>JBAMAX010001345.1:0-220001 GCA_037043745.1 Chymomyza amoena
ATTTAATTTTGTCAAATTTTTAACAAATACATACATTAATTTTCAAAGATTTTGATAAAAAAAACTCAGAACAAAATTATTTTCTTATATATAAAATTCTCGTGTCACAATGTTAGTTACTGTTAATACTCCTCCGAAACGGCTGGACCGAAATTTTGTGTGCCATCGCCATTATTGGAAACTTCCGGCGTAAATTCCATCACTGGATTACGTTTTGCTTGACGTACTCGAAACAAAATATCTTCTGATAAAAAATCTTGATATTATATTCACAATTCAGGTGGATTTGATGGAAAACATGTTGCCATAATAATCGCAAATAGAGACCGTATTTGATATGGATCAGCAGTAATAGCAGCATCTGCTAAAGTTTGATCCCATTCATTTTCCAACAAATCCAATTTTTGACGTGCCTCTCTATATGTTGCCCACAATACGCAAGGCACTGTACTCAATGATTGAAACGATGTAGGACCTCGAACATTGAAAACACATCGAAATAGGCTTAAAACATCCGTATTGACAACCTTTAACACACGCAGATTTCAGATTTGAAATACATCGCTGCGCTCATGAAAACACCCGTAACATGTAAAACATAAGTTTCTTTTATAAACTTTTCAAAAATTAAAACTAAATGATTCTATTATACAAAAAATGGATTATATGTATAGGTCTTTTTTATTTCAGGACCTCTTGACCGTAATATCGTCATTCCTCATTTTCAAAGCATTCATATGATAGAGTATACCACAGCCATGCCTCCTCTAATCTAATCTATATCCAGTGAACACCGCCAGAAGGCCATTGTAATATTCAAACGCTGGTTGTATCCCGAAAATAAATAATTTTTTTTATACATATTTCAGCCTAAAAGATTCGATATTCGGATTTTCGATAAAAAAAACACTGAAAAAATATTCTAGTTTTCATAAAATTCATAAATTAATGAGTTGCACTTGGGTCAGCGGTGCTCTAATCCTTGTAGGACTTATAGGAACTTATATATACTTGGTTAGTTAAGGAAATTTTAGCGCTTTGGTAATGAGTCAAACAAAGGGTTTGCCGAAACGTGAATTTGATATTTGAATCAGCTCAAAAATTGGCTGAGATTATGGAAATTCATGGAATGAGAACTTTCTCATTTTGGAAATTTTCTATATATAATATAATAATATTATGGCCACATAAGAAGAATAGAATATAATAAAATATATATTTATATAGTCGTATTAATGAAATTGCCCATAAATTGAAACTGTTTAAAAATTTGTTGCTGAAACCGTTGATAGATTTGAAAAAATGCGAAGGAAAATTTTTTGAATTGGTTGTTTACTTAGCGAATTGTAATTTGTGTGCGTAGCAATAATGTTAAAGAAAATTTTCCTAAATGTAAAATAAAACTATCCATTCAAGTTTTTTACGATTTCTAAACAATTCCGACTGATTTTTTATGTTTCAGTATTGTTGTCTTCCAAGGCGGAGAAGACTAAAAATATTTTTCATAAAAAACCTTTCTGCCATTATAAATTATGCAAATTGATTATAATTTTTAATTAAACAAAAATTAGGTATTGATATATAACTTCTTAAAAAATATTTAAAACTTATTTTATTTTTTAATTTTAGCTAGTAATCAATTTTTGCTTAAAAGGAGATTAAATAAATTTCTTTTGACATGTTTAAGGCGCATATTTAAAAAACAAACAATTTACAATTTTTTAAGAAAATTAATATAATAACTTATTATTAAAAAATCATTCACAGTTTAACGAAAACTGATAGCCATTTTTTTTAATGGAAACTTAAGGTTTTATGGAACGTTTTTTAAAAACATTTTTTTGGTGTAATTTTGTAAAATTGTTTATACAAATCAAATTCTATATAAAAAAGATGATTAAAAGATTTTTGTAATTCATTTTTTAATAAATAAAATATATAAAAAAAATAAAATATATTTTTACAATTAAACGAAAATTTATAATTATCTATAAATAGAACTTTCAACTTTCTTTATTATTATTTTTTGCTCTTTGAGGCATTTTTTGCCTTAACTAGATAGATATCTTAAATTTGAACGTTCAAAATCATTAAAAATCATTTGACAAACTTCTCTTTTTCGGTTCATTTTTCTGACTATCTGGCAAAGCTGACATCTGTGTTTCGTCCAATACCCAATGCCTCGTTCCTTTTAATATTCAATGGAGCATGTCGAATGACAGCAACTTCTCGTCCAGCAACATCCACGTCATTTACAGTATAGTTGAGCTCGCTATCATTGCTATCTGCCATCATCGTAAATTACACGTAAAGTATCTATGTTTAGTTGGAAATTGTGCAATTTTATTAAAATTCCAAAAACCAACCGAACCCATACCAACCTGAGACCCCCGGCCCCTATCCCATCTAACTTATTGCAACTATTGCCGAGCTAGAGAAAAACTAACATTCACATGTTTCTTGTTATATACATATATGTACTGATGTTACATATATATATCTATGTGTGCGTTGTTTCACTTAGTCTGCCGTGTTGTGCTCCCCAGTGAGCATAAACCACCCATGGACAGGAGCACAGTGGTTCACCCTTGGCACGGCACTGTAGCCGCCATATTGCACAAATTGTATGAGTGTAGTCGTGTAATAGTTGACGTCGTGTTGTCCATGATACCGCCGCCCTTACCATGCCCACGACTGTTGCTTCCCAATTCTATACTAAAGTCTTGTTTGCAGTTGTTGTTGTTGCTGTTGTTGTTGTTAAGTTTTTATATAAACATGAGCCAAGATTAGATACAAATTACACCACAGCTTCCACGGCAGAGTTTCTAGCAGCTCCGATGGGCGTTGTATGCGCTGGATACGCTGAATTTGCTTGCTCTGTGGCAATTTGAGCACCTTGCTGCCTCCTGTTGGCTGGAATCCATAAGTTACAAACGCAAAGTATCTATAGCCAACAACTGCAATAACAAGACGAGAAAACTTTTGGCCCATTTCGTAGATACAACAAGCTAAAATGGTTTGAAAAGCATCAGAGTGATAGAGAGACAGAGAGGGGAATGGTGAGAGCAAAAGTTAGAGAGTGCTGCAAATGGCATTTATGTGCAACGAGGGTTGCCTTTAATATTACTGGCTTCATAGTTATCGATATTAAAGCACTATGCTACAAACGATTAAAAAAAAATGTTTGTACTCAAAAGATCGTCTAAATCGCCAATGCACAGTGGTCGATGGAGCTTTTTTTATGGATGAAAATTAATATCTTTTAAAATTTAAAAATTGGAAATCTTTCAATTATTTTTTTAAAGCCCAGGCCATTGAATCTAGTACTCCAATCCTTTTTTTAACGTATTTTATCGTAACATATAATATAAATTTCAGCTAATAAATAAACAAATAAATTATTTAAAGCCCAAGTTGAAACACTTATTTCGTAACTTCGAATAGCCTTAAAAAAAATCGTAATTGATCTCTTGAGCTCTTAAATTAAAGGGTTGGAGTCGTGCTAAATGATCCAACAGGAGAGACAGAGCACTCCTTTTTGCACCCAGTACATTAACTCAAAAGTAGAAAAAAGCGCAGTATCTCAAAATCCGAACATAAGGAGCCAATTCTGGACCCGGATTCGGATTTTACGCAAAAAATTACTTCGGAAATGACCCTTAGCTTTCCAACAACTTACATGACCCTGCGTAACTTTAAAAATAATCAACTTATCTTCAATTAATTCGACAGTATTCGATATTGTAATTATATAAACAAAATTTAAATTGGAGCACTATCAAACCAGAAGTCGATTTTAGGCTTATATAGATCCACTAAATATAATATTTAGAATTATTAGGAATCGAGTAATTTTTTCACCCAAAAGAGCGTCCAAATAGCTATCCATGCTTAGTAGATTAGATTTCTCCTGTCTAGTGGAAGAAAATTAAATTTCTCTAAAAATAATACACCTATATCCTTAAAATTTGTCAAATGGGATTTAAGGTAAAGTTTGGAACGAATCGAACTACTGCATCATAAGCTCCTTATAAACTGAAATCGGTTTTGGATTTAACTCTGTCACCACCAAATCTAATATTCATATGGAGTTATTTATTATAGCTACATATGATCTGGGTTGTACGGACATATCATACAAACAATATATTCTTTCTTCTTCTTTCAAAGTAGAACTAAATAAAATTGCTAAAAAAAAGGGTAATAAAAACTCTATCTATCCAAAATTGCATATATTAAAAATAATAATAGAGATAATAATTTTCTTTCATAAATTTTTTTTCCAAATTAAAGATCCTAAAAGTCACTCCAGCTGACTGGAGTTATGTAGATATTAAAAAACTAATTCATAGTAAAAATACAAAAAGCAACTCTGAACCAGGGATTTAACAAAAATGACTCTTTTCGTACGGAGGTCTATTTTAATATAAGAAGTTGATTAATCAAGTTTAGGCTACCATGATCCATTGCAACATTCCTTGATTTTTGAAAAATTTTAATCCGATCTTAAAAATTTACTTTTAAGCACGCTACTCCTACTTTTAAGATTAAATTTCCTACGGGAGTAAAAATGGGAAACATTTTAAAAATAAAAAGACCACTCATAGGACCAAAAGATCTGAGCAGATTTGACTTAAAAATGGCTCATTCGAACATTCCTTGAACTTCTAAAAAGTTTTAATACGATTTTAATAATTTACTTTTAAGTACGCTACTCTAGGGCAAAGGAGAGTCTGACATTTAACATTAAATTTCCCTACGGGAGCAAAAAAAAAAAAATGATAAAATTGCGAATTTCTAGATTTCATGGTCTCTAAGATGAGACGAGGGCTTAACCCTTTTGTTCTAGCTCCCTATGGCCTGCCACTCCTTCTTCTATAATACCTTTTACATATACACATTGAAAATATAAAAAGAGGGCTCGTCGAAAAAAGGATCTGAGTAGATTTGCCTTAAATAGTTCTTTCACAAATTCTTTTTCCAAAATAATAAAAATCAGTTTACCTCATTGAAGATCTGTAAATACTGAAAATCTATATCATAATAAAATGATAAAGATGCAATTATTTAGAAGAAGACTGTGAACTAGTGATTTAAAAATAATATTTTTTTCGTTCGGAGGTTTTTTTTATATAATAATTATTATAATATATTATAATTATAATATAAAATAAGGAGTTTATTTATCTAGTTCAGGATACATGGGTGCTCCATTTCAAAATTCTTTGACCTTTTGAAATGTTTAAATCCAATCTTAAAAGTGTATTGGTAAAGTCACTACTCTGGGGCAAAGAACAGGCTGATTTTAAAGTTTAAATTTTCATACGGGAGCAAAAACGTTGAAAAATAAAATTTCGTTTTTCTAGACTTCATGGTCTCTAAGATTTATATATATAAGTTCCTCTAACTCCGGGTGGATCGTAGGGCCAAATTGGTTTCAGTAATCAGGTATTTTCGAAAAGATGGGTGATTATCCCAGGGTTTCTAGTCCATGGTAGGGCTGCTACCTTTGAGTTCCATTCAACAAACAGGCGGATGGACGCGCCCTTTGGTACACGTTTATATCGCGAGCCGCTTGCTGCAAATCAGACGCCCGCTGTAGCCGCTGCTAACCTGCAGACAGACGCTACCGGTTGGATTGTTCTTAGCCTCGGTGCTCACCCTTAACCTTATCGGCTTGGGAGGCCCTACCGGTAACTAGGTTACCGCCGACAATCGCTCGCAGGATCATTGCACTTACTGAGCCTCCTCATCGCGACAAGATGACATCCCTCTAAGATTTGGATATTCTTATAAACATTCGGACGATCATACCGGGCTCAAGCAGTTTGTTATAAAGAGCACATGATCTGATACGCCCAGGCCCGACGGGAGGATAGTGGATTGGGGACTTTTTCCTTCGGGCCTGGAGCTCTCGGAGTCATTCGGGAAGTTTTATGCTAAAAAAATATAGCAAATTATCATTCTACCAGACCTTCGAAACATACTTTTTTTATGTTGATCTCACACTTTTTAAGCATTATACGTATTTTCATGAGTTAAGATAAATTGATAGGGGCCCGGATCCGAGATTTCCCCCGGGGCCCGGATATTTTCTCTACGGCCCTGGATACGCCTTCTTCTATCTTTTACATTAATTTTAAAAATAGCGCTTTTAGAACAAAAACATCTATATAAATTTTGCTTTGGTCACACTTAAATAAACCAAAACCGCGCAACTAATAATCCACCCTCGCAAAGCCACGCCTAAGCTTACTTCTAGTTCAAGTTTTCGCTGCGCCGCTTGTATTTTATTATTTATTTATTTATTTCTTTTATATAATATTTCTCTGACGGCCATTATAAAATGTAAAACTATGGGCATGGTCTCGGGAGTGCCGCGGCAACAATTTCCACAAATAATTTATGGCTGCCAAATTCAAACTTTGCAAAAAGTTTGTTTTTTGATTTTTTTGTATTATTTTTTTTTTTGTATTTTCCGTAGTTGGAGAAGCTCTTAGAAAAGGCCATGTCAGCCGGAAAAGTAGCAAAGTGGAAAAGGGGCATAGATGTGGCATATACCACAAGTCCAACCTGCTTGAGTTTGAGACTTTGCTGACTCTGCAGAGTCTTCTTGAGTGCGTTGAGTGTGTGGGCGGGCGGACGTCATTGCGGTTATGTTTGCTCGGTTGATGAGCCTCGGTAGCAGCAGCGGGAAGGGGATTTGTGGTGGAAGTGGAAGCATTGGCATCCAACGTCCTCGGCCTCGCCTTAACAAGTCTGAAGTTTCATTCGGTGGCACGTTTGCAAAATGGCCCAATGCGTGTCTGGAATACATTTTCGTTGTTGCCAAAAAAAAAAAGAATAAAAATAAAAAGACTAGCAAAGAAAAAAAAAAGAAGAGCAAGCTGAAACTTTTGCTGGCTGACTCCCTGCGCTGGCTCCTGCCACCAACTGGCAGGCAGCTCCCCTTGTGCTCCTCCTGCATTCGTACATAAATACATATATTCTTGCTTGCACATATTTTGACGTAAATTTATGTGAAATTGTTTGCCAACAGCAAAAGCAGAAACATTTTCTGTTTTCTAAAAGTAATGTGTATGTGTGTGTGTGACTGAGTGTGACTGTATGTGTGTGACTGTGGGCTTAAAATACAGAATTTTAGATTAGCACACAGCTCCTTGCCACCTGCCTCCTGCTCCTTGCCACCGCAACTTAATTCCAGGGGCGCTTTTGGCAAGCCGGCGCACAGGTTGCTGCCTGGTGCCCGGCTACCCTGCTGCCCCTGACCCTGCTGCTCTACCGGACATGCTCTTGAGAAGGGTTAATGTTAATTGCATCCTTTGTTTGGTTTTCCTTTCGATTAAGTTAATGGCGCCTGCCATTTGCCAATTTTCCGGCTGCTCTTTCATTGCTTTCTACCAAATGGAATTTAAATTGAATAAATTTAAAACTTGCGCATACGGTGAAGTAATTTTCCATATGCCAAAAAGGTGTTATATACAAGTACATACTATATACTATATATAATAGTAAATGGGGTGACTATGCTGAGTGCCGATGATTAAAGTTTTGCTCAACTAAAATTAATTAAAACTATTTGAAGGGTATCATCTCTGGTGAATTGTAACGTGGGGGGATTACTTTAATGGAAATTAAAAGAATTTTATATATGATATAAATTGGGTAGGTTGGAAAGATTCGCGCAAAGTGGTTTAGAAGCGTATGTTTCTTGTGACGTAGAAAGCTAGTCTGGCGCAGAAGATGTACGACTCTATATGGTCCAGCAGGCATTCTTATAAGATATCCTTAATATTCTAAAAACAATAAAAAAATAATATATTTTAATAAGAGAAAACTTTATCGGTAATTGTAAAGTTTGTTTTATGCTTTAAAATGGGTTCGATGCTAAGATAAGCAAGAATTGGAAAACATTAGCAAGTCTGGAGCATAAAACGCCAGACTTAATATATTCTTTCCGATATTCTTCTAAGTGTTTGAAAGAGACTGTTGACGGACCTCTTGATAATTGAACAGACAATGTTCCTGTGTTCCTTGACAGTTCTACTTTCCTTGAGTTCTACTTAGGGATCACAGTAATGCAACATGTAGGATAATTTTTTTTAAATTCTTTCATATCCCATCTTTATATACATCAAAAGTATTCGCTTTAAACACAAATAATCTCGACGATGAAGTAGTATTGTAGACGCTACAATTTGCAAATAATCCCAATGACGTCACAAATTTCATGTTATTTGTCTAAAATGATGAGCCCATTTTGAAGGACCATTTGTTCTATTTGTTTCACGCATATACCTAGAGTAATTTATTAAAATGTATTTTGTTGGAGCGGTATTTTCAGAATATGCTGTTTTAAGTTTCATTTTTTATACCTTGAAACTAAATGCTATGTTTTTGGTCTTAGGCTAGATTTTGTTTTGCATTACTAAAATGATTTTTTATTTTAGGACTTACTTCTTTTAAATATGTTATAAATTGTAGAATTTTGAGCTCAGGAAATTTAAAATATTCAAGAAAATATTATAAAATATTCAAGAAAAATCAATAGTCAATACAAATATTTATAAAAAAAGTAAAGTTTTAAAAAAAAACTTGTCCAATACATTGTAGCAAAAGTTAAGATTATATGGTCCTATAAAATTCAGAGATAGTAAATAAAAGGTATATGGTTAAAAAAATTAAAACGAACAAAATATTTTAGATGATAGTGTAAACCACTTTAAATCATATTCGTAAAGGACCACCGAATATATCTTATATATAAAATTCTCGTGTCACAATGATGGTAACCATACTCATCCGAAACGGTTGAACCGATTCGCATGAAATTTTGTGTGCCCATTGGGTAGGTCTGAGAATCGGCCAACATCTATTTTTCATACCCCTAAGTGATAAGGATTGCCCCTCCTACATTGTCCGATTAACTAATATTTTTTAGTTAATTGTTTTTGTCATATATAAAAGAAACTTATTTTCTTCTATGAACGCGTCGATGAATTTCAAATCTGATTTTTGCGTGTATTAGACGTTGTCAATACGGATATTTTTTGGAAGAAATGCAACGAATCAAATTAATAATCAATCTAATCGTACTGCCCAGGAGCATGAAGATCGCAATAAAAGTGAAAGGATTCGGTTAAGACAGACCCGTGAAGCGCGACAATCAACTAATGGTTGCAGGCTTGCATAGAACTGCAAACTAATCTAAAAATCTTATATTTTTCCAGATAAAGCTAACTAGAGAAACTTACGATGTTTATTCACTTTAAGAGTATTCCAAAAGTTTTGTCAGGACAACGTCTGCCGGGCCCACTAGTATGTATATATTTTTAAGTTACTATAATTTTGTAATTAAATTAATTTTTTTTTACTTTGAACTTAAAATACAAATCTAGAAATAATAGATTAATATTCATTATAATTTGAAAATCACGAATTTAAATCGCATTGCTTAATATGTGTAAAAAATGATTTGTTTTCAATTTTATAAAAAAAGGAAAATAAACAATTATTTTCAATTATAAAAAATGTTTTTAATGATATATTTTTAAATATATAGTATTTATTTTATTTTGTTGTTTTAAATATTGATAAGTAAGAATTATAAATGATAATATTTTTAGTATCCCTTTTATTAATAAATATTTAAAAATAAGAGTTGCATAACTTTTATTTTTTTACTTGTAATTATTTATGCTATTTTTATATGAAATTTTAAGATACAAATTGCGAGATATTATTTATTTCCAAATGACTTGCCAACTATTGTTTTGTATTGTTAATATTTAATATAATCCAAATCTATTTTTAATCTGTCTCTTTTACACGTTTTGGAAAAAAAACATAATCTATAAAATAATATAATAATAATATTGGCTAAGCACGAATAAAAAAGGTGCTTCATTAAATTTTAATCCGTTTATAAATTGAATTAAACAGTTCCCCTTTCTAATTTACTTTCATAGAAGCTCAAGGATATACCTCATGTCGGTTTCTTCTGGAACTCTGGAACGTATCAACCGTGTAAAAACATAATTAGGTGTATTTATATTTCGTGATTTTTAAATAAAAATTAGTAATTAAATAATTTTCAAAATTTTAGTTTTAATTTTAGAACAAATTTTACGAAATAATGCTTATTTTTAAATTAAAAAAATTAAAAGTGATTTCTAAAAATAGCTTTTTAGGCCAAATTTAAAAAGCCATTATCCATTTTCCATTATCTCAAATTACATTTTTTTATAATTTTTAAGCTCATCTTATTATTTCCCAATAATTATAAAGCTTTCGGTATCCAGCAAAGCTTTAACTTAATTGTAGTTCCGCCTTTTCTTCTAAGCATTTCCCAACTCTTTAGAATTAAATGAGTTACTGTTTCGCTTAATCCGTAATTACATATTTTTATGCCTTCTCCGATACGCTTTAAAATAGTTACAATCCACGAGAATAACCACATTTTTATAACCATCAATTATTTCCATAGCCTTTATAGTTTTAGAATGACAATTTTAAATACTTTTTTAGTACAGAAAAAAAATCCTTGATTGATTTACAATAACGACCAAAGTGGCTGACAAGCTGCAAAACTCATAAACTACAAGTTTCTAATATCAAAAATGTCGAACAGAAAAATATTAAAATTCTAAGCATATAATACCCTAAGAAAATATCTAAAGATTTAGGAGAGAGAGAGTGTGAGAGTCGGAGCAGAGCTGGGAAAGGGGCAAGGAAAGAAATCTTTGAGCGGAACATGTGTTAATTTCACGATCGTAAAAAGTATATATGAATTTATGTGTATATAGAGAGAAGTATGTTTTATATATGTACTGTTGAGTGAAGTTGCTGGATTTGAGAAACAATTTAAAATTGTGCATAAAATAAGAGAGCCACCACGATAAGCATGACAAAGTAATTTATTTATTTATTTATTTACATATTTACTTGGATTTCGTGTTTGTTTGAATTGTGGTTAGGGTAAGATAAGGTCACTGGTCACTTGACAAAAATTTTTCTCAAAAATATTTCCTCAAATATTTCTGAAAACAAGTTTCTGTTTCAGGTTTTCCAAACATGGCTGACATCAGACACAACAGCTCCAACTCGAGTGAGTCTCAAGTGACAAAAGACAAGAACTTGAACGAACTCCAGTTCCTACGGACATAGCTCATTTTAAAGTGTTTTTTGGTTTTAAAATCAAAACAATTTTGGAAAATGCCACAAGTATTGGGAAAAATGAAAAATGGTGCTATACAAGTGGCATGTTTATGTTCATGCCGTTGTCGGCCATATAAACTAGCCCATGTGGGCATGTATTGTATTGTATATAAGATCCCGAGCCGTAGCCGTTCTGTTGAAACTGATAAATGCAGCAAGTTTGCGTCTTGAATTTCAATGGCAAAACATCTCTGGGAATGGGTGACGATAGACATACGCCCCTGGGCATGTACATATACTATATATGCTTATTACATTCATGTATGATATAGTGCACTTCCCTCAGCCCGCCTGGGTCTGATCCGTCTACCAAGTCAAGTGCGTCGGGGCCAAGGGGCTGGCAATATAACGAGCCGCGTCGCCCATTTTAATGCGTTTCTTCGACAGGCTATCAAAATATGCCTCGTGATTTTTAAAATGTTTTAATTGAAGCTCCCACAATGAAACAATGAAACCCAGACAAAATGTCTGTTTTTTTCTTCTTGTTCTTGAGATGCAAAAGTGGCTAACCCAATTAAAATTCTTAAAGCATTCTCTGCACTGAGAAACTTTTCGTGCCGTAATCTCATTGGAATTTCAAATGGCGACGGCAAAACGCCATGAGAAAGATTTAGTATGGGAGTATATAGTATGCCCCTACCCCTTACTTCTGTTTTGCGAATTTTTTATAATAGACTTAAGAATTTTAAATTAAACTGTTTATCAAGTCGAAAATTTCCTTTTTATAGCTTTTTAATCTTAACCAAATGCGCATTAGGCATTTATGAGTTGGATTATTTTTATTTTTAATATTTGTTGTTGAATAAAAATATCGAAATGTGTTGAATAAGAAATAAATGAATTGTTTAACCAATAGAAGGCTCGTAAATTCTTTAACTGTCAAATATGTATTTTTTTTTTGTACACGAACTAGCTCTGCTTTAAGCCAGGCCATAAAGGCACTCTACAGAGATTTTTACATAATTTAGAATTTGGCAGCCAAAATTGGACTCAACAAACTGAAAAATTTTCTTTTATAATATTAATCGGATTATTTAAGAGCATGCTTGTTTTTTTCATAAACGGAAGTAAGTTCAAGGGTCTAAAAGAAATTGTAATAAAAACTAAGTTTAGTTGTTATTATAAAGCGAGGGAATTTATTTAAGTTTTGTTGCTTGGAAAATGTTTGGCAGTCTATAAAAACTTGTTTCGATAAGGTAAATTTGCTTAAACAGAAATTTAATTTTAAAAATCCCTCTCTATAGAAGGGGTCCCTGTCACGAAGATGCTTTAGTTTATTATTTAACGAGATAAACTATTCATTGAAAATTAAATGTAAAATATTTATTTATATATTAATTATTACATATAACAATTATTATAATTTTGTTATTAAATATTGATTAATTTCATTTATTTGATGCAGCTTTTTGTCTTATGACTCTATAGCGCATTTATAAAAAGAGTTCCAGCTACTAGGGCACAACGACTCGGCTATATAAAAATATTATTTCGAAATTATGTTTAATATATATACATAATAATAATAAAATATTATATAAAATAAAATAATAATGTAATGTAAATAATAAGTTTCGTTTAATGTCAATTCTAAAAAATATTTCTTTTTATTTTAAATACTTTGCACTAGTAACATTGACCTTTGAAAAATATTTATTTATTTTGTATAGTAATTAATCAAATTAATACACAATATTGTTAATTAATTATAAAATTAAAAATAAGACGGCTGCTACATCCGTCTGTAGAATTTCTACAAAGTTCATCCGATCATAAGTCGCATAAATTTTCAAGCATATGTTGAATGATCATTGGATAAGTTTAATGTTTATTGGAATGACTCTCTATATAGAAGGGCCTAGAGGTAAATAAAGAAAAGTATAGAAACCTCCTACAACGCGGGGAATATGTTCCCAGTGTTGTAAGAAATCGTGTTGTAGAGGATATGAGCTCCATACAAAAATCCGAGTTTGGTACCAAACTAAAAATTTTTTTAAATAAAAATTGGATAATAATAAAATCCGATTGATAAGACTTCTTTTATTTAAACAAAAATAAAATAAAATTTCAATTCTACGTAACATATTTAAGTTGAAATAACTTACTTAAATACTTAAATTAATAAATTAAAGCAGAAATAGAACCATAAATTCCAACTACTCCATATCACTTAGTATGATTTGTCTTGAACGTTTTGTTTGTACTAGTTCTAAACTTGATCCACTATCAGAATCGGGCATTCTTTTATCGATTAATGGTTTGAAAAAATCTACTAATGAAGTTTGTTTGCTCTTATTTCGCAAATCTTTTTAAATTTCTTGATAGGGAGTTAAGCTGTTTTGAAGATTTCGTTTAAATATTTCTGCTCTATCCCTTAAAGAATCGCTCTCCAAAATGTATTCTTCCAACTGCTTTGCCATATTTAAAACTTTCTCGATAGTTTTTAGTGAAAAGTTTTTATTTTCTAAATCGGAAAGATCGTCAGAGCTATCGCTATGCTTCATTTGTCATTGCCACTAAGTCTGCTTTGTTTATTTCGTCGTCCGCAATTAATTCTTGAATATCATCCATTATTATAAATTTAACATGCAAACCCGCAACAAAAATTCATTGTGAGGGTTGCCCAGTTCGTAAAAATCGCGTTGTAAGAAGATTACCGCATTTTGGGAACCAAGTTGTAGCGAAAACGCGTTATAAAAACCCGCGTTGTAGGAGGGTTACCTGTACTTGCAAGACCTTTGGTGATAGCCTTAGAACAAATTTTCATATATTATAGCACACATGAGTGTAGCTAACAATTTTGATGACTGCAGCTTAGTTGCAAAGATATTTACTAATAGGTTGCATTCAATCGTCTTAATTTGTACCTACAACCCACAAAGTTCCCAGCCGATTTAAAAATATTTGCACGCACAAAATAAGGAAACCCTATGCCAAGTTTTAATATTTCATATTTATAAATAAAAATAAAAATTAAAAATTATTCTAAATAGTAAAAACCAATTTGTCTCGAATGAGAACAGAAGCTAGAGCCCGAGTCGACTTTAAAAGTTTTGAAGCCAATACTCTACCTTATGACTTTACCAAAATAGTTTCTAGCCCAGGGGCGGACCCAGGATTTTGGTATGGGGGGTCCAGAGAAATCTGTCCAGAGAAATCCATCTTTTATAATTTTTATTATTATTATTAAGCCCGGATATGTGAGCGCGCGCCTTGAAACTCGGTTCGCGCGGAAACGAGCGACAAGTTTCAATCTATTCCTTTCCTAGTATAAAAAAAGATTCCGCGAACTGCTAAAATACAATTTTCTCTGGTTTTAGTGCACCGATTTGTAAACTGGGACGAAAATAAAAGATAACAAAATTATTTCTTAAAAAAATTACAGTTGTTTAAAATCCAATCATAAATGACGAAGCTATGGCACTTCAAAGTTGAATTTTTGTAAAAATTTTGATGATTTTTAAAGTTTTTTCTGACTTTTACTAAGTTTTTTTCGATCTTTCCATAAAAATTGTTTCGGTTACAGACAATTAAATGAAAGGATAATATCTTACAAAAATTTTTTGCCCTTGGTCATCAAAATCGGATAAAAAATAATCGCTACATTCACAATTAGGTAAATATACCTCTTTTTGAGAGTATTACTAATTGTTGTTTTGCATGCTCTCCGACCCGTAACTCTACGCTATTTGTTGAATAAGTAATATATGAGTATCTAAACAAAGCAAAATCACATCAGTGAGGAATTTGAGATACAGCCATTTGAAGAATTCTTCTCTGACATTGATATATAAAGTTTTTGTTTGTTTGTCTCGTGTGGTCAAAAGAAAGAACTTCCCTCATTTCAAAAAGTGTTGCCATTGCTTTGAGCGTGGGCTTTCGCTTTTTTCCCTATCCCTTTTATCGCTTCGCAAAGCTTTCAAGCTGAGAAATTGCGTTAACGTAGGATTAAATTTGGAAATATTTAAAGTAACCGTCCGACTTTTCAAAAATGTTAAGTAAAATTTGAATTCGGAGGCAAATTTTGGATAAAAATTGAATATTTGGTGCGACCAATGCAAAACTTTTGACCTTGTGAGAGCAAAGAATTCATGTGCTTTCAGAGTCATAAAAAATAAAATTTGAGTTATTATATTGATGAAATGTTAGTAAAAGATTTCGCCATCATGTCAATATCTAAAACCGGAGCAATTTTTATGGTAAGGCTAAATGAAACTTAATAAAAGGCAGCAAAAACCGGAAAAATCATCACAATTTTTACAAATATCCGAATTTGAAGTGCCACAACTTCGTCATTTCTGATTGGATTCTTATCAACAGGCATTTTTTGTAAAGATAATTTCATTATCTTTAGTTTTTGTCCCAGTTTATTAACTTCAGTGAACTAAAACCAGAGAAAATGCCATTTTAGTAGACCTACCTTTTTCAAAACACCAAAAATGAAAATCTGACGATATCTCAAAAACCGTTCTACTTTCCACATATTTCTAAGCAGATTTGAATTCAGCGTGAAATTTTGCATAGGGATCAACTATTTTGAAGCCGGGATCAAAAAAATTTTGAAAGTTTGTGACATAGTGTTATGGAATGAAACTATTCTGTAATGAAATTTTCAATGTTTTAAACCTCAACATGAATTATTGATAGTTTGTAGACATAAGATCAAATAAACGAGATTATTTTCGTTTTTAATTTTAAACCTTGTCTTTTTATCCTTGAATTAATTGTAAGTGTAAAGCAAAAAAATTGTGAGGTTTCGGATCCCGAAGGGGGGGTCCGAACCCGAAAACCCCCGTGGGACCGCCACTGTTCTAGCCTATTGAATACTCTCACACAACATAAATAATTTCGTTACTTAAAGATTTTTCAATCATTTGATTTTAAGTTCGATTAAAGAACTTCTTTTTGAGTACTCCGCTTACTTCTACTCAAAAGCGTTAAAAAAAATATATAAAAAAAATATAATATGCCTATATATATGAAAGTCTCTATTAATTAAAGAAACCGCCGTTCGGATTCGGCTATAAACTGTAGGTCCCTGTTCTGTTCGAATAGTTATTAATAGATATCCCCTATGCCCCTCCTCCAAGGGTTCTAACAGGGAATTATTTTTATATATTTAATTTTATCTGCGCTTAAAAGAAATGAAGTGAAACTATTAGATTTATTACAAATTTTTCATAGTTTTAAATCTCTTCGGATTTTAATAAAAAAGAACACATAGTTTTTTTTTTGCAAAAATGAACTGAAACATTTAAATATCATTTCAATGCCGATTTTTGTTTTTGTTTAAATATTTTATATTTTTTTATAGGTATAATTTATTGTTATTTTTATGATGAGTAAACAATCTGAATTTTTAAATTTCAGTATTTGATTTCAAACATTTTATGAAACTAAAACTAAAATAAACGCATGGGTTGACCTACAAAATACAAAAGTAATTTTATAAAATCTTCCATGCTTAAAATACCAGAAAGTGAGTACCCAACCCAGAAGTCTATATATTTCAGCTTGATTTATAAAAGAGAAACCTATAATATATAAATTCTACAGTATACTGTACAAAATGGGTTTGTACCACCCGAGGTGTTCTAGGAAAACGAAGGTAGGTTCAGACCACACAGGGCAATTTCTTTATCATAAGAATATGATCAAAATAACAACGCATTGGACGAATTCACTAAGATTTGACATAAAAATATCAGCAGAGATCGTATAGTGCAAGTGGACTAGATACGATGTCACAATTCATCAATTCCAAAAGTTTTTGAAAGGATTGTCACTTCACAATTGCTACACTACTGTCGTTCTTTAATGTCGGATTTCCAAAATGGGTTTGTAAAACGTCGGTCCACTTTTACTAACCTTTTAGAACTATCTTCTCTTTTTAATATAGCGTTTCCAAAAAAAAAAACAAACTGATGTCATTTATACTGACTTCAGTAAAGCATTTGACTAGGTAAGCCATAGTCTTCTTCTTCTTAAACTGTCTCGTCTGAGGTTTCCGTCTTGCCTTTTAAGTTGGATAACGTCGTATTTAACAAATCGAGGTAGTTTTTAAAGGCTGCGAATCTACAGAAATTAAGGTCACTTCTGGGGTACCTTGGCCCTCTTCTTTTTAATTTATTAACTCTTTCTGTTACTCGCTCTTATCGATTCCAATGTTCTTCTTACCAAAGTTACTTTTGTCATACCTTCTAGAGTAACTCGTAATTTTCGGCCTTACAATTTTGTGGATCTAATTATGCTATACAAGATCCTTTCCGCGTCTTATGCTCTAATTATAATAGCTTTGATAATTTCTTCTCTTTCGAACGGTCTATTCAATCTATCACTTCCTCTATTTTAAGTTATCTTGACTTACCACTACGGTTAGTGCGATTAGTTATACCAATATATTTTTCTTTTCGTAAAAAATGTACTGTTTTTTTTTAAATATAATGGCAACGGTTCTTAGTTGTATTCCTTCAATAAATAAACTCCTTAAGATTTAGGAAAAAGAAAATTAAAAATAATTTTACTAGGACTTGAGTTCAACTTCGTTTTTGGTGAGGTTTCCTGTAACTCAATAAATCGTATTATGATAAGAATTCTTTATGGTATTCTGGCGTAGATAGTTTAAAAATGTATACTGCTTTTTTACCCTAATTGTTATTTTACGATTGTTTATATTTTTAATTTAATATAACTTCAAACTATAACAATGCTATTCAATATACAGGGTGCGCCATTTGAATGTGGTCGATGGAAATATTGAATAACTTTGACAGATTTCAACCGATTGACGTCGTCGAACACATTTTGGAAAGGTTATTGCATTACAATTTTAACCATGAATCGATTCACGCCCAAAGAACGCGCGGAAATAGAGACAATTTTCATTAAATCGGAGCCCGATTTGTGGGAGCGAATTTTAATGACTGATGAGGCCCATTTCACGCTATCTGGCACTGTAAATAAACAAAACTGTCGCATTTGGGGGAAAGAAAATCCTCATACTATCCATCAAACTCCACTGCATGATCAGAAAGTGACTGTTTGGGCCGGTGTCTGCTCAAAAACCATCATCGGTCCGTTCTTCTTCAGAGTTGGGGAAACTGTCAATGGGGATCGGTATCGATGGATGTTGGCACAATCTGTTTTACCAGAAATGCGTGAAAAAGGTCTTAAAGGCTTTTGGTTTCAACAAGACGGCGCGACATGTCACACCGCGAAATCAACGATGAACTTCTTGCGTCAAAAGTTTCCATCGACCACATTCAAATGGCGCACCCTGTATATATATACATTAAAAGTAGTGACATTGACTCCCCGCTCCTTTTAGTTAGGATTAGGCTTAACAACCCAACAATTCTGGATTTCTCACTTGAAACCTTGTCCACCGCACTATATGTCTTTCAAGCCACCTTTTTCGTACTTTGTCGGGAAGACAAAGCTTTAAATTATTTAACTTTGTAATATTCTTTTTAAATAATTATTTAATAATGTAATAATATTGATTTGTATTGCATAAGTTGGACTCAATAGTTGGTTAGTTATTCGTAATAAGATTACTTGCTAAAAATTTAAATTTTTGTTCTAGAGTCCATGTAAATGAAAAATAATTATTTTTAATAAAATAATTTAAGCCACAGAACTGTCAGTGCTTTAAGTTTTGTAATCTTGATCCTAATTTAATTAATAATAATTGGCGCAAAATGTAATGCATCACAAATTCTTATAGCATGTTTTTATTTATAAAATCTGCGTCTTTTAATAGTTTAATTAACTATTAGTTAACATTAGTAAAATGTCTTATAACTCCAAATAATTTGAATTTATTATATAATAATTTAGTATAATTTATTATACTGACCATGTAAAAAAAAATCCATTTGCATTAACTTTCCGCTTAAACTTATTAAAAATCAATTGCTTAAATCGATTTTCATGTTTATTCAAAATTAAAATTAAAACAAAAAACCTCATTTAAGTTATTCAATAAACATAAATAAAATAAAAAAAGAATGCAAAGTAATTAAGTCACATAAATAACGCACTTCAAAGGCCAAAGAAGTGCAAAAAGCCATAAAAATCATGGCAAATTATTTGAAATAAATGTGCAAAAAAATGTATTAAAGTAATTATTTAAGCAATTTGTTTTTAAACTCGCAGTATACAAAACATTTCAGCTTATAGCTCATAAACAATTATTAAACTAATTTTTGTTGCAAACAAAAACAATTCAATTCAATTAAATTTATAAACTGACTCAGGTGCAAAATGTTATTTATATAACATATGTGTGCATATATATATGGACACGGCTGTGCGTGTCAGAAAGAGATAAAGGCAGTTATGAATGTGAAATTGAAATTGTCCTTTTGCGGAGTGCTCGAAAACTGGTTGCAGATAAGGCAGAGAGACGCCATTAAAAACCACTTGAGAGTACCAGAAAATGGCTGGCAAGCCAAGCTGTGTCTCGGAACGCGGCCATAAAGTGTGAAATTTATAACAAATTGAAATTAAAAAACCATTTGCCGGCCATTAAAATGCATGACATAAAAATTTATGTAAAAATATTTATACTGAAACGCTGTAAAAAAAATACAAGCAACTTAAATTGATTTAAAGTTTTTGTATCTAAACTTATGTAAATTGTACAAGTTTGTTTGCGCATATTTAATGAAATTAATAAAAAATTTTCTACACAATAATCCTTTGCAAAAAAAAGCATAAATTTGCGCATTAAGTGCAAAAATTTCTATATACTCAAAAGTGTATAATGTTTAGTATAAACGCCCAGCTACTTTTGTGTATATAGTTGAGCATATTATGTATATATTGATTTTTATCTACGTGGCTTGCAAAACGAGGGATGTTGAGTGGCTTTTACATAATGTGACTGCTGCTGCTGTAAGGCGTAGGCTGCTGTATATAATATATATATAAGAAGCACATAAGCGACGCCCAAAAAGCAAAGCTTCCAGTTTTACGCTTTTTCGAACAAAAAAGCCGGCTGGCGGCTGCAAATACCCCAAGGGAAATATGGCTTAGACAAATTTCCCACTAAATTTGAGCAGCAGCAGCAGCTACTAATATAATTTATTCTCATACCTAAACCTAACAGCATTTTAAAGCGTAATTTTAATTAATTAAATTAATTTAACTGCTTGTTGTAAAAAAAATTACCCAGTTTTAGTGCATTTAGCTGGTACACACACCTTTTGCGCTTGCGCCCTCTGGCGGCCTGCATAAGTAGCTGCAGCTGCGCTAATTAAACGCCAGCTGGTGCATTGTCTGTGTGCCGCAAGCACGCACACTTATGCAAAAGCCGCGGCTTGCATGTGTGCGTGACGTCGTCGCTGCGTCTGAGTGAAACAACGCTTTAGCGCTGCCGCTTGCTTTGTCCCGCTCGCACACAGCATGGCTGCCTTGAAAGGGCGCGGCCTAACGCAGCCTGCGTACGTGCCTTGTATATTTTTTTTTTATCTGTAAGATATTTTTGGCATACCCCGCGTGACAATAACTGTACAGCACATGCGCAGTTTAACAGTTAGCTGAGTTTGAGGCTGCAGCATTTTTGCTGCTTGCGGCTAGTTGCGTGTGTTTTTTTTCTTTTATCTTTATATAATACAACTTTTGTGGCACTTGCATTTGCAGCTTTTTTAATGCAGCTACGCGCTGAGACTTCAACTGCATATGCAAAATTTGCAGCTGATTTGGCGCTAGTTTGTCTGCTAAATGTCACAAAAACAGCGTCGTATCTCGGCTAAGTCAAAATGTATCTCATAGCTACATTTTATACTCAAGTATGTATATATGGGGCCTTAGCAACTTGCGTCATCACGCTGCCAGCTAGTCTCAAAATTCTCGTATATTGCTGTCTTTTGAAAGTGTTTTTTTTTGTTTAGCTTTTTTTTCAACAAAAATAAGGCAACCAATAAGTCCGTCCGTACGTTGTCTTTCTACTCGCCTAAAAAGCTAAGAATGCCAAGCTAAAATAACTTCATCTAAAATGCGTGACACGTTCGCATTAATGCTGTCGAAAATTGTCAAATAAATCAATCATATTTATAGTTAGATACCAAAATGCCCCTGATATCCGAGAGTCAGCGTACGCCGAGCAGGTTACCCACTTGACCACATTGTCTTCTTTGTTGACAAATATGCAAATTAATGTCTGTCGGTCTGCCGCTGCGGCCAGATAAGCTTAAGCAGCAGCTAGTTGGAATCATAGACTGACGGCTGGAAACGTGTATTCGCATAAATTATGTATAGCATCAAGTGAGGAACCAGAGAACCTCAAGTGACGCCAGGCTGATGTAGATACCAAAAACAAAAAAAAGTATCGCTGTCCAAGCAGCAATATGGCAGCAAATATGGTGGCAGTTGTGGGGCGCAATGGCCGACAGAGCAATGGATGCCAAGAATTCAATTGAACTAGTTCCCTGTTTTCTGTGGTGCTTCCAAAAATGATCAGTAGGTTATTTGGTAGTAGTACAGGCAAAAATTCTCTGAACCGAACTGCTCTGAAATTAATTTTTGGCATACAACGAATTTTTGTTTTCAAGCGCACAGCTTTTATAGATTTATTCAAAGAATTTCTAAACAACGTCGTATCTACACTACGAAACGAAATATATATTGCGAAGTATGACTATATATGTTCTTCCAGAAGTTTTGATTTTGAGTTCTTCGGTAGCGAACTGGTTCTCGTAGAGGTTAGAATAGCATTGTCACAGAAACCGCAATGGATGGCAGGTTTTTAGTGGAATTGAAATCTTGAAGTAGCTCAATAACTTAAACGGCTGTGCCTATAGTGAGGCAAAGTTATATTATATTTTTCATATGTTTACTACATAGCTGGACAAGGAACATAAAAATTATTAAATAAGAATAATATTTCCGAAAAATTTATATTTATATCGGCGAAAATAAGTGAAGCGGGCCACTTTTTTGGCGACCTTCTCCGATTTTGATGATTTTTACACAGTTGATAGAGCTGCTAGCCAATAGAAGCCACGCCCAATTTTATTGCAAAATTCCGATTATTTATCGAGTTATCGATAGCTGAATATCGGTTTTTTCTTTTGGACTATTTTTTTATAAGCCATATCTTCTAAACGAATAAGGATATTGACGCGAATTTTTTTTAACATGACAGACAAAATATTAAATTTAAAAAAAGTAAATTGGATAAATGTTATTTGCAAAAAACCGATTTTTGTGACCTTTGACCTTTAATATCTGGAGACAGGGTCATGATACTCATTGGTACTTTGAAAGTTGATCTTAAAATGTCAAAACCATTATTCATGTCAAGTTTGAACTTATTATCTTTAAATTCGGAAGAGTTATGCTTTTGTGTCATTTTTCGATGACTGTTTACTATGGCGAAAATGCGAGGTGCCATCACAAAAATAAGCATAACTTCTGCAGTTTTACGAGTTACCGCGTTTTTATTTTTGCGTCTTTTTCAGCGAATATCCACGCATTAAATGACATTCACACTTTTTTTTCAAAAGTGGTAGATCACTTTTCAATTTTTAAATTTAAAATTAAAAATGATAAAAAATTAAAAAAAAAATTTTAAAAAAATTCCAATTTACTTTTTTAAATTTAATATTTTATCTGTCATTTTGAAAAAAATTCGCGTCAATATCTTTAATCGTTTAGAAGATATGGCTTATCAAAAAATAGTCCAAAAATGAAAAAACCGATATTCAGCTATCGATAACTCGATAAATAATCGGAATTTTGCAATAAAATTGGGCATGGCTTCTAATGGCTAGCAGCTCTACCAACTGTGTAAAAATCATCAAAATCGGAGAAGGTCGCCAAAAAAGTGGCCCGCTTCACTTATTTTCACCGATATATATAACTTATTATTTGGTATCAACGACTTAAAAAAAAATGAAGAAAAAAATTCCTACCAATTTCAACATGTTTCTATTACTTATTTAATTGTGACTAAGCTACTTATTATTTTGGAACTATTTATTTTATTCTAGGTTGTCATTAAGGCTCTTTAAAATAAAGTTTTTTTATAATTTATTTTCTGCCGCATATTGCTAAATAACACTGTCCTACAGAATTGACAAAAATCAAAGAACTTTTCAAGTGACCTAGTGTACGTTGTAGGTCTTGACGAGTAGATCACGATAGTGTTTTTCAAAATTGTCTAACACCCCCAAAATCGGAAGTTATCGCTTAAAAACCGTTTTTCGGGTACTGCGATCACTCCCACTATCACAACGTCGCCATTTTTCAACCGATTTTCGATTGCTTTACGGTTTTGGAAAGAAGAAGATTCAAGCTTTAAGATGATATACATTTGTTTATACTTCATACAAAGCAACTAAGCGATTTTTCTAAAAAGAAATCTAAGATTTACACTTTTTTTTTTCGATTTTCACACTTTGAAGTCATTTTTATATAACATTTTGTTAAAACACCTTTACTTTTTTACATTTAATCTTAAAGAAATTTTAATTCCGAGTAAGAAAAGTTATGGTTTATTAAAATCGGTCGATAAATGCTTAAGTTACGACGCTTATTGTAAACAAGAAAATTCAATTTTCATCGACAAAAAAAATGTTTTAGATGGATAATTCGTTTGTTCATGAAGATATCGTAACCAAATTCAAATTTGGCGTTTGGAAATTTTTTAATGCATGTACGCAATGTGCCAAATTTCAACAAAATCGGTTGACTATATCATATAGCTCCCATAGTAATTGTCTTCCAAAAAATCGATTTTTTAACAAAATTTTTTGTATTTCGTTTGTTTTTTAAAATATTGCGACCAAATTTGGTACTTGTAAGGTTTTTATTGTTCTTAAGCATTATACCAAATTTGGTTACGATATCTTCATGAACAAACGAATTATCCATCTAAAACATTTTTTTTTGTCGATGAAAATTGAATTTTCTTGTTTACAATAAGCGTCGTAACTTAAGCATTTATCGACCGATTTTAATAAACCATAACTTTTCTTACTCGGAATTAATATTTCTTTAAGATTAAATGTAAAAAAGTAAAGGTGTTTTAACAAAATGTTATATAAAAATGACTTCAAAGTGTGAAAATCGAAAAAAAAGTGTAAATCTTAGATTTCTTTTAGAAAAATCGCTTAGTTGCTTTGTATGAAGTATAAACAAATGTATATCATCTTAAAGCTTGAATCTTCTTCTTTCCAAAACCGTAAAGCAATCGAAAATCGGTTGAAAAATGGCGACGTTGTGATAGTGGGAGTGATCGCAGTACCCGAAAAACGGTTTTTAAGCGATAACTTCCGATTTTGGGGGTGTTAGACAATTTTGAAAAACGCTATCGTGATCTACTCGTCAAGACCTACAACGTACACTAGGTCACTTGAAAAGTTCTTTTTCACTGTTGGACAGTGTAATTAAAGTAAATTTTGTAATATATCAAGAAACAATAAATAGTCAACGATTTTTCACACAAATAAAAATTATTCCTAAAAATTTCAATCATTTAAAAATGTATTTTTTTTTAAATTTATTTTTTAATCCCAAAGATTTTTAAAAAATTAAACAAAAAAGATGCTAGCAATTTCAGCCTGTTTTAAGAATGATTTGCATTTAATTTTCTATTTTTAATTTAATTATGACTAAGCTACAGATTATTATTATTATTAGGTTGTCATTTTGCCTCTTTAATAAATTGTTTTTTTTATCAATGTTTTTTTCTAAATTTTCTGCTACTACCCCAACTATTTTTTCTAATATATTGTATATATATTTTTTTTGATTAATACTAATCGCCTAAATATTAATTACGAAATGAAAAAAATATACTGCGAGTAGCGCGTGAATTAAGCTTTTTCAATAATAGTTTGCATGATTATCACATAAATTACAAAATTCTTTTAGATTTTCTACGTTTTTCTAGGTACATTCAAAAACAATGTACTTTCATTTTTGCCAATATATCTGAGTCTAACTTTTGAACCAGCCCATAAACCACTTAAACTGATAAAAACCACAACTTACTTTCAGAAGTAATTGATTGGCTAAAAATTACGCTGCCGCTCTCAAATATCGCCCACTGTCCAGCCAAGTTAACCCACTGACAGCTTCAGGAACTTGCAACTGCTGCTTTATGACTAAGGAGCAACAACAATAAAAATGAAATATTTTTTTGGACTTTAAAAAGAGTTGTCAAGGCATAAAAATTTGCAACAGTTTAGCCAGCGCCAATGTCGCGACCAGCAATTGTTGTTGTTGTTGGGGGAAACACTCGGGGGCGCATAATGCGACATTAAGGCCAATAAAATGGCACTAAAAAACAAACAAAACGGCAGCAAGATGCAGAAGTAGAAGAAGAAGAAGAAGCGCGAAGAAGTAGCTAAAGACAACGCATACTCATTCATAAAAACGCAACCGCAAGACGCTGAGAGCAGAGGCAGCGGCAGAGACGCTGAGAGATGCCTTGGCCAAGCTTCAATTTGAGTGATTTGCTGTCGCATTAGTGGGCCAAGGGGCTAGAGGTGCCCGAGTGCGGGTGGTAAGCGGGGGTCGCTCTTTATTCGCGTGCTACTCGTGCGCCTCCGCACTTTTATGGCAGTTAGAAAGAGACAGCCGCTTCAGCTTCCGCTGTCAACGTCTTCAACGGCACTTAACGTCGTTTAATGGCCGCCATAATAATGCTTTATTTTACTATCACGTGAGTGTGTGTTTGTGTGTGTGCGAAAGTGTGTCTAGTTGTCTGGTGAGTGTCTGCGGTTGACCATAAAATTTTAATATCCCCAACGAGTATGTGTGTGTGTGAGCGCAACCCCTATACACTTACGCTTCCCTCTCTTGTCTAAATCAATTGACTGGGCAATCTGGAGCACCTTTATGACCATTTAATGCGCACTCTGCGCTACAATTTTCACCTTGACATTGACTCTTAATAGGCATAGCACACTTATTGAGAGCAGCTTCAACACACACACTGTCCACAACCTGCCTCAATGTGTGCCACACTCATGTGTGTGGGAAACCTCCGCTCCCCCCCAAAGCCAACGCTTTAACAACCGCATCATGAAAATTGTCATAAAAATACAAATTGAGTGAGCATGGGGGCCAACATAATAATCCATCATAAACATTTTTATGGCCACTGCTCGCAAGACTCAAAAACATTTGGCCCACTACAATGCGGCGTATCTGTATCTTGGTTGTTGTTGTTGTTGTAGTTGTTGCTGTTGTTGCGGCCGTAAAAATTCATTAAATGCTCAGCAAATTGTTTATTATAGCATTTTGGCAATAAATGCGATCATTAACTCATTTTAGGTGTTGCTACCGCGTTTTTTCTCTTTAGGCCACTACTCAACTAGGCCCAAACAGAAGCCAGAACAGTAAAAACTGCTTACGGCATTATGCGTAAATTTGTAATCGTTGATTGTCAGTCATTTGAATTGTAATGTGATAATTTGATTGGGTTCCGCGTTTGGCTGATGAAACTCTTAATTACTTTGAGTTATGGTTCAAAAAAAATTATTGTTTATTTTTGCAAAAATTTTAATGATGGCAAAGGTGTAAGCTTTTGGGAAGCAACGAAAGTGAATTTAATTTTAAACAGATTTTAGGAAGGAGAAGTAATTTTAGCAGTTTTAGAGAAATAAACTTTCAAATTTGTTAAACAAAATTTGTGTGAAGATTTGGCGTTTTTTTTAAATGACTCTGACAGATTTTAAGTATATAGATTTCGAACTCATGATTCGTATTCTAATTGATCATTAACTCTTATACTCTGCACAGAATGTCGAGCCGGTAGAGCTTCTTGATTATTATGAAGCAGCGGAGTCGATACATAAACTGTCTGTCTACACTAGGGAAAAAAAGACGCGCGCTTAAAATAAAAATATGTCAAAAAATATAAGTAACTTAATTCAAGAGATTTTAAATTTTTAGCATGATTTAAAGAACAATTTTGCTGATTGAAAAAAACTTCTAAGACTGCAATTTTTAGTTAGAGAGTGTTTAGAATGATTTAAAGAATAAAAATGGCGCACGTAGGGTCAGGCGCGAACGACTTTTGGATACCTTGTACCTTGCAATGAAATATCTTCCTATAAAAAAACAAAAACAGAAGAATTTTTAAGCAAACATTTTTCTTTGAACGATCGTTCCTATGGGAGCTAGTATATGATATAGTCAACCGACTTCGATCAAATTTGACACAGTGTTTTAATACCTTATAAAAGATATGAATGCCGAATTTAGTTCAAACATCTTTACAATCAAACGAAACACAACGAATTTCGTATAAAAAAGGTTTTTTTGGAACGATTCCCACTATGGGAGGTATATGATGTTTAGAATGCTTAGCATGATTTTAAGAACAATTTAGATGATTGTAAAAAACTTGTGAGACTGAAATTCTTAATTTGAGAGAAGGAATAAAGAATAAAATCAGATGATTTAGATATTATCTAAAATTCACCATTAGAGTTATCATTTAAACAGAAATTCTTTATTTGTAAGATTTTAAGAACAGGATCACCTAATTTTAGATATATCTCAAGCCAAAAAATTCTAAATTTGAAAATGATTGGATGATTTTGAAAATAAAATATTTTTAAGTCAGAAATTCTTTATTAAAATACAAATGTATGTTTTTTTATATGAAAGAAAATGGAGACTGACTATCGATTCAAAGAGGTATGGCTATTATACTTTTATTTTATTAAATACTAGCCGGCCTCCGCTGCGCTCCGGCACGCTCGCTTCGCTCGCTCGTCTAAATCTAGAATCTTCCCGATTGGAAAACATCGTCCGATTGATCGATGAGTGGATTAATTTCATCATAAAATTTTCAACCACTCGCCATCTTTACATTTTAACCATGTTTGATGGAGATTTTGTAGTTTTCTTCTCGGCATTGTAAGCAGTATCTGATATTAATGTTTTCGTGCACTAATAATGTTAACCTATAATGGCGACAGGATGCCTTTTTATTTTTTCACGTTCAGTCAAGACAAACCACAGATTGAAAAATATTGCGTAATGTTCGTCCCAGGAAGCTTCTGAACTTTTTAAAAAAAGTCCCATTAAAATCGGACAAAGGGCTTGGCGTCCAACCTCATACAAACAGACAAACACTTTTTTTTATATATTAGGTTGTCAAAAAAGTCTTGCGGTATTTTTATTGAATTTTCAATTGTTCATAAAATTGGTTATAATAATGCGATTTAAGTCAAATATGCGCCGTTTTGTTCGATGACGAGTTCCCAACGAGATGCCAACTTCATAATGCCCCTCTTATAGAAGCTCGCTTCCCTATTGTCAAAAAACTCGGAGAGCCAATTTTCACAGGACTCTCTTGTGGACAACTTTCGATTACCAAGCGCGTTCGTCATGGACAGAAATAGGTGGTAATCACTTGGTGCGAGATCCGGACTATACGGTGGATGCAAAAGAACCTCCCATCCGAGCTCCCGGAGCTTCTGGCGCGTCACCAAAGATGTGTGTGGCCTGGCGTTGTCCTGATGGAAGACAATTCGGCCTCTGTTGATCAAAGATGGCCTCTTCTGCATGAGTGCTGCATTCAAGCGGTCCAGTTGTTGGCAGTACAGGTCCGAATTGAGCGTTTGGCCATAGGGGAGCAGCTCATAGTGGATGATTCCCTGCCAATCCCACCAAACACACAGAAGAACCTTCCTGGCCGTCAATCCAGGCTTGGCCACCGTCTGGGCAGCTTCCCGCTTTTCGACCACGACCGTTTACGCTTCACGTTGTCGTAAGTGACCCACTTTTCATCGCCAGTCACCATCCGCTTCAAAAACGGGTCGATTTTGTTGCGATTCAGAAGCGATTCGCATGCATCCATACGGTCAAAAATGTTTTTTTGCGTCAAGTCGTGTGGCACCCATACATCGAGCTTCTTTTTCAATCCAAGCTTCTTCAAATGGTTTATAACGGTTTGATGACTCATGCCCAGCTCTTGGCCGATGCTACGGCTGCTACTATGCCGGTCTCTTTCGATCAATTCAGCGATTTTATCGCAATTTTCGACAACAGGCCTTCCGGACCGTGGCGCATCTTCGATCACCTCTGCACCAGAACGAAAACGTTGAAACCATCGTTGTGCGGTGGAAATGGAAACTGTATCGGGTCCATAAACTGCACAAATTTTATTGGCAGCATGAGATGCATTTTTGCCTTTATCGTAGTAGTACTGTAAAATATGCCGTATTTTCTCTTTATTTTGCTCCATGTTTGCGACGCTATAACTCACGAACGACTAAAAGCAAACAACAATTAATCAAACACGTGTTAGCACGTGAAAAGAGCTTTCCAAAAAGCTCTAGCGTGAACCGATGCGACGAATACAACTAGAACTACGCGCTTGCAAAGACAAGCTTGCGGAAATACCGCAAGACTTTTTTGACAACCTTATATATAGATGATTTAGTAAATTTACTTATGTGTAAATTTATTTGTAAATTAAATGTGAAGGACAAAAAAAAATAATTAAAATAAAAATAAATATGTATGTTTAGCTTGATTTAAGATATTTATCTCTATAAAAATGTTCCCTATTTAAACAAGTTTGGTACGAATTTAAGAACTATTAATTTCAGTGAAAGAATGGACCTTCTTATTTATATAAAAGTATTATGCAGTCATTTTAGGAATGTTTGAATATACTGCTGAGATTGGGAGTATTTTAGTTTTTACTTAAATATAAAAGAGAACGAAAAATACTACAATCTTATTGTGAATAAATGTGAAATTAAAATAAAATCGGTTTTTTTTGCTGAATGTATCGGAACAAAAGTATCTCGAAGGCGTTTTTTAGTGGGTGTACTTAGTTGTTTACTAGTATGATTAAAAGTATCTTTATGAAGACAGGTTCTAGAGATATTTGTAGGTCAGTTGATCATAAAATTCCCGCATTGGTTATCAACAACTAGTACAGGGGTCTGTATTTTTTAACCCTGTACTTAAGGTTAAAAAAAGAGCAAATAGAGAGAATTACAGATCTAATTTAAATCAGGCTACAACCCTAAGCCGACCAAATCATACCCGTAACCATTTTCCCCATAAAAAGTTTTTAAATGAGTTGACCTTTTCACGTCATAATAGGGGTTAGTTCGATTTAGCCATCAATGATGAACCCCTAATCTTATCAAGGATGCGCATATTTCTACTTATATGCGCCGACTCTATATCTCTGTAACCTGTAAGTTTTTACCTACAGAGGGTCGGCGAGATGAATATGAATATAAAAGGATTAGGGTGGAACCATTTTTTATTTTTGATGTATAAAGGCGATTTTGATTCTAAGCAATTTTGCTCAAGAAACTATTATTATTATTATTATAATAGTATTACGCAAAAGCGCCCTCTGGCGATGCTCAAAATTAAAAATAGATGTCAGAAATTGATTCCTTGACCTCAAAAAACTCCCTAATACACACTTTGGTTAGAGGAAGAATAACATTTGTTTGGCATTAGGGACTAAGTCGATTCTTAATATTTTGACAAAAAACTAGTTTAAAAAAGTGGGCGACTCGAAATTAATTTTTGTCCAATAGTTTCTAAGGCAAAATTGATTGAAATGACCAAATGATTCAAAATCGCTGAGAGCCCCAGAAAGTTTTCGACCCTATACAAATTAATCCGCCCTAATAAGAATACCCAAGTCGATGATGTTTCCTTTTGCAAATATAGCCACGCCTACCGATGCGTTCTAGAAAGCACCCTTCATATTATGGGATCAAAGAAAGACAATTTTATAACAAAAATTTATTGACTAAAAAACAAATCTTTAAAGAAATACGATTGTAGTGATCGTCTCTATAGTTGGGCAGAGATTGATTCTGGTAGTTACCGCTGGAAAATTTACAGCATTTCTAAAGGGCTCTTCCAAGGCTTTCCATCCCTACATTACTTACACTCCATCGTATTTATATCTTTTTTAGTTAAGCATTAGCAACCCTTACTTTAGAACGCGCATCTCCCAAAGATAGTTTCTTACGCATGAACATTCTGACTCACCCTCTGCATTTAGTAGTTCCGAAGTTCCCAAGCAATTCTTCGGACATATTACCCCGCTAAAGATTTAAAAAAAAATATTTTTCTAAAAAAGTAAGAATTATTTTAAATATAAAACTTCTTATGAAAAAATTTTTTTTTTTTTTCTGAAAAATTCAAAGATGTTTTTTTAAAGAGTCAATCTTAAACTTTGCCAAATGTTCAGGGTGTGAATATTGAAAAAGCTGTTTTATGGAACTGGAGGTTGATATTTTCTACTAGAGATGTTATTGATCAATTTTTAATTATCGCAACGTGACAAAAAATTGCGAACTTTCGTTTTTAATTCAGCGATTTTTTTCAACTTAAGTATCTTTGGTATCAATACGGATATACTGTCAATACGCAGCCAAAGTTTAGTTTGCCGTATAAGTATGATCTTAAATATTTTGAAAATTCGGAACGTGACACTTTTTGTCCATGCCGCAAATGTTCATCGATTTATAAGACGTTATCACGTCAAAAATTTCAATTAGCGAATTTATTATTGGACATATTAGTTTGTTGGAAACATTTTTTAGAAAAATTTATATTTCAATATTTTACTATTTAATTTATTAAAAATTTTATTCTATAATAACAAAAAAATTGTGCAAGAAAATAAAGTAACGAATAATATATATAATATTCGCTTATTGATTTATGTCACAGAAGTGTATCTGTGACCTACAACTATCTGTGTATTACTGAGCATGGCCGTACGTTTTCCTGTCACATTTTACATCCATTGGCCTGTTTTTTGGGCTTGGACACAACTTTAACAGTGTCATGCGATGAGTCCCAGCGGTGTCCTTACGATAACTGCGCGTCAACTCTTGTGACCCAATTCTGCGCAGCTAACCACGACTGCTTTATACGCTTACCAATCATGCATGAAAAGTTAGCTCAGTACTTAGCACAAAATCATGGAGAGAGTAACCCAAGTGCGTCCATTTATATATAAAGATTCACATACGCAACGCGCATAAAGATACAAAGCGTAAGTATACAAAAAGATACACACACGCACACACGAAACTTGTCAGTGTGTGTATCTGTGTGCATGCGCGTGTATTTATTTATATCTGCGTTTGTAATCTGCTGGGCGATGTGTCACTTGGAACGACCGACTTTATATGCCTCTTTCTGCCTTTGTCAGTAAACTGATTGTATGAGTGTCTGTCCAACTGACTTTATGTCCGTGACCTAGTTATGAGATTTTCAGCCTATATATACATATATATACATATATACACAAGAGTTTATATATGTTTGTGTATGTGTTATTGAAGCTGTGTGCGTTGTGCGATATAAACATGAAACATGGGACAGAGCAGAAATATTTGGGCATGTGGCATACATATAATTGCATGCTTGAAATTTTTCTCAATTTTGTAATTAATTCTATTGGCTTTGATTGAACTAAATTAAAATAGATGAACCGGCTAGACCAGATCGGATCAGCAGAGCAGAGTAGAGCTGAGACAAGGCCAGATACGATCTACAAATATATAATAATACCAAGTCGATTGGTAAGAGTGTAAGCATGTAATATGCAAATATAGAGTAAAAAAATGGTCGAAGTTTGTGCTTCGGAGAATGAGGCATAAGAGATAAACATAGAATATGAAAAAGAGTCGGAGAGGTGGCGATAACTGGAACACCCAGCAGACTAGTTTGTCTGTGGGGTTGGGAGAAATATTTTGAAAAGTGGGCATTTTTCAGATTATTAGAATCACATGAAGTTTACGCTATAAATAAAAACAATATAAATAAAGACGGAAAATCATGGAATAATCGTATTATTTATATGAGTGTTTTTTTACAAATTCATTATCATTTCTTTTATCTCCCACTGAAGCATAGGGCGTCTTATTTGAAAATTGCGAAATAATTAATAATTATAATTTGGATAAAAAAGTTAAGATAACCATTTATAATACAAACAAAAAAAAAATTTATCAAATCGATTCGTGTGAAATATTATTTAAAAACATCAAAATAAAAATTATAAACTTTTTTTTCTCTCAAAAGATTGAAAACAAATTTTTTTTTTTCTAAAGATGCCAAAATTTATTACACATTATTTTAATATTTAATTTTTAATTTAATATTGTAATAAATACTCATTTATTTTATTTGTATAATTCGTTTTTATTCAATTGTGACGTAACTACTGAATATTTTTAAAACTTTTTTAAAACAATTTTTTTTTTTAATCGAAGCTGCCAATAGGGCTGTTTAAAAAAATTATTATAATTTTTCTTATCCAATAAATATTCCTAAAAAAATATGAAATTTTCCTACTTTTTGGTAAAAATAACTTAAATCGATTTGGTGGAACCATGTGAATAAAAAATTTGATTGTTAAAAAAAATGGAGAAAAAGACGTTTTTTTTTAGTAGAAAGATAGTCCAAAAATTAAATTAACATTTTTTCTATATTTCTGTTTCTTGTTTTTTAATGCAAATAACTCATTTGTATTTCCATTAAATGATGCAATATCAATAAAAATGTATGGAGTTGCATTCAATACAAAAATTCTCAATATTTTATAAGAAATTCTAAAATTGAATTTTAAAAAATAAACAAAAAAGTGATTTCTCTTGTAGGTAAATATTAAAAAATTGTAATTGCTTAGCAAAGCATTCATTTTTACAGGGGGATTAAAAATATGTGTTTTGAAAAATGGTGCTTGACATATTTAGCGAGCTTGCATAAAAAAGAAAGAACAAATTTTATAAGACCGATTTATGTAACTTTTTAATTTACAAAATGGCGTACGTATAGTTGGGCGCGGACGACTTTGGGAAACCTCTAGTCATGCAATAAGATCCGGTTCACTTAATAAAGATGTGAAAAACAGAACGAACTTTTGAAGTAAAGAACTTTTTTTCGACGGATTGTTCGCTTAAGAAGCTACATGATATAGTCAACCGATTTCGATCAAATTTGACACATGCCGAATTTAATTCAAATATCTTTACAAACAAGCGAAATACATAGAATTTTTGAATAAAAACTGTTTTGTTGGACCGATTGTTCCTATGGGAGCTATATGATATAGTCAATCGATTTTGATTAAATTTCGTACATTGCTTGAAGACTCTAAAAAACTTTTTAATGCCAAATCTGGATTACGATATCTCTATTAAAAAACGAAATATAGCAAGTTTTGTATACAAAAAGTTATTTTGGCCGATCGGTCCTGTGACTTCGAAAATTAGAACTTCGGAAAAAACTTTTAATTTGTCTATCAATAAACCTTCAACATTAGTTTTTAAAAACTCGTTCGAAGAATTTTTTTGTACTTTCATACAGATATAGCCTTTCTTATCGAAATCTAAAACACGCATTAATTGTAAAATTTCTTTTCAAAAACATATTTAACAAGACTACTAAAACAAAATGTAATTAAAAAAAATATAATTTAAATTTTTAATTAAAACAAAATTTTAGCATTTTCAAATTAAAACAGAAAATTTTTATAATTAAAACAAAATAAAATTTAATAAAATACAGCTAAATTTTGTTTAATAAAATTTTGATCTTTTATAAAATTGTTAAATAAAAATTATAAAACTTACAATTTATTTTAAATTAGCAATTTTAATTTATTTATTAAAATTTATTTGAAAAATTAAATTTTTTTTAAATTAAAACTTTTTTTTAATATTAATTTTGATTTTTTTTAAATAAAAATTTATCAACAAATTTTGAAATTCAAAAAAATTTATTTTGATCTTAAGTCCACCAAATATTCAGTTATGTAAATGGGTCGATAAATAATCATGGCTAAATTTTGGCTGGTTCGTCTATGGATTTAAATAGATTTACGTAAAGGCTCCCTTCTATCTGCTTAAATAGTTCCCATTGCTCTTAGTCCCACCCTTCCTTATCAAATGCTTCTAAAAGGCTGTTGGATTTTTTGCTTTCTGTTTTTCTTTCTTCTTTTTGTTATGGCAAGGGAAAAGTCAAAGCAAAAAACTCATTTAAATTCAATTCGAAGTTGGAATTTTGTTTTTTTTTTGTATGTTTGGATATTTTGGGCCTTCTGATAAATGTCCCAAAGCTGTGCGGTTACCCAACATTTAGTGAGGCATTAGGTGATGGGGGGGGACGCGAGGGCGTAAATACTGACAAGGGAATTAAATCGATTTTACCTTTTTGAACCGCGGCTGTTGTTGTTGTTTTTTTTTGTCTGCCGTCTTGACATTTCCTATGCTTTGTTATTGTTGTTGTTCTGCTTTGACTCCCATTCTAGTAAAAAATGGCTGCATTATTTGTACGTACTTTTTTTTCAACTTCTTATAGTTACTTGAAAGTACTACATATATACACTACACATACATACATATTTCGTGGGATCGCTTGATTTTTTTTTTCAAATTGCAGTTGTTTTTGTTGTTTTCTTTGGCTCAATTCGTGACTCATGCTTCTGTTCTTTCTATGTGTCTCAGTCTTTAGCTGTTGTTGTTTTTGTCATTTATATTGATGGAGTGTATTTTATTTTATTGTTCAGCATGCGTGTGTGTATGTGTGTGCATATGAGTATTGTTATTTTTTTTACCGTCTGCTAACATACATATATATATACATATATATATATATACAGACAGACATACTGCATGTGTAGGTAGAAGAAATGCCTGCATTAAGCTGCTGACTTCAACTGTATTCCTCGGTTATTGTTTCTGTCTGATTGTTGGCAATATTCATAAATACACGAAATAAATTTCATTGGATTCCACTTATTATTATTTACCTTTTTGAACAACAACACAAAGTCCCCAGTTAGTCCCGAGAAGAATAAGTCTTACCTGGAATGAGAGTTTAAATATAGTTAAGCTTTGAGTTAGAGTTGATTAAATGCAAATGGTATGTTTAAGAATAACTTAGCATTGGGTAGCAAAGAAATTATAATAAGATTTGTCAAATTACACATAAATGGTTTAGATATGAGCAGTTACTGGGGAAGAGAGAATTTTATAAATTTTGAGATACGCGATTAATAAAGGAAATTAAAAAAAATCGTATACTTGAACTAGAGATAATTCTTCACCTTGATACGATTGAGAAAAAATGTATTAATGAAGTGTGAAAAAAATGCCAACCCGACTCCATGTTTCAAGAATTGGCCGCAAGAGCTCACTCATAAAAAAATAAGATTGCTAACCGCTCCATGATCCAAAATTGCTTTCTAGAATCAGCAAGAAATAAATAATGGACTAGTGACAAAACCTTTTTCTTGTCATAGTCGTGCTCATCGTCATCATTTATATATTTTTTTTGGTTTTATTATTTATTTGTTGTACAGCAACTCAAAATTTAATTAGTTTTATCTAGATGTGTATAATATTGCCAGGTCGTCAGCGTGATTAATATGGTTCACACAGCCGCATTAACTCCATTGGGGGATGCAGCAGTGTATATATAAAAAAGCGGCTCGTACGCTCCATAAGGTGTCCAGCTCTCACGCCTGCCAGTGGAACGGTTTTTGATGTTGACTTGGAACTCTGTACTAACGTAGGTCACAATATGCCAAGTACCAAGCAGGAAGTAAGATCTTAACTTGAGCCAGTTGACCGATCAGCCAAAATCTGCCAAACGCCTGTTTGACGTCGAAAAATATCCCAAAACAGTATTGATGGTCAGGTAAATAATTGTTATGTTCATTGATCCTTTTAGCCAGCAAACTCTCCCAAACTTTGGCAAGAGTTGCGAGGAGGCTTATTGGACGTTAGGATTCTGGGTCCGAATAGGGTAGTATGACATATTCTGGCATGACCTGGGGTCTTTGACTTAGGAAGCTTTGTTATGTTATCTTCAATCTCATCGAATCGAATGGGACGAACAGGCAACGTCATTTGAAGTGGTGTGTCAATGATGCTGAGAGTTTGTCTTACTTCTTCATCCGTGGCCAGTTTAAAAGGCATAAATCGCTCTTCGAGGTGCTGAGCAAATGTATCCGCATGTTCCTCTGTATTTGAGCAGTAAGCACATCATGACGCCGTAGAGGAACAATTCGATAGGGTTGTGTCTTTATGTTTCTGATCGCTTTCCATAGGTTATATCCAGTATCAAGTTTATAGTCCAGAGCCTCGATTCTTCTGTCGAATGAGTTCATCGATCTGAAGTGCCACCTTTAAGTTCCCTTTCAGCCTTTTTCCAGGCGGCCATGTCTGTGGGGTGAAGGGTGGTCTGAAATTTCCTACGGAGTCGTCGTTTCTTAGAGAGAAGTCGAACTAGCTCAGGAGTTAGCTGGTTACCTATTTCGTCCTGTCTGACAACTACTGGTTAGGATTGGCTGCAGCTGCCGTAGAGTGGATTTTTGTCGTAATTAGGTTAACCGCGTGTTCTACATCTCGACCAGAGCATATCTTCATCTCTAAGTAGACCGAGTTTTCCAATGTACTTTGGAAGACTTCTAAGTCGGTCTTATGGCTGATGAGTCGTTGAGGTGATGATCGCCCATGGTGATCACTTGAAAGATCCCAAGTGTCTGTAATAGTGAGGAGCTGATCCGGCACACTTTGGTAGACCGCAAAATCCAGGCAGGAGGGTAGGCAGTTTAAGTTGTTTATATTACTGTTCAAATTTGACCATACAGTGCAGATATTTCATTCTATAGCACTGGCTCAGAAAAAAACCTGATGTGAACTTGAATTTTGAGCCGCTGAATCGGGAAACCGAGGTCCAAAAACCTCCAACACAAAAGAGTTCTGAGATAGCCCACAAGTTAGTTTTTCTGGTACAATATTTCTTATGTCATTTTAGTGTCGCTAAATCTGTCAGGAGTCTGGCATTAAGTCAAAAAAGTCGTGCACCATTTACATTAAAATTTCATTTAAAAATTTTCGAAAATTGTGCAAAAACATGAAAAACAACTTTCAATCATTTATTCTCATGATTACTTTCCTTCTAATTAATTATGTACATAGCTCTAAAAAAATATGTCAACATTATGCAAATGCAGCTGATGTTTACTATAAATTCTCATTACATATTTCGCATTTGAATACACCCTCTAAAAAATTCGTTAGCCGAAAATATCCTTTTTTTTCTGCTAAAGCTTACTACAAAAAATCTCTTAATATGCGCATTTTGTCCTAAAAAAAAACAACAAAATATTAAAAAAACACCCAAATTCGTTCTGGCTGAGAATCTAAGCTCTTCAGTTTCTGTTATTGCATGTTGTCTGAAGGAAATGACCACAAAAACTTAATGTAAAATGCAGGGCTCGTCTGGGTTGGTCGGTTGCTTCATTAGGGTTCTCGGGGGCAAGTTGAAAATCTACTCAGACAAGCCAAGCCGGCCATTAAATTTTGAATTATGAAATGAATGAAAGAGCGCAGAACTACAAAGGAGTAGTAGAAGGAAATGTTGTAAGTAAATATGATTTAATTTTGTTACTTTGTCTGAATAAAAAGCATTTCCTGCTTCCTATTAAGACATGGAATTTAAAATTGAATGCCAGGTGTCTTTTATGTGACAGCTAGACGGGCAGAACTTTTAAGAACTTTATTAATAATTAACAAATAGGAAATTAATAAAAATAATAACTGTTATGCTAAAAGGTTTGGTTAGACAAACTGAGAACTTTAGTTGATGACGTAAGAAAATAGTTTTTAAGTGGTAAACTACGTAAAGTCGGAGAATTTTTTTCTCCCATAATAGGGTTCATCAAAGATAGGTGGGGCACTGCGGCCAAAAGGTCTTTGTACCAAACTCTTAAGTTAAAGCAAAAGACTTTCCGCATGAATAGCATCTCCCCGGAAGGAAGAACCAGTATCTTCTATGTTCTCCTGCGGCCTGATTGTGGACCAACCAATACCATAAAACGGCGAAGGAGATGTAGTCAGGGTGGAGGCACCCTGTTATGCTAGATTGTCCACAGCATCCACTCCCGAGTGTCCAGGTATCCAACATAGCACGACTTTGTTCCGGGCGGACAGGGTTTGGAGGTAGTTGTGGCATTCTTTAACCATCCTGTAGGAGATGCTCCAGGATGACAATGCCCTAATAGCAGCTTGGCTATCTGAAAAAATGCATATGTTTGCTCCCCCAGTTCGCTTGAGAAGGATACTAAGGACGCATATCTCAATGGCATGAGTCTCCGCTTGAAAGACGCTGGGCCAGATGCCCATTGTAGTAGAGATTCTGGTGTTGGGTCCAACCATTCCAACACCTTCACCCTGCTCAGCTTAGGACCCATCCGTTAACAATTGTTGCTACCGGGGGTTTCCACAGGGGCTGCCATCAGCCCAAGTATCCCGACTTGGGAGAAGAGATCTATATTTCTTGTTATGAAAAAGTTCCGTGATCATAAGATCTGATCTAGAGCAGATCGATGCGTCAGGAAGGGTATGTATAACTGGAGCTTGTCACTTGCTAAGAGTCCAGATGTGTTCTGGATACTTAGTAGACTCTGCATGGCTGATTTTTTAACTCTTATTTAGTATGACTAGACATATTAAAATTATAGAGGTAGCTCTGGGCATAAAATGTTGCAACCTGTTGTAATTAATTTAAATTAGACAGCTAGTCTGAAGCACACCCACTTTATATGCTTCATTTAAATCAGTCTAATTGTTCAGCTGAAACCAGTTCAACTAGTTCAGCTCAAACTGCCCATCAATTGGCCTTCGTGACCCCCCACACACTCTCACACTCTCTCAACGACAATCTCTTCCATAATGTTTGAAAGTAATGCACTTCATTTCGTCTCATGACCAAAGCCAACAAAAAAAAGAAGACCAAAACGACATAGCAACAAATTTGCGCAACAAAATGAACAACAACAAAGAGAGCAGCAGGAATAAATGAAAGAACACAAAACAAAAAAAAGTTAACTAAACATAGACAAAAAAAAAATTGCCAGACAAATTTTATATAAATAATTCATTGTTGTAACGTGCCAAGCTCCTAGAGACCATTTTAGTTAATTAATGAAACGCATCCAGGCGAAGGGGGAGGGGAGGCAAGGCAAAGCAAAGCAAAGACAAAGACGCAATTGGTGTTAAACGGCCAAGAAGAGCGAAATCCGTTTGGGAGCAAATTGGAGACACAGCGAGAGAGAGAGAAAGAGATGTGGAGCAATGGAGCAGCGGCGTGTGGCGTCAACAGCAGCTGCCAGACAAAATTGGCAAAGTGGCAACAACAACTACAACGCCAGCTGTGAGGTGTCGACGGAGGAGCAACAAAATTAATAACAGACAACCCCAGACAAGCGTCAACAACGGGAATAGGAACAACAGCAGTTAGCTGCACTATGGGCGAGATGTGAATTTTTCATTAAAAATTTTGATTTTTTTTTAACATTTAACATTTTTAAACCAATCTAGTACAAAAAAATATAATTTATATACAATTATATGATTCTTAGTGAAAAAAAAATAAGTGTTACCATCCCTTATAGAAAGGTTAAACAAAAAACCCATCACAGATGGTGTGAGAATCAGTTTAAGTACTATAATCACAGATTTTTTTAAATTAAAAATTTATCTAAAACAAAGTGTTTTTATTTTTTTTATATAGAAACTAAAAAAAAGGGTTTTTATATTTTTATTTCATATAAAAACTAAAAAATATAAATTATATTAAAGAAGAAGCAATACATTTTTACTTTATAAATGAAAGATATTTCGACATTTTGAAGTAAAAGTTATATATTTAAATATTCATTTGTAATTATAATTTTTTAGAAAAAATATTCTTAAGTTCCCAATCTAATGCAAAAAACGTACACCAAGTATCTATAAGTAATTAGTGATTCTTGTTTAAAAAAATAATATTCGTTACAAAACTTAATAGAATGGCTGAACTAAGAGTCACCCCAAAGCTGTGGGGAAAAAAAATATTCTTATTAAAAAGAGTTTTAAAAAAATATTTGTAATTTTTTTATATATTTTTTCTAGTAAAACATAGGCACAAATATTTTATACATTTTGAAAAAGTCTTTCCAACTTCTAATGCTCCAAATATTTTCCCTTTACTTTACAACTTCGCCCACTGTACTTAGTAAAACCTCTGAAAATTGAGCTGATGGCGCACCGGGTGGCTGTCCAGGGTAAAGAGTTTTGTTTTGCCTTGATGCTTGCAGCATAGAAGTTTCCTTTTTGGTTCAGCTTCTGTTATGGATTCGGGTCGGGTTCTCGGTGTTGGTATTGACGGTGGTTGCAATACCGCTGCGCCATTTCCACCACCATTAAACATGGCAGGCTGCCTGCATTCCCTGGTGTATTGCTCAGGTATTGAGGGGGGAAGCCAAGTCATGTTTTTAGTTGAGCGCGAAATAAACTAAACGTTATTTAAATTTTTGGCAAAAACTTTACGAAGCGCATCATTATTAGAAACAGCAGGTCTGAGACTTGCCGAAAAAGCTAAACTCCAACTCGGGGAAAACTCAATGCTCTCACCCCAAACCACAAACACGCCCAACACAACCACCTCATTAGCGGAAATTTGCATTTAGACATGAAAACCATCATGCAGCATCAGCCATTCAGCGGGTTGGAAGCAGCAAGAGCCAAAAAGTGCACTTAACCATAACTCCAGCCAGCGCTCGTGACAACATCAAACTTTTCCATTAGTTTTTCGCCAGCCAGGAAAACTCTGTCAGACACAGCAGGAACATTTCCACACAGCCCGCATATTTTGCCAAGGCGCTTGCATAGCAAATTTCCATAATCTCTATGATGACGTTGTCATTATCGTAATCATCAATACAAAGATGATATACATATCAAATACTTATGTAACACGCACGCGGTTCTGATGGGGATTTAAGTGGTTGTCGGTTGTCAACGCCGGCGTCAACTTCATCGCTGCCACATTCAATGGGCTTATTTATGGCCGAATCTGTCTGCGTGTCTGCAGTCCATTTCATTTGAATCTGTATCTATGGCCGAGTCTTAATCATTCTTTTGTTTGTTTAGCCCTAGTACAATGTAGAAATCCGAAACTCTCTAATAAACTTTTATATGCACGATTTGGCAAGATTAAATCATTTGTCGGTATTTTGTATTAAAATAATTAATACAAAGATTTAATCTCAAGCTAAATGAGCTGCCAAAAGTCAGCGCTTTACTTTTAATATGCAAATCAAATCGATTTAATGGCTTAATATATTTATTTTTATAATTATCTGGCATTTGTTGTTGCTCTTTATCAGTTTGGAGCAGTGAAAATATGTAAACAAATAAATGCCAGCTGCAGTACAACACGAGTCACCCTGTGCTGTAAGTCAACGCACAAAATGGCCGAAGAGAGCGGAAATGTACGCGCAACACTCTCTTTATTTGTGGCACTCTCTTTAGTATGCCATGTGCTGCCTCAATTTCTAAACAAATTTTTGATTTCAAATGCGAGTAATTCAAAAATTCATAACAATATAAAGTTATGAAAAAATAATTATAATAATTGTTTTATAAACACATTTTTTTCCCCTATATATATAAAATAGCGAGTATGAAAAATTCTTTTGTACCTATTTAAAGGTATTTGCTTTGTTTGCATTTGAAAAATGATGCATTAAAGAAGAACAACAATTTTTTAATTACTCTGCCTTTTTTTTTGTATATAAAAATAAGTTGTGGGCATTACCAAGCAATTGATTTTTTTGAAAGTTTGTGAATAGTTTTCAAATATATTTTTAAATTTGTGTGATGAATTTAAAATACCCTTTAAACATACACCTAAAGTATAAAAACATAATTAAATTATTTAACTTCTTTGAACTATAGTATGTTTTGAATGCAAGGTAATTTTTATCGGAGTTCTCTGATTTATTTTAGTATATTTGTTGTTGTTTCAAACTAAAATGAAGATTTTTCAATTAAAATTGATTTTGTTTTTAATAAATTTTTTCCAAATTTAGAAGATTGAGATTACTTAATTCGATTGGGTTGCGTCTTTTTATCAAAGATTCAAGCTAGGGAAAATTGTAACCAGTCCTTCGGGGTTTATATTCATCAAGGGATTCTTGGAAATGACTCTTAGTTCAACTTTTTAGTTCAAAACAAAAATCTTCTATGCTAAAATATTCTATCGAAAATAGTCAATCTTAAAAAAAATTGTCAAAACGCTTGTAAGGCATTTTTTTTTTTTTAATATCAATATAATTTTTTAGAGAATCACATAGTTTAGTAAAATGGACTTTAGTTTGGGCTATTCCTAATGAATTTTGAAAAGAATGATATTTGAAAAAAGAACCCAAGCAACTGCAAGATAAAAGTCTTCGGAAATAAAAAAAGAGATTTATATTAAATAAATTTTGCAAATATGCATTATCCAAAAAAAAAAATTTTTTAAATTCATTTGAAATAGATGAATATTAATTTGTCTTACGGAATTATTTTTTTTTAAATAATCAAAATTGGTTCAAAAAATTTTTATTTTTCACCATTATAAAAAAAAATATTTCTAAAATTAATTCCAGAATAATTTGTCAACTTTGATCGTATTTTAAAAAAAAGTTAAAAAAATATTTTAATTTGAAAAAAAGGTTTCGAGTTCAAAACATTTTTCTAGTTACTTAGGTTCGTTCCATTCGAGCCAAACTAGTTTACTTATTGGTTTAATATTTGAAATTCCAATACTTATATTTTTTACAGAATATATGTGTTAGGCTGGTTCTTATATACAGTAGCGGACAAAAATATCCGGACACCTGGTTTGCGCTTGTAAATGCAAACTTTGAAGAATCGTGGGCGCCGCATAAAAGTTTCGATCGACTTGAAATTTTTTAGTTGTAATCGTGTGCAATTTATCTTTTAATAAGTGATAAGTTTTATGATCTCAAAGCTTTCTGGGAAGTGAAAAAAATAATAGTGAAAAATGTGTCAAATGACTGATTTGCATAAAGGATCTATATTGGCTCTGAGTTCAGAAAAATTGAGCCTCCGTGCAATAAGTGCTAAAGTTGGATTTAGCAAGTCTTCGATAAGTCAATTAACAATTATGACGAAGCCGGCAACCCTAAGAGAAATCCTGGCTTAGGGAGGAAGAAGCAGACGACCGACAAGAAAAATCGGATATTGAAGCACTTAAGTATGGAAAATCGTTTCAAAACCGCTGTAGACATAAGGACCGAATTTGTACAGTCTGCAGGAGTCTACATTAGTAGAAGGAGTGTGCGAAGACGCCTCGTTGAGGAAGGACTTAATGTCTTAACTTAGCCGACTTAACGGTCTTAACCTTAAAAATGTGTCAAAAAGGCTACAATGGGCCAAAATCCACGAGTCTTGGACCTTAAATGATTGGAGAAACGTCATATTTTCTGGTGAATCCAAAATAAACCTTTTTGGTTCAGATGGGATTGACCTACGTACGCCGTAAAGTCGGAGAGCGGAGAGAGTGCCTAAGACTAACTGTAAGGCAAGGATCCCGGTCTGGGGATGTTTTTCATACTATGGAATTGGTTATCTGGTCCTCATTGATGGAACTGTAAAGGCAGGATAGTATCAACGAATTTTGGCCAAACATTTTATGATGATTTCATTTTTCAGGACGATTCTGCTCCTTGCTATCCCTTTTAGTGCGTATGGAACGGAGTTCTGCTCATTTTTGCTACTCCCTCAACATCTTTATCATATCTTTTTGCCTTGTGAAACCCGAGTAGAAGCTGTTACTTCCTAAAAAAATACCCTAATCCATTACTTAATAAGTTTACCAGTTTCTCGAACTTTTTGACGAAATGAGTGGAATTCTTGTTGAATTTGAAGTAGCTCAGTAGCTTAGTAGCAAATCTATTTATCAACTTCATGCCATTTTAAAATTTTGTGCATTTTAAATCGAATTGAATTTATTTCGATTTCTATGTATGAACATTTTAAATGAAAGCTTCGGGGCATGTGTAGAGCTGCAAGTTGATTTTATTATGCGAAGCAATTTTTCGATTCAATTATTCTCAATGGATTTCTTCAATGCGAGAAAAATGTTGAGGAATAAGAATTCAAAATGCACAAGCTGAGCAAATCCAGACGCATGCATACCCAATACCAGGATTTACACCCACACACACACAAACACACACGTAATAGCAAATACTTCGTTACAGTTATTTTCTTCAAGCTCCTCCACACACACACACACATATACCAAGAAACATGCAATTGGCAAGAAATTTCTCACATTTTGCTCCCTTTTTGCCCATTTTTTTTCTAGGAATTTTTTTCTTTTTGTAAAATGCACAAAGCGTCTGAAAATTGCCCCAACCCGAGCGAAAAAATAATCAAAATGGTCGCTGCTGCCAGTGGCACTGCTACTGACCCAATCCCATGCTCCAATCCGATGAAAATGTGGGTGCCAAATGCTACTCTCGATTTATTTGCAACGGCAGAAGGTGTGTGGATAATTCATTTTCATGCAGCGAATAATGCGAAAAATGCTGCTGACGCTGGGCATGATTGAATGCATGGAGTGGGCTAGCCGAGAGTACGTTGGCCCCACAGCTGGCCAGACGCAAGCGTTTGCCCCAACTCCCTCTCTCTCTCTGCTCTACCTTTGAACCAAGCTCAATTGAACTTAATTCGACTGAACCAAACCGAATGGAACTCACAGCGTCAGTCGTTTGGGAGGGCTGCTTATCGGGCTATCGGGGCGTGTTGGGATCAGCAGACGAGTCGATAGTTGGTTTGGGGTAGGGGCAGCTTTGGCGGAACGTGCTCAATTTGCACTCATGAATGTTTCAGCATCAAGTTATTGGATTTACTCTTAGCACTTGCTACTAAGCATTTTTTATTTTTAAAGATATTTGTGCTTGGAGATTTGTTTGTGCCAAAAGTATGGAATTTGGTTTGGTAAATAAGCCAAGTTTGTTGATTTTTTCTCATCAATTACTGAATAGTCTTGGAAGGTTCGTTTGAACAAACAAATAAATACAGGCTGAAAATGTTGTACTCGAATGAAATCAACTATGAACTATGAACCTGAGAAGAAGCAAAACACTATGTTACCGCTGTTGCTTCCATGGTTCAATAATAATTGCACATATATGCCCAATTTTTTTTGTCTTTTAGACAGAGCCTGCTCTCTGAAGAGTTCGATATGCCAATTTTTTGTAGATGATATCTTACAATGTGGTGGCCAGATAGGTAAGCTACCAAGAGCTTTAGACCCGCTCTGCCAAGACCTTTTGTTTTGGCCGCATTCAGAGGCTTAACAAGCACTTTTGTTTGATGAAGCCTCGAAAGGAGAACCAGTATCTCCTATGTTCTCCTGCGGCCCATTTGTTTATCATGGTTTTGATTGTGGACCAACCATGTAGTCAGGGTGGCCGAGTGTCCAGGCACCAAACATAGCACGACTTTGTTCCGGGTGGACAGGGTTTGTAGGTAGCTATGGCATTCTTTAACCATCCTGGAGGAGATGCTCCAGGATGACAATACCCTAATAGCAGCTTGGCTACCTGAGTGCATATGCTCGCTACACTAGTTCCCTTGAGAGAAATACTAAGGACGAAGATCTCTATGGCATGAATCTCCGCTTGAAAGACGCTGGGCGGTAGAGATTCTGGTGTTGGGTCCAACGTTTCTAATACTGCTCAGTTTTGGACCCATCCGTGAACCATTCTTGCCACCGGGGGTTTCCATAGGGGCTGCCAAGTCTCCCGACTTGGGAGAAGAGATCTATATTTCTTGTTATGAAAAAGTTCCGTGATCATAAGATCTGATCTAGAGCAGATCGATACGTCAGGAAGGGAATATTTAAGTGCGGCGTGACCAGGTTGAGGTTGGGTAATATACAGATCTCTTCGAAAAAAACAGATAAGTTTGATTTAGATTATTCTAACTTTGAGTTCACCAATTTTAATACAAAATTTCGCTTCATAATCCATTCTCGTTAAAAATGTAAAAACACAGGAAAAATAACGAACGAATTTGGGATCTGACGACTTTGAGACAACAGAACAAACAGCTTCTGAAATTCCTCGATTTCGATCTTATTGGGAATAAAAGTTAGATAGAAATAAATAAAACTAATTATGCCCCAAAACTTTTTTGATCGATCAGTCCTAGAGGGGCTAAAGGATCAACCAAATTTAATAAAATTTCGAACAATGCTATGGGAACTCTAAAAAACTTTTAAAGGTAAACATTTTTTTCAAGGTGCTCTGTTATACCTCCCCGGCGAGCTTTATATAAAAAAAGAATTAACTAAAAAAAAGTTCTTAAAAAACTTTCGAAAGTAACAATTTGTTTTCCAGGTGCTCTGTAAAACCTCAATGGTGACCTATATACGTATATATATGTATATAAAAAAAGAATCAACTAACAATAGAAATTCGTAAAATGATTTGGATTTTAAAAAATTTTCAAAAGTAAACATTTTGTTTCCAGGTTCTCTATAACAACTCTCGAGAATCAACTAAAAGTTAAATTTCATATAACGCTTGGGAGCTTAAAAACTTTCGAAGGTAAACATTTTTTTCGAGTTGCTAACTCATTGGTGAGCTAATTTACATTTAAATGGATATATAGTAATTCGTAAGAATTGTTGCTCTACCTTTTACCATCTCTATAATGATATCTCTAGTCACTCTAATTATTCGTTAGGTTACTTAGAAAGATCTTTGAAGTCTCTTTATGTATATCACATCCATTTTCAAAGCGAATATACAATTTCAGGCTTTCAGTACAGGCTATAAAAAGTGGACCGCTGCTTTTGCCTATATATGTATATCAAAACCAGCTTCAGATCAGAATCTTAAGCTAAAACATAAATCATAGCACTTATTAATGACTGTCTAATTTAAAAAACTTACGAAGAAAAGCCAATTCCAACGCCAACCACATAATTTTTTTTTTGGTATCTCATATTCAATCGTGATCCATCGTCGGGTTCAATGAACCTATCACAATATGTCGCTTCATAAGCTCAGCCGTTGTCAGTATTGTATGTCGCTGCCAAAAGTATAATGGCACACATATCCAGATAAGTATCTATCAAATTGGGTCAACATAAGGCGGAAATGATGCGCCGTCAAGAGAGCAAGTGCAGAGGACCACCCGTAACAAAGTCGAGAGTTGAAATAATAATAATAAAAAAACACAAAAAAAAAACAGCTTGGTGACGAATGCGCCGTAAAAGTAACATAAAATTCCCACAGACGACCTTGAGCAGTAGTAAAAATTTTTAATGACTCTCACTTTTTACGGCCAGCTCGTAGACAGTAAAACGGGCACACTGACACACACACACACACACAGTGACAGCATCGTAAAGCGGCCAGAGAGCGAAAAAAAAAACAGTTCAAACGCTCATTTCAGTGATCGGCCAGTTGCCGCAAATTGTCAATGGGCCCACTGTGCGAGCATTATAGATAGATTTAAACTAGCACCCCGCATAAAATGCAGTCTACCACGAAAACCTTCATACCTTCATGGTCATGTGTGTTTGAAATTGAAACCCTTGCCTGCTCTTTGCCAGAAACTTGGCCAGATGTCTGTCTGTCAGTCTGAGGTCTGTCTCATTGTTAGCTCTAAGAGCGTTATTACTTTTTTTATGCCTGTGTGTGCGTGTGGGTTGTTGGTCTTGTTGTTGTTAGCATTTCATTTCGCTTACTTTTTGCTTTTGTTTCATTGTTTTATGGCGACCATTTTGCATTTATAGGCCTGTTGTTGGGCCAACAACGAGAAGTTGGCAAGACATTTTAGCCGCTTGACATTGAGCCAAACCCAATAGTCCTTAGACACACAGGCAATAGAAGTCAACCCTTCCGCTTTTTGCGTCCTTAACGATGCATGAAGTTTTACATAGAGGAAGAGCGAATGTTGTTGGCAGGCGCAAAACTAACGATAATTGTGAGCAGGTTGTGCCTAATTTGGCTTCAAGGTCTGCAGGATGTTTGTTCTCATATTTTTTGGGAATGGGTTAAAAATGCAATTAAATTATGTGTACGAAGTACGTTTAAAAACCATGCAACATGGTAGAGATATATATATTCTTAATTAACTTATGGAAAGTGGAAATAATTGTACTCAAGGTTATTATGTTTGCGTGCTGAAAGTGCTTTCTTGTTGGGTTCGTTGGAAATGGCTAAATATGCTGTTCATAAGTTAAGTTTAAAGTGAAGTTAAGATAATATTGCAGAACTGAAAATATAAGTGAAAAACCAAGCGAATGTGGTAGGAATGAGCTTGAAATGGGGCTGTAAATAGAAATAAGCTCTACTTATTATAGTTAAGTTCAAGGTAAATGTAAAGAAATATTGTACTACTCAAGACAGATTTGAAATTTTGAATTAATATGACTTTTAAGAGTTCCAGTTCAAAATAAGAACATTTGTTCGGACAGCCAAGCGGCTATTAAGACCCTAGTTTCCATGACTTCGTGTATAAAGTCAGTGAATAACTGCCGCTTGTCTCTATGGGAGATGACTGAAAAGTCTGGGAATACGAAATTTTTCGCTCTCGGTGCAAATAAAACGTGGAATCGGACATCCAACACGTGTAGAATCTCGCGGCAAACTTGGCCGGCATACTGCAGCAAAAGAATCAAAAAAACTTTGCTGTCTAAATAGAGCCCAGTGCTCATCTGTTATCCGTGCCATCGCGGGACACTGATTGGTAGAAGGCCACGCATCCAGGTTGAATGCTCCCCACCATGACTTCTGTACAAGCTGTGGCAATGAGAAGGAGCTGGAGACGGTGGAACACTTTTTTCTGTCAATGCCCTGGACTGGGCAGTAAAAGATTTAGGTTCCTTAAGTCACACTTTCTTGACGATTTATATCAGCTCTCTGAACAGAGTCCAAAATGCCTTTTAAGGTTTATTCAGGCAGCTGGATGGCTTCCTCACCTTTTATAGGGGACCTCCCAAGCGGGGAAGGTCACAACGGGCCTATTCTTGGCCTAAGTGAGTTGGGACGTCAGTCCCATCTGCCACCCTAACCTAAACTACCTAACCTTGAGTTAGTTAGATAAGGTTGTCGGCTCAAGTCGAGCGCCTCGCGAGACCGTGCGGTCCATAAAATTTAAATAAAACAGAGGACAGGGCGGTAGAGCTCAATAGCATCGATCAGAAAAACTGTACACGCTCTCCGGGCTAAACCCTTGCAAGGATTCCATAAAAAGTGCTAGTTCTGCTACTTTCATTGGTTCTGTGGGCATTTACTAAAAATTGCCCGGAAGGAAAATATTGGATGTAGTGAGCTACGACAGAAGACACGTAAAAAATCTTCACTGAATCCAAAGGGGAGTCTGCATCATCAATTTGAATTTGAGGTAGAGAGAGGAGGTAGTGCGTGGGAGGAGAGTGAGGGAGGGTGGGGAGCGAGTGGGTGGAAGAGATAGAGGGAGGGAGAGAGAGAGGGAGGGAGACGGTGTGGTAAAGAGCGGGAGGAGAAGGTGAGGTATAGAGTGGGAGGGAGAGACAGAAAGAGTTTGGTGGAGAGAGGACACTGAGAAGAGTGGGAGGATTGGGGCGGTGGGTGGAAGAGTCAGAGGGAGGGGAGGAATAGAGACAGTGTGGTAAGGAGTGGGTGGGAGGAGGTGAGGTAGAGAGTAGGAGGGAGGCAGTGAGGCAAGAGTGCGAGGGAGGCAGTGAAGTATAGAGTAGGAGAGGGAGCGAAAAAGAGGGGAGCGAGATAGATTCTGATCGACCTCCCAAATCGGCAAAGAAATTTGAATTAAGTAGGGTGGTCATCGCGGAAACAAATGCCTACTTAGAACGCCTTGAAAAAACAAATTATTTAAAAGGAATCATAAAAAATGGCGGACGTAAAGTCGGGCGCGGACGACTTAGGATACCCTGTACCACTAGCTTGTAATAAAGTCCGATTTCTTCACAAAAAACCAAAAACAGAAGAATTTTTAAGCAAAATTTTTTTTTTGACCGATCGTTCCTATGGGAGCTATATGATATAGTCAACCGATTTCAATAAAATTTGACACGGTGCTTAAATACCTTAAAAAAGATATGAACGCCAAAGTTATTTCAAATATCTTTACAAACAAACAAAACACATCGAATTTTGTATAAAAAATGTGTTTTTGGACCGATTGGTCCTATGGGAGCTATATGATCTAGTCAAACGATTTGGATTAAATTTGGTACAGTGCTTAGGAACTATAAAATACTCACGAATGTCAAATTTGGTCCCAATATCTTAACAAACAAACGAAACACAACAAATTTTGTTAAAAAATCGATGTTTTGGAAGATCGGACCTATGGGAGCTATATGATATAGTCCACCGATTTTGTTCAAATTTGGCACATTGCTTAAGTGGTCTAAAAAATTTCCAAACGCCAAATCTGGTTACGATATCTTTATTCAAAAACGAAATATAGCGAATTTTTCTTTAAAAAAGTTATTTTGGCCGATCGGTCCTATGGGAGCTATATGATATAGTCAACCGATTTTGATCAAATTTGGTACAGTGATTGGGAACTATAAAAAACTTTCGATTGCCAAATTTCGTTACGATATCTTCATAAACAAACGAATTATTCATCTAAAACGCTTTTTTTTTTCGAGGTCGTCTCAAACACCCCCATGGGAGCTATATAATTTATCCCCGATATCAAAAAAATAAAATAAACTTGCCTCCTATGGAATAATATGGGATCTAATGTGAAAGTTTGGTTACTCTAGCTCTTACCATCTCTGAGATCTAGGCGTTCACACGGACGGACGGACGGACAGACGGACAGACGGACGGACAGACGGACAGACGGACAGACGGACAGACGGACAGACGGACATGGGTATATCGACTTCTCTATTCACCCTGATCATATTTTAGGTAACTTTGGGGTGTCTCCGACGTCTCCTTCTATATGTTACATACATTTTCGGCTTGCACAAACTTAATATACCCTTGGACCATACGGTACAGGGTATAAAAAGCTAAAATTTTAAATAAAACGTAGACTTCGTTGAGATAAAAAAAAAAGATTTCTTAAAAGTCAATGACTTATCGAACTACCTACGTAATGTGAAAGCGACTTCATATATCCTTGTAAATATAAAATTGATTAACAGGCTTTCAAACCTATCACATTTTGTTGAACGTGTTCGTACACAATCTTAAAAGAAATGAAGATAAAGCGTTCCAGACAATTTAGACAATTTTTTAAATACACTTCAAACCATGGATTATTCTAGGTATATCACAAAAATTGGCGTATAATTGTACTGATTTAGTCATTTAATTTCTTCGTAAATTCATAACATTTCCGTGGCAACTAAAAATTCCATCTTAAACTGATTTTAGTTTAAATTAAAAAAAAAAAATTGTTTCTATCATTGCTGACATTTCCAGTTGTATTACGCTTATGGGTTTTTTCATACCAACATAATTTTTTCATACACCTAATAACAAAAAAGACTTTATTCGAATGATTATCAGGCTCACATAAAGATTCACATGCAAAATTGTATATTAAGTCTATCGTTTCCCTCTAAGTCTACATAACTCTTGACTTAGGATACTAAATACACCTACTTTCAAAATGGCATATTTTCGATTACTTTTATTTCAAGAACTATCATGTCAATTTAGTATACGATATGCGCAAGATATTTCATTATTCATACGAAATTGTTTGCAATAAATCACTTCTAACAAAAAACACCATCACAGACGACACATCATTTCGCTTTATCAAACCCCACGGAGTATGGCTGCCCCTACCTTCTGCCCCCACAGTTCATTATTAGAATGGCGTCTGTCTGCTGATAAGGATGCTTGCTAAGAACCGATGTCGAAAACTTTTAATGAGAAATGTCTCCTGTGCATGCAGTTCCATTTGCCTGCGTTGTTGTTGTTGGCTTTTGTTGCTTGCACCGGGAACGCTTAGCAAACTCGACAATTTTAGTTACGAGCCAGCATCTACATCTAGCCAAAATGAGAAAACTTTTGACAGCACCAACGCCACCAACCAAGAAACGTGTCAACTTTTGACTGGGATTAGAGCGGAAGACGCAAAGCGAGAGACGGTGAGACGGAGAGAGCGGGCGGCAACAACCTTTCTGCTGTCGGCTGGCCATAAAGCTTGTCAGGCACGGGCTTAAGTTGTTGTTGCTGCCACATGGGCCATAAGTTGCCGAAAGTAAATCTGTTTCGAGTGGCATTCACTTGGAGAATTGGCTGACTGCTGGCGCTTGGTTGCCGACTGCAGTCCCTGTGGACCATTGCTGGAGCGATGTGCTCCTCTTGTCTGGGTCCGGACAAAACGTTTTTCTCTCCATTATTTGCACAGCAGTTGCAGTAAGCTAGCTTCCACCCACACACGCACACACACACTTAGCCATGCACGGGCCGTTGGGGCACTTACTCCGGGTCGTGTCATGCCGTGCCTTGCTGTGACTTGTCTTTTATTCTTGCATAAGGCAACGATGCGGAAGAATGGCTCCCTTTCGTTTTACTTGATGGTGCGGTGGTTTCTTACAATTCTTTGGATGGATTTTACAAATGGCAGGCGTTGCATTTGTGGCAAGTGGCGCTGCTACAAAGCCAAAATATTGTATTTCCTTACACTCGGAAAAATTGCAAGCTAGTTGATAATATGACCAACTTTTGAAGAGCATTGAAGAATTATAGTAGAGAATGTCATTATAGGGGCCACATATTGGATTTGATCTATAAATTTCAAAATCAATACAATAAAGAATATAAAAAAAGATGGCACTGACGACTTTGGGATACCCTAGAGGTACAGGCTTGCAATAAAATCAGGTATCTTCATAAACAATCGAAATAACGATGATTTTTCAACCAAAAATTTGTTGATCAAATTTAGTGCTTTGGTACTCTAAAAAAACTTCTGAATGCCAAATTTGGTTCCAATATCTTCACAAAAAAAAAATAATCCACCGAGTTTTATAAAAAATGGCGTGTGTAAAATCGGGCGTGGACGACTTTGGGATACCCTGTACCTCTAGCTTGCAATAAAATCCGTTTTTTTTTTTTTTTTTTTTTTTTTTATGTTTTATTTTGGCAATAATTCAAAAATTCATTTATTTTTATGTATTGCATATTTCTATTTTGATTCGCCAATCACAATACACAGAGTGTAGGAGACATCGTTGGACATGCCGTTAAATTAATTTTAAATTAAGTTTTTGCTGGAACGTCTTTTAAGCCTTTTTATTGGGTTTGCGTGAATTAAATTTCTTGCCAGCCTGTTTTTATGTTGAGCTAATCGTTCATTGTAACGGCTTACATGTTTGTTAATCTGCATCTCCACTGTGTCCAGATTTAGATCATGGTGCAAGGTCGAATTCCTTACGTACCAATCGCAACCAGTAATAAGGCGCATTGCCTTATTTTGGAACGTTTGTATACGTAAGCGATTCGAGCGAGCCGCTATACCCCAAATCTGGATAGCGTATCTCCAAGTGGGTGCCACAATTGCGTTGTAAAGTGCTCTTTTGCATCGTAGCGGAAGAGGACTTTTTGTGTTCAGAAGCCAATTCATTTTACTCATTTTAAAGCGGCAACTTTTAATCGTTTGGTTTATATGTGATCTAAATGTTAGTCGCTTGTCGAGAATCACTCCAAGATATTTCGCTTCACTTTGAATGATAAGGGGCTCGTTATCTAGCCATATAGCGGGTGGAGTCTTCCTCTTTAATGTGTATAAAACCGACTGACATTTGCTCGGATTTAAGGTAATATTCCACCTGCGAGTCCAGTTCTCAAGCAGGTGGATATACTCTTGTATCCCGTCAGCTACTTCATACTCACAGGATGATGAGTAAAATATTGCCAGGTCATCAGCGTATGAGGCGATTAGCATTTTGTCCTTCACAACAGCCTGCAGTAACTCCGTAGGAGTAGGGATGTCAGCAGTGTTCCTTCATAAAAACCCAAAAACACAAGAAATTTTAAGCGATTTTTTTTTTTTGACCGATCGTTCCTATGGCAACTATATGATATAGTCAACCGATTTTGATCAAATTTGACACAGTACTTTATTACCTTAAAAAAAATGAATGCCGAATTTAGTTCAAATATCTTCACAAACAAACGAAACACAACAAATTTTGTTCAAAACTCGATTTTCTGGAAGATCGGCCCTATGGGAGGTATATGATACAGTCAACCGATTTTGTTCAAATTTAATACAATGCTTGGGTACTCTAAAAAACTTCTGAATGCCAAATTTGGTTACGATATCATTATTAAAATCGAAATATAGCGAAATTTGTATAAAAAAAGTAGTTTTGGCCGATCGGTCCTATTGGAGCTATATGATATAGTCAACAGATTTTGATTAAATTTGGTACAGTGCTTGGAAACTATAAAAAACTTTCGAATGCCAAATTTGGTTACGATGTCTTCATAAACAATCGAATTATTCATCTAAAACTTTTATTTTTTTTTCGAGGTCTTCTGAAACACCTCTATGGGAGCTATATAATTTAACCCCGATATCAAAAAAATAAAATAAACTTGTCTCCTATGGAATAATATGGGATTTGATGTGAAAGTTTAGTTACTCTAGCTCTTACCATATCAGAGATCTAGGCGGACAGAATGACAGACGGGCATGGGTATATCGACTTCAAGTCCCCCTGATCATATTTTAGGTAACTTTGGGGTGTCTCCGACGACTCCTTCTATAAGTATCATATATTTTCGGATTGTACAATTTTAATATACCCTTTGTTCCATACGGTACAGGGTGTACAAATATTTTTTTGGTCGTTCGGCCCTATAGGACTATATATAGTCAACAGATTGTGATCAAATTTGGCACAGTAATTTGGAACTATAAAAAACCATTGATTGAATTTGGCTAAGATTTCTTTATAAACAAACGAATTATCCATTTAAAACTTTTGTTATTTCTTTCGAGGTCGTCTGAAATTTACCTATGGGAGCTATATAATCTAACCCCGATATCCAAAAATAAAATAAACGTGTCTTCTATGGGATACTTAGGTATCTAATCTGAACGTTAATCTGAATGTTGTCAGACGGACAGACAGACATACGAACAGACGGACATGGGTATATCGACCTCTATAGTCAGCCTGATCATACTCTAGGTAACTTTGGGAGGTCTCCGACGACATCTTCTGTATTTTACATACATTTTCGGCTTGCACAAACTTAACATACCCTTTATACCATACGGTACAGGGTATCCAAATTTGTTTAAGTTTAATGGTATCTTCCAGATGTAAAGTCTATATAAATGCCAAGTTATAATATTGGCTAGTATCTCGTAGCGTACACTTTGTACCTTAAGGTGAAACGTTTTAAGTTTACGCAACATAAAGATGGCGTTATCTTTGCAAAATATCCCCAAAATAAGTTCAAATTGAGCTATAGTATATATATCAGTCCTTTCGTCTGTATGAATCTTAAAGACGATAGTCAAAATTGGGATTAAAATTTCTTATATGACCAGCCATTTACGAGTTAATTTTTTTTTTGTCACGCCCTCTTTCTTCTCCAAATTTAATTTTATTAGGGCCAATGAGGGAAAAAAATTCAATCTGATTCGTTTGATGCCAAACATTATAATCGGACCCAAAATATTGGAGATATCAAAATAGTTGAATTGATGGCGTGTTGGCCTCAAATCCGCGACGTTTACAGACATAATTTCGATTTCCAGTCGAAACAATTTTAGTTTTTCTATTTTTATACCCTGTACCGTATGGTACTAAGGGTATATTAAGTTTGTGCAAGCCGAAAATGTATGTAACATATAGAAGGAGACGTCGGAGACACCCCAAAGTTACCTAATATATGATCAGGGTGAATAGAGAAGTCGATATACCCATGTCCGTCTGTCCGTCTGTCCGTCTGTCCGTCCGTGTGAACGCCTAGATCTCAGAGATGGTAAGAGCTAGAGTTACCAAACTTTCACATTAGATCCCATATTATTCCATAGGAGGCAAGTTTATTTTATTTTTTTGATATCGGGGATAAATTATATAGCTCCCATGGGGGTGTTTGAGACGACCTCGACAAAAAAAAAGCGTTTTAGATGAATAATTCGTTTGTTTACGAAGATATCATAACCAAATTTGGTATTCGAAAGTTTTTTATAGTTCCCAATCACTGTACCAAATTTGATCAAAATCGGTTGACTATATCATATAGCTCCCATAGGACCGATCGGCCAAAATAACTTTTTTAAAGAAAAATTCGCTATATTTCGTTTTTTAATAAAGATATCGTAACCAGATTTGGCGTTTCGTAATTTTTTAGACAACTTAAGCAATGTGCCAAATTTGAACAAAATCGGTTGACTATATCATATAGCTCCCATAGGTCCGATCTTCCAAAAAATCGATTTTTTAACAAAATTTGTTGTGTTTCGTTTGTTTGTTAAGATATTGGGACCAAATTTGACATTCGTGAGTATTTTATAGTTCCTAAGCACTGTACCAAATTTAATCCAAATCGTTTGACTATATCATATAGCTCCCATAGGACCAATCGGTCCAAAAACACGTTTTTTATACAAAATTCGATGTGTTTTGTTTGTTTGTAAGGATATTTGAAATAAATTTGGCATTCATATCTTTTTTAAGGTATTAAAGCACTGTGTCAAATTTTATTGAAATCGGCTGACTATATCATATAGCTCCCATAGGAACGATCGGACTTTATTACAAGGTAGTGGTACAGGGTATCCTAAAGTCGTCCGCGCCCGACTTTACGTCCGCCATTTTTTTTATGTAAGGTTCTGCTTTTGTATGTGTCTATTTCTTATGAAGAGACAACGTTAACTTATAATATCATCCGACTATTATATTTCATTTTCTGTATGCTTTTTAAATAAATATGTATTATATATAAATTTTTTTTATTCCAGTTCTTTTTATCTACCAGTTGTAAGTACTCATGGAAATTATAAAATACACTCACTTTAAACCACAATTCATATTAAATTTGAAATATTGCATGCCAAAGCTAAATTAAACAAACCCAACAACAATCGCATGCCATCCTTTACAATGCTCTCACATAATTTACTCTTTATTTCTCTCAGTGTATGGCCAATAAGGCACGAGAAAGCTATTTCGGTCGCTTGCTTGTTGACATGCTTCGCCTGTGACTTCGCCCGTGGCAACCATACAAATGGTCTCACGCCCACACGGTGGCCACAATCCCAACTCCAGCGCCAACAAGAACACCCTTATGAAGCACACCGTCATCGTCACCGTCATCGTCATCATCGGCACACACCTAGATGTACATACGGCAAAGTAACGTAAGAAAGCGAAGCAAACAAACTTAGGAACCATCCAAAAAAAAAAGCCCACGATAAATAAGCTCTGCAAATATGATTCTATTTGGACTTCGGGTTTGTCTGTTTGTTTTCATATTTTTTGATGATTGTCGTCGTCGTTGTAGCCAAAAATACAAATTGGGGGCGCAGGCAATGGCATGGAAACGCAAAAACATAGTACGTCAATGGGGCGTGGCAAGCCAACCATGAGCTACAATTATATTATATAACAACCGGAAGAAACTGGAGGAACTGAAATTGGTCTGCTATTGACTTAGTGTAAGTTACTTTAAAGTTGAAGTCGGTTCGTGCTGAGTTTTCAAGAAGTTGGCGTTTTGTTTTTAATTTGACTAACCGAAAGTGTTGTCCAACATTTCAGTTAGTTGGCGAAGAAAGTTTTTATGTTCCAAACAGATTTCTCATATATTGTCACTGTTTTGATGCTCTTGTAAAGGGTAGATATACTTTATTAAAGATTTGGCAATGTATTAAAAGAAATTGTTTAAAGGATTGTTATATATGCTCAATATAGGCTGTGAGTGTTTTGGAAGCGAGCTGAAGTCGCTCGCTGCAATGTGGTACAAAAGTTTAAATTTTTTGTATAAATTTATTATTCGCTACACTTTACTTAAAATTTGTTATTCATCCAAAAGACAGCTCTTTGAATTTGTTTTAAAGCAAATTCTGGGTAGATAATATCTTCAAAATCTAAGAATTTTACGATGGATACCATCGATTTTAAAATTGTGTGGAAAGGAAGTTCATTTCGTAAAAAGGACAAGCGAGACATGGTAAGCACATATGGGTCTTACGAATGAGCTTTAGATTTCGGAGAAATTCAGAACTACAGTGCCGAAATTTTATCAAAAGATGCTGTTAATTTCACAGAGGAGTTAAAAAAACTAGAATGGGTAAAGAAAGTTCAAAAAAAAAAAAAATTTTAAATAATTAAACTTAAGAATGTTCCTTTTCAAATAATTTTATTGTTCAAAATTAATTGTTCGTAGCTTAAAGAACAAACAATAAAAAAACCTTTAGAAATATTCAGTAGTAGTCAAATGTAAGAAACATTCTTAAAAAAAAAAGATTATATTTCAAAAAATTGATATAAAGTATAAGTAAAAAACAGGAATTTATTTATAAAATAAAAGCATTATTATTTTTCAAGCCTAGTTAATATATATTTTTAAAATAATATAATAGTTTAAAAAATCCAAGCATTTTGTTAGGCCTTAACGTAAATAGCTAATATTTTTAAAAAATATTGAGTATTGAGTATTTTGAACAGAATTTAATAAAAAAAATGGCGGACGTCAAGTCGGGCGCGGACGACTTTGGGATACCCTGAACCACTACCTTGTAATAAAGTCCGATTTTATCACAAAAAACCAAAAACAGAAGAATTTTTAAGCAAAAATTTTGTTTTTGACCGATCGTTCCTATGGGAGCTATATGATATAGTCAACCGATTTCAATAAAATTTGACACGGTGCTTAAATACCTTAAAAAAGATATGAATGCCAAATTTATTTCAAATATCTTTACAAACAAACAAAACACATCGAATTTTGTATAAAAAACGTGTTTTTGGACCGATTGGTCCTATGGGAGCTATATGATCAAACGATTTGGATTAAATTTAGTACAGTGCTTAGGAACTATAAAATACTCACGAATGTCAAATTTGGTCCCAATATCTTAACAAACAAACGAAACACAACAAATTTTGTTAAAAAATCGATTTTTTGGAAGATCGGACCTATGGGTGCTATATGATATAGTCAACCGATTTTGTTCAAATTTAGCACATTGCTTAAGTGGTCTAAAAAATTTCCAAATGCCAAATCTGGTTACGATATCTTTATTAATAATCGAAATATAGCGAATTTTTATTTAAAAAGTTATTTTGGCCGATCGGTCCTATGGGAGCTATATGATATAGTCAACCGATTTCGATCAAATTTGGTACAGTGATTGGGAACTATAAAAAACTTTTGAATACCAAATTCGGTTACGATATCTTCATAAAAAAACGAATTATTCATCTAAAACGCTTTTTTTTTGTCGAGGTCGTCTCAAACACCCCCATGGGAGCTATATAATTTATCCCCGATATCAAAAAAATAAAATAAACTTGTCTCCTATGGATTAATATGGGATCTAATGTGAAAGTTTGGTAACTCTAGCTCATACCATCTCTGAGATCTAGGCGTTCACACGGACAGACGGACAGACGAACATGGGTATATCGACTTCTCTATTCACCCTGATCATATTTTAGGTAACTTTGGGGTGTCTCCGAAGTCTCCTTCTATATGTTACATACATTTTCTGCTTGCACAAACTTAATATACCCTTGGTACCATACGGTACAGGGTATAAAAATGTTGGTGGAAGGAACATTAAAAAATGTAAATAGTAAATAATTTTTTAAAATAAATAAATGGGAAATATTTTTTAATTAAAATAACAAAATATGTATCAAAAATATATTAATTAATTATTTTTTGATTTAAAAAAAAAATAAGTATTTTATTATACTTCCTCAATTTGTATTTATTATATAATATTTATTTATTTAACAAGGAATTAAGAAAATGTACTTTCTTTTATAAATTATAAAATAAAAAAATAATTCAACCATATAAAGTAATTGATCAATTTTTATGTAAAAATAAAAAACAAAAAATAAGTAATTAAACTTTAGTTTTTAAAATAAAAAAAAGAAATTTATAATAATTTAAATTAAAAATTAAATTTTCCATTGTTTTTTATGTCTAGCATTTTAATTAAACCTTTTTCTATTAAACCTTATAATTTTTTTTATATAAAAAATTTAAAAAAATATACATATATACAAATTTCTATAAAGTTAATATAAACTTATTTCTCATTTAAAAAAGTATTCATTTATTTTTAATCGTTTAAATTAAATGTTTAATTTCACAGTTTTCGGGTTCGCAGAATCCGAATCCGATATCGAAAAAACCGCAGCACGTCAGGGTTCTGATATAACCTCAAAAAACCTCATACAAAATTTTATTCGAGTCCGGGGGTCAGACCATGTTTACCATACATTTTTGGGGTTGCTGAGTCCGACCGATTCGAATCTTTCAAATAATGTCTATTTTAAACAAAACCTGCTTCACCTAATTAAAAAATATCCATAGCACTGATTCAAAAGCCGGTTAGGGTATTCAAAAGTCACCGCACCACATCAAACTTGACTTTCTGTGCTCTTGTGTGTTTGTTCAGCTAATGAAATTCGACAACTTCATGAAGCTCTCTATTGTCTACGTTATTTCTTCGGCCTCATGTCTTGGCCATATTGCGAAAACTTTGGCACGCCTTCTGCCAACAGTGACAACAAAACTTTGCCAAAAAATATTCATTCCAACAACGCACTCTCTTAATTATTTCCGTTTTGCTGCACTGCTCCAAGTTTTTGTGCCAAATCGTTGCGCCATGTGTGGCATTGATGACAAAACTTTCGACTTATCAAGCCGTAAATTCTTAGCACAAACACACACACACTGTGCTATACACACACACACACACTGTCACAAAAACAATATAAAAAAATGCATGCTGTGCTAATATATGTGCCGGATCTGGGCCCGCCTAGGGGCGTATATAGTAAATCAGCAGGCGAAATGCGGCACACAGCCAAGGGGGTCGGGACGCATCAATATAAATCGAAGAGTTAATGGAATCACCTGCACACATTGGCTGCACTAGCTCCTGGCCACAGCCCGAGCCCCTCCCTGTTAACTTCCCCTTACAAGAAATTCGTGTTATCTGCGCTGTGGCTAATAAATTTGCATGCATTATGAGCACGAAATAAGTTACAAACTTTATTCGTGAATTAAACGTGAAATGAATTAACGTGACTGAAATATTCCATCTCGGCATCCCCAGTCGATAGCGACCTACACGTCCGACCGGGAACGGTTGGGAACAACCAGAAGCCAGACCCCCTCCACCACAGCCCAAGATATTTGCATAAATGGCCACCAAGTTGTGCTGCTCTTTTTCGATTCGGCGTCGCGCTGCGCTGCCTTCAACTCCAAGAAATGGAAAATACGCGTGCATAAAGAATCGAGTTTTATGCAATGCTTAAATTAAAATAATTTTTGCGTTAAAGTTATGCAAATTTGCGTTATTTTATTTTTTGTTTCTTTTGTTTATCTTAAGATGAATACCAACTGATATTTTGCGTGCGTTTTATCTAAATTGTCTAATGAAAATATTGCCAATTGTCCGACTCTGTGCTTCAAGGGCTCGTTAAAGGGTTAAACAAAGAAAATAAGCACAATGGCTAAAAGGCAAAAACAAAAGTTTATTTTAACAAGTTTTCTAAGTGAACGTAATTTTAATTTAGCAAATTGCAATTTAGAAGAACTACTTTACTGTATATTCAAAAAATTTTAAGCAGCATTCTAGTTAAATAATTCTTGCAAAAAATATCTGTTTGTGTATTTACTTCTTAATATATGTATAATCAAGAACTTTTAAAATTTAGTTGAGGGTTTCTCCTGTTAATTTGTAATTTGCAAGACATTTACTCATTGTCTAATGGATGTAATGTAAATAAAAAAGTATCAAAAATGGTTGGATTTGAGTCAAGTTTCAGGATGCTTTGCTTGTCATCATTGAAGTGGAAAATTAAATTTAAAATGAAATCGTAGTCTCTAAGTTATAACCGCGATTGCCCATCGATTAAGTAATAAAATCATTAGCTACATTATTTTCCAGCAAACAAGATAATAATGAAATATTTTTAGATTCAATTCTTGATTATAATAGCGACAGAAGTTTTTTAAAAATTAATCCTTCAATACTACTACGACTGAGTTGCAAAACTACTTTTTTTTTAATCTCATATTTCCAGGCTATATAATAATATTAAATTATCATATTATTTTTTTTAATTAAAATTTTTTTTTTTTTAAATTAAACAAAACAACAAAAATAAAAGTACTAAATCAAATGCAAAAATTGACTTAATTTAAATAACATTAACTAAGACAAAAAACTGAGCTGAAAAAATATAAAATAAAAAAATTAAATTAAAAAAATTGTGCAAGAAATAAAAGCATGAAATTTCTCTAAAAAAGCTTAAACGTTTTTAAACCTCATATAAATATCTATAAATTCCGGTCAATATTGTTTTTGAACCCTAAGATTATAATTGCTTTTTAATTTTTTATTTTTTATAATACTTAATATTAAAAAAAAAATCACAAAAAAAAAATCGTCAGTTTCGATATAAAATAAACAAAGAAATATAAATTAAAATTATAAAAAGAAATAAATAAAATTTTTATCTACGTATAAAAAAGTTTAAAAAAAGAAGACACAAAAAAAAACCAAAATTGTCAGTTTCGATATAAAAGAAGAAATTTTTATGCAAAAACTTTTTTTTTGGCCCATTGTTCCTATGGGAGCTATATGATATAGTTAACTGATCGATCAAATTTGACACAGTGCTTTAAAACATTAAAAAAGATATAAGTGCCGAATTTAGTTCAAATATCTTTAAAAACAAACAAAACACAGCGAATTTTGTATAAAAAACGTATTTTTGGACATATTCGTCTATGGGGGCTATATGATATAGTCAACCGATTTTAATAAAATTGGGCACAATGCTTAAGACCTATAAAAATCTTACAAGTGCCAAATTTGGTTTCAATATCTTTACAAAAACAAACGAAACACAACAAATGTTGTTCAAAAATTTATTTTTGGGAGGATCGGCCCTATGGCAGCTATATGATATAGTCAACCAATTTTGTTCAAATTTGGTACAATGCTTGGGTACTCTAACAAACTTTTGAATGCCAAATTTGGTTACGATATCTTCATAAACAAACGAATTATTCATCTAAAACGTTTTTTTTTGGTCGAGGTCATCTCAAACACCCCCATGGGAGCTATATAATTTATCCCCGATATCAAACATGGGTATATCGACTTCTCTATTCACCCTTATCATATTTTAGGTAACTTTGGGGTGTCTCCGACGTCTCCTTCTATATGTTACATACATTTTCGGCTTGCACAAACTTAATATACCCTTGGTACCATACGGTACAGGGTATAAAAAATAAAAAAGTTCCCATTTCTTTGGGGTACTTACTATATAATAAAATGTGCTTTCATATGGAAGCTATATTACTATAATATCGCCAATATCGAAAAAAAAGAAATAAAAGTTTGGTCCGAACCAAATCGATCTGAAATTGGCGGAGGGAAATTTATAAGAGATATTTGAAAAGCTATCCACTGTACATTTTTACATTTATTGCCTTTTTAAATGTTTTTTTGGAGCATATTGGCTATGGCAAAATTCCGATTATTTATCCAGTTAATGATATCTTTATTAAATATATGATATATAGCGAATTTTGTATAAAAAAAACTTATTTTGGCCGATATAGTCATCGATATGATACAGTCAACCGATTTTGCTTGGGAACTACAAAATCTTTCGAATGCCAAATTCATATGTTCATAAACAAACGAAATATTCATCTTAACCTTTTATTTCTTTCGAGGTCGTCAGAAACACCTGGGAACTATATAATTTAACCCCAATTTCAAAAAAATAAAATAAACTTGTCTCCTATGGAATAATATAGGATCTAATGTGAAAGTTTGGTTACTCTAGCTCTTACCATCTCTGAGATCTAAGAGTTCAAACGGACAGACGGACAAACAGATGGACATGTGGCATATCGACTTCACCCGATCATATTCAGGCATGCCTGGGGTACTCCGACGACTCCTTCTATATGTTACATACATTATCAACTTGCACAAACTTAATATACCCTTTGTACCATACGGCACAGGGTATAAAAAGGTGTAACTTTATTTAAATATACGATATAACTATAGCCAATAAAACTCAAACATGAATTAACTACATATTAAATAAATAAATCTAAATTCCAAACAAAATGGATTTTTATACAAAAATAGGTCAAACGTTTGGTTACAATATCAGTCATACAATAGATGTAGCCTAGCATTCCTATCAATATTGTTTGTAAAACCCTATGATTATAATTGCTTTTTATATCATTAAATAAGTATTAACAAAATCTAGGTAAATCACAAAAAATTAGCAGTTTTGGAATAGTAAAATAAACAAAGACATGATAATTACCTTTAGTATACAAATGAAATAACCTTATTTAAGATTTACCGAATTAATTTAAAAAATACAAAATTTAAATTTAAATTTAAATTTTTTTTAAATTTATTATAAATAGATGAATACATTGAAATTTATTGTAATTTAAAAAATTAAAACTTACGATAAATTGTGAAGCCGAAACTACAAATTTATGATGTCTATAAAAGAAGAAGATTAAAAGAAATTTAAACGATTTTTATTTAAGAAAAACCCTCGTAACCCTTCATATTTAGTTTGTTTTAAACATTTTAATTTAAAAAAAAATAAGGTAAGAAAAATTAGAAAAGGATATCTTGACTAAAAAATAAATTAAATTATAAAAAAACGTGTCAAATGAAAAGAATTCAAATTATCTTGATCTATTAAAAAACAATAAAAACGCATCTAAAAATCTTGTTATTTTAAAAATAAGCCATAATCTCAGTTAAAAAATTTAAAAAATTAAAATTATTTTCCAAATAGAAAAAAGTTTAATCAATTTTCCTTCCTTTCCTTCAATTCCTTAGCTTCTTCATAAAAACTAAAATAATTATATTTTCCCTCATTTTATGAAACTAATACAATAAGTTACAATTTAAAACTTAGAAGGTTTTCTGACACGGTTTAAACTAAGTTAGTTGGAACATTTTATATACTAGTATTCCTGAAAATAAAATAAGTCAACTGGTGTAGTGTTTTATATTCATTTTTAGCTTTTCGTTAGTTGTAAGCTAAATAGCCTGCAATATTAAAACAATTACAGTGAATAAAATCCAGTTGAAAAATATTTATCAAAGTATTTGTTAACTCGAAGTTGTGTGCTTTTTCATAATTTCAGAGTTCATTTCAATATATTTGCACTCAATATTCATGATTCAAAATAAATTGTTGCATCAATTAGACATTCAAATTAAGCCGATATCCAATCATTGAGTCTGACATTGGAGCATACGCTCTTCAATTGTAATGGGTTTCGTCAATTCGCGGTTGCCCCCAGTAGCACCCTGAAATTAGCTAGAAATTAGCATTTGGGTGCTAATTGACAATTAATTGTCAAGGTCCAAGCATTTTTCAACAAAAACTTTGTAGGGGGCACATTTTGGACACATTGTGCCGACGGCATTTGAAAACTTAAAAAACCAAAACAAGTAAATTTCGCGGCAGCTGCTTTTAATTTGAAAGCTCTTATCATTAAATGGACCTTCTGATACATATATATAACAAAATAAACTTTAGGCGTCCAAATTTAAATGCTAGATGATGCTGTGCCAGCCGAGATGCGGCTTAGTGCAGCGTAGCTCGCTTAGATACAAAATGCTGCCGATATTAAGCGAGCGCTGTCGCTGCCTTCAGTCCTAAATTTGTTCGCAGCGTAGCCATGGCAACCAGCACCAATACAGAGACAACCAAAAACAATCAAATATGGAAGCCATGCGTTGAGGCAGCCATATTTAATGCTAGTGGGGGTAAAAGAGAACGAGAGCGCGTTCGCTTTGTTTCAAGGTGCGCTTGTGTTAGTGATTTGTTGCATTGGTGTGCGTGTGTGCGGCTGCAGCTGCCGACGTCGACAGCACCAATACATTGGCAGCAACGTCGACGCAGGCTGGCCACGCCTGTAGCTAAATAGCTGCGCTGCTTTGCGCGCATGTGCGTGAATGGTTGGCACACACACAAGCACACAATTATCTGGCCGCTACAAATGCTTGGGCATTTAGATAAAAACAAGATGGCCGCCGTTGTGATGTTCAGATACTTTAATTGCGAGTTGTCAGTCAGCTAGTTTGAAGGCAGCGCGACAAGCAGCGCATAGCGTCATCTAGCGGCCACAAAAGGCAAAGACTGCGTTTCGTCTCATTGAGTATCTGTATCATCAGATTGGATTCGTGTGCCCGCAATTCCCATTGACAACTAGCCTATGCGATTCAATGGATGCTTCTGTTCCTTGTTGGCAGTTGCGCGACTTAGCCGCTAGGAGGCTCTGTTTTAAATCTCAGATAAGGTCTATGAGCTAGGAACTATGTACCAAATATTTTTTTCACACTTGGTCTGTACTTAGTTTATCTGTAATAGACTCGTTAATATTTTTGGCAAATATAACGAATTTTGACAGTGAAAGTCTTGGCCATAAAAAATTGGGACTAAAACTTGTATTGTACTTAACCACTTATGTATATGATTTGGCCAAGTCATTGGACATTTAATGGCTTTTTCGGCTTTATGAATATATGTTTGATAATAAGCGTGGCGACTATTAAAAAACTCATCTATTAAGTAAGAATAGCTAAATCGAGAACATTAACTTTAGTCACATAGATAAGTCAGAGTCGTTAATTTGAAATGATTCAGCTAATGACTTAATTAGTTCTGGACATATCAATTATATTCAAATAAATATTGAAACGAGCGTTTTTCATGTATGTTTGTTTTATTATGTTTATTCTGCGTACGAGTGTTTGAAATTCGAAATATGCTCTTAAGATGATTTGTTATTTCAGTCACAAAACTTGTTTGCCCAAACCGTTTTTAAGAGTTTCAAATAACTTAGATAAACATCGTTATAGTTTCTGAGTCATGGAAATTGCTTTTGTATAGAATTGAGTTTAGTTAAACTTTTTTTTTATGTACTGCATTGATTTTTGTAATATGTAAAAAAAATTGATTTACAGTCGAAATTCTCTAGAGCAGAATTTTGGTTCATTAGAAGAAGCTCAATGGTCAGTATACTTGAAAAAATTCGTAACATGGAGACACAATTTTGTAGAAAAGTTCTTTATAGGGTAGTTTTTCTGTAATAATATTGAGCTTATCCTGTTACTCCTAGTGGAGCATAAGGCCATATGGTTTCTGTTATATTGTTATTTTTAAAATGGGGCTTGCACCTCTAAATCCGTCGGGCATGCTGCCGAAGCAGGTGGATTAGCCACAGGAATACGGGTACCACTTGGAGAATGAATATTCCTCGGGCTTAATATCATGTTTATAAAGAAATATGTGAGGGAGCAGGGTTCTGACAGTAAGTTATAAGCTCAAAGTCAGTCCTTTTGACAGGTCACTTTTAAATAGGCCACCCCTAACCTAATAGACGCCTTTTGCAGCCGCTCATTCTGAGTACAGACGCTACGTTGTGGATCGCCCTTCGCTTTACTGCTCCTCGAAGACCTTACAGGAGCTGCTCTTAGAGTCATTGCAGCTACTAAGCCCCATCACCACGTCTTGGTGACTGTCCCCGAGAGGATTCTTCTGTTAATTCTGAAATTTTTTACGCAATACTGCAACTAAATTTGCCGACCGTTGGAGTAAACTAATATTTGGGAAGAGTAAGTTCTTTGCGTGGCTAATCATCCTGATTGCTAAACCATTTCGAGGATTCGATAAAAAGTGCCTGATCCTGTTTTCAAATAAGGGCTTTCCTGGGTGTGTTTCCTAAGAAGTGCATGGCAGTCACACAGCAAGTGTTGGATGTTATCCATATCCTCCTCATCCCTGCAGCTGCGTTTTGAAGGACAAGCATCCTCTCAGCCAGAAGGCCTATATAATCTCTGAAAGTACATCTTACAGAGGTCTTGCTATATCAGTAGCCGAGGCCATACGTAACACTGATCCTTTTCTAGCACACTTGTACACTCCCACATTCCTAGGTATCCCATAGTGACCCTCACCCTCTGATCGAGTGGTGCAGCATGTGGAGTTACAAATAAGTTTATTCTTTATAATGTGGGATGACAGAGGCTTAACAGCGTCTTGACACGTTCATCGGACTGACATCCAAAGTTTGTATCAGTTTTGTCGCTTGCCAAACCGCGTATATCTCGGCCTGTAACCCACTGCCCCAATATGGCAAACGGAATGAGAGCCGTGATGAGAGAAGAAGATGGCTGCCCCTGTGCTCCCTATGATGGGATTTTGATCGTCCAATCTTCTCTCTCAGAAAAAACACCAACAAACTTATCCTTCCATTTCTGAACCGAAGAGGAGCAATCGCATTACTCGGCCACAGCGTATATATGCTCTGGCCCTAAGTTGAGGATAATACAGATAATATTATCACAATAAAAAACTTCATTAAAAAATACATCATTAAAAGTTGAGTTCACTTAAATTGTTTATAAGTTAAGAATTTATTTTTTTAATCTTCTTTATGATAAAGAATAATAATTTCTTCAAAAGCTTTGGAGCAAAGCAAAAACAAAGTAAAATATTCAGGCTATTTAAATCTTTAAGTCTTTTAGATAAGTCAAGCTAAATTTGGAAATATCATTATACGAGTATATATATTTTTTTTTAATTTGTTAATGGAAACTCATATCGTAATTACCCACCTTTTCGCGAAGAAATAAATGCTGTGGGGAAATAAAAATTCAAATAAATGATATTCCCGAATTTTTAAACATTTGAAAAAATCGTTTCTTTTTATAACAGATTTCTTTTCATATTTTTCAGACTTTATGAAATATTGACTAACATTTCAGTAGGGAAACGTTTTTTTTTGTTTTGGTCGAAAGAAATTTTGGTCCAGAAACTCAAAGCGCAGTAACAATCATTAAAACTCTTCGAATCACTCTAAGTAGTAGCTACTATTTACATAATCTGTCAAACTTGTGCAATTCTTGTAATAAAGAAATTCAACGATTCACTTCATTAGTTGCTCCAAAAATGGCCAATCAGCTGACACTGCGTGTTGTTTGCTTAATAAGTCCACCAAAAAACAGTGCTACAAATAATTTGTAGTCAGTGGTGTTAACAACAAGAGCCATAAATTTATATTGACCTCTATACCCTCAAAATAAAAAAAATCTCGCAACCAAGTCAACCAAGCCCCCAAATACCCCAAACCGCCTTGCAGCGATTGAATTATGCAAGTGGCGCGATAAAAGCAAAGCCCGGCAAACTAAATTTATTGGATGCCATGCACTCATTAGCATCCAAATGCCGAGAGCGCGAAGACAAACGAACTCATTAACGGCTTGGTGGTATCGGCGGAGCAGCAGCAGGAGTGGGCAGAGGGGCAGAGAGGCAGCCAGCCTCAAGCAACCCACTGCATACATATAGTATACCCAACCACTCCACTTCATTCCACTGAACTAAACTACAACTCGATCTGGCTTGTTGGTATTGGCCGCTGCTGCGCCATGGCGCTGAATAAATAACAAAGTGACAACCACAAAAAACGACCACGGCCATGAATGGTTCACGGCTCACGGCAAAATGCAGACGCCAGAACTGGCACAGAGGGGCCAGGTGGAGGCAGTGGCATCAGCAGCATCAACGTCAACGTACCCAACAAGAAAATGTACAATAATTGAGCTCACAAATCACAAGGCGAGAGAGCAGGATGGATCCAGGCAGCAGCCGGAGCAGCAACCAGCCCAGACATCTTACAGATGAACACGAGCCAAGTAAATTGAGATTCTTTAAATTTATGCACATATTTTTCTTGGTTTTTTTGTTTTTTCAAAAGCGCCAAATACCATGGTACGTGTAGCCACTTAAGCTGCTCGATGGGAACGAAGGCATGCCCGTCCTGCCCCAAAGTGCCACAAGCAGCAAAAGTCTGCACATGCTTGTATAGAAAGAATTGAAGCCCCCAAACCAATGGAGCCATGAAGCGCCTGCCTAGTTTTAGTTGGTTCTTGGTTTACTGAAGAGTGACTCCATGAGTATCTATGTGTCTGGGTGTTTGTGTTTGTGTATGGCGTGGCATATTGATGAACCGCAGCAAATTGGCTCCCAGACGACAACGGAGCCTGCGCCAACCTACGGAGCTACAATGGGCAAAAAACTACGGATATATTTATAGTATATGTATCTATAGAATACCACTTGACAATATTATGCATTAAAGCTTCAATTTATTTAAACAAGTTTAAGGCGTCGTTTGGGCATAAAAATAACAAATTATTGCCTTGGAAGTCTAGTATGAATGGGACGGACAACTCTGGGTGCACGCTCAAAAAGAAGATTCGTTTAATTTACGGAAATTATAAAAATTATGTTATTAAAATTCTATTAATCCAAGATAATTATATTTTGGTGGCACATATAAAACTAAGTAGGGTGTCTAAAAAATGATTTTTGAACATAACATTTTTTCGACAAAAAATGTTGTTGACCAAGTCCGGTACCATATTAATCTTAATCCTATCCAGGAATGATAATAGAATTGTATTTGCTTTTCAAGACAATACTACGTATGATAATTAAAGGAATTTGGAAAAACCAAATGAATTGCAGGATTTAATTTTCTAAACCATATTAACTGATTAAGGCTAACTTTTAAGAAATTTAAGACATTAAAATTATAAATTGAATCAGCAGTGTTTTATTAGTTTTTATTAATTAAAAAAAAAGCATGCCCGACGATTGGAAGCTCAGTGATCTTTGTCCTATACTGAAGAAGGGTGACCCGACGATATGCTAACTACCACGGAATCAGACTTATTGCCATCTCATACAAGATCCTGTCGAGCGTATTATGTGAAAGACTAAAGTCATATGCCAACATACTGATCGAACCCTATCAGTGCAACTTCAGACCTGGTAGACCAGATCTTCACTCTTCGCCAAATCCTGGAAAAACCCACAAAAAACAGATAGATACCCATCATCTCTTCATTGATTACAAAACTGCATTCGATAGCCCCATAAGGGATCGCCTATACACCACCAAGTCTGAGTTCGGTATTCCTGCAAAGCTGATTCGTCTTTGCAGAATGACATTGAGCGGCACCATCAGCTCTGTCAAGGTAGGAAACGACCTCTACGAACCTTTCAATACTGTTCGAGCTTTCAGATAAGGCGACCCTCTATCATGAGACCTCTTCAATTTCGTGATGGAAGGGGTTCTGCGGAAGGCCGGTGTACATCGCAATGGCACTATTTTTTACAAGAGTGTCCAGCTTATCGCAATCGAAAAGGAGTCAGCGGAAGTGGGTCTAGCGGTTAACGAGGGCAAGACGAACAGGGACGCACGGCGTCTGGGTTCCCATGTTGCTGGTCAAGGAATTCACGTACCTTGGCATCGCCGTTAACACCGAAAATGACATCAGCATGGAGATAAAGCGAAGAATCACACTTCCAAATAGATGTTACTATGGTCTCAGTAAGCAGATGTGCAGCAGAGACATTTCTCGACCAACAAAAGTAGCACTCTACAAGACTCTCATCTTACCCGTGCTCTTATACGGCGCAGAAGCATGGGTTGTGTCACGAACAGATGCATCTGCTCTTGGGGTGTTTGATAGAAAAATTCATCATAAAATCTTCGGTCTCGTTCGTTTTGAGGACGACTATCGCATATGGATGAATCACGAGCTGTACGAGCTGTACGAGCTCTACGACGACATAGATGTTGTCCAGCGCATCACAATACAAAGGTGATAAAAAAGGTATTCGAAGCGAAAGCCGACGAAGGAAGACGACCACGACTCCGATGGAACGATCAAGTGGAGGAGAACCTATCCTCCCTTGGCATTTTCTGGCGAGAGCTGTTGAGGTCGGCTGTAACCCGAGATCGGGTTGTGATGGACACTTTCTTAACTTTATATCTCTCATTAAAAAATATTTGTATAAGTTATGTCTTGTCAAAAGATAAATAGTCCCGATTAAAAAAAAGTACTTGTTAAATTGGAAATTAAATAAAAATCGACAGGTTTTCCTCAATTTTTTCACAGGATCTACTTAAATTTTGAAATATCGTAAAACCAAAAAAAATTTATCTTTAGAAGTCTTTTAAATTTCCTTTTTTATGCCATTGTGCGTCAGCACAAGTTTTTCCAGCCGTGACACTCGAAAGAAATATTTTCTGGAAAAACAGCAAATGGGCGAAAATAAAAGAAAACTCACAAACACACGCACACACACACATACTAAAAACTGTCTTGGCTGCCTTTGGGTCTGTCGTTGTCACTGGCCATGTTCTTGACTGCAGCTTGGCAATCTGCCATCATTTGGCATAAATCCCCCCCGAATAAAAACTACGATTGTTCCCCAAAGTTCCTGGCGCGCACTAAGCTAAGCAATTTCAAGTTGGGCCACCACCAAGCAGCAAGTGGAGCAGTAAGTACTCCATAGTTCATAGATTACGCCCTCCACATGTTTTTTTTTCGCATGCAACCATAAATTGTATAAATTTTTCAAAAAGATTGTCGAGCTGGAGATACAAAAGTTTCCACATAGAAAACGACTTGGGGTAATGGGATGGTGAAATATCATTTTATTTTTTTTTTCTGCTCATTTGAATCATAAGTAACTTAATTTAAAACAAGTTCAATGCACGATTTGTGGTTGCAACTTGGTTGGGAGCTGTGTCAGTTAGCAAAGCATCAAGCTCCCATTGTGTTTTTTTTTTAATATTAAAAGATTAGCAATCATTTGGAGTCAGGGATATTTAGTTAATCGCTTTTTTATTGGGTGGTTGTTGCATTTAATATTTGGTTTTGAGATCTTACTGTATAAGGATATCAAAAAAATATAAAAAGAAGCAACAAAATTGAGGGGATATATAATTTCCAAAGCTTTAAGTAAAAAATACGGCAAGGCAGCCCTTAAACAAGACTCTTGGCAGCAACAAAGCAATTTTAGCAAAGCTCCTATTAATTTTAATTAATCATTATATAAAAACAAAGTAATATTTTTAATACTATTTCCTTTTTTGTTGCTACCTACATTTACTACTTACTAAATTTTCCCTATATTATAAAAGCTATTCCTATTGTAGTGTACAATTTATTTTTAAATAAACTTGCGTCTAAAAATAAAATATGTTTGAGTTTTTTTATAGCTTGCATTTAACAATGTAAATAAATGTATCAACAAACGCGCGCACACCATGGCAGTACTTTGTATATAAATATGTATAAGACTATGCGTGTGTGTGTGTGGACTGTAATAGTATCTTCGCACCAAAGTCAAGCGTTCGACGAGACACCTATGTATATACTATATAATACATACAAACACATAGCATCAGCATCAGGCAGCCAAAAAACAAACAAAAATATTCTTTATAATATTCCCAAATAGCTAAAGATAGAGAAAACCCAGTGGTGACTTTTGAATACACTTTAGTCTTTGTTATTGGTAAGGCTAAAAGGTTGTTTATTTACAGTGAAATCTATAAAAATGAGGTTATCTGTATCTATTTGGGATCGCTATTTACGAATTAATTCATATTTTTTAATACAACAATTAATTAGCATTATTTCAAATCGGACTAAGCAACTCTAGAGAAATTAAAATTTGAATGACGAACTTCTGTATTTTAAATATAAAAATTTATTTTGAAAAATCATTCGGTTTCGAAATTCTCTTCAAAAAAGTAAGTCTGTTGCTTATTAAATTTTTGCTGGTTTATTTTATTTACAATCTATTCAGGGATTATAGGAACATAATTTGACATATTCAAATTATATAACATGATTGACTGAAATTCAACAAAATCGGCCAATATAAGCTTATTACACTTAATTTATTTAATTGTTTAATAAATATTCACAAAAAAAACAGCACTTTCTAGCAAACTAATTATAACATTAAAATCCTCACGTGAAATGAAATTTATGATATCTCTCCCGAAACAGAGTCTTGAGGGTATTAAAAAATACAGAAAAATGATTAAGTCCACAATTTGTTCTTTTGGTAAAAACCCGATTTCATTTAAATTCAAAAGCATTCGTTGTTTATATATATTTTCGCTAAATAAAATATAATCAAAATCGGCAAAACAACTAAACATTCTTGCAATAAATACGAAATTATTCTTCAAATCATTCTAAAATTTCTCACAAAAAATTTGTCTTATTTCCAATAATTTTATTGAATTTCAATTTTTATTAAAATCATTCGAAAAATTTTCAATTTAATAATTGTTTTCTAAAAAACTATTTGAAATCTTGCGCAAATATTATAAAATTTATAAAATAAAAACATCGCAAAATAAGCGGGCTATTTTTAATTTGTTATTTTAAGTGTAATGAAGGCGTAAATTTTAAAAATTTCTGCATAAAGGCGAATTTTTTACACTTTAGAACTTTGAACGCTATGTTGAAATATTTAAAAATAAAACGAGCTCGACTCCAAAAATTTTCTTAGTAAGAAAAATTTCAATAAATAATTGATATTAAAAAAACTTGGGTGAGAACATTGTATCATTCTTTAGAAATTAAAACAATTAAATAAATATTAAAACAATGAATTAAAACAAAATTTATCTAAAAGCACACGTCTTCAAAAAAAGGTCAAACATAATAAAAAATATAATAAAAAATATATTAACAAATATTAAAAAAATAAATAAAAATATATCTTAAAAGCAAATTTAATAAAAAGGGAAAAGATAAGATGCTAGTTGGACCTTATATTAAAAAAGGTTGTATACTATCTAATATCTATAGAAATTAAGACCATAGAAAAATATAAAAAAAAAATAAATAATATAACAAAATATGTCTTAAAAGCGAACTTAAAAAAAAAGCTAGACTTATAAATTTTCGAAAATTCAAACCAAAAAAACGAATCTTAACAACAAATATCTTCAGAAATTGAACAAAAATAATAAATATCAAAGAAATAAATAAAAACAATTATGTGTCTTAAAGCAAACTTAAAAAAAAATATGATAGTAAATTATAAATTTTGGAAAACTAAAACTAAAAGCAGACTTACAAAAAAAAATAAGATAGTAAGTTATAAGTTTTTGAAAAGTAAAACCAAAAAATAAAAACAAAAAAAGTATCTTAAAAGCAAACATCTTCAGAAATTGATCGAAAATAATTACCATTTAAAAAATAAATAAAAAGCAAAACATATGCGTTAAAAGCAAACTTAAAAAAAAAAAACAACAAGTTGAACTCATGCTGGGCTTATACATTTTCAAAAATTAAATCCAAAAGAAAAAAATAAATTTAACAAAAATAATAAATATTAAAGGAATAAATAAAACGAAAAATATGTCTTTAAAAATATAATATGTTTGAACATTATGATGGGCTTATCAGTTTTCAAAAATTAATAAATAAAAATAAATCGTCGAATATTTTTAAAAATTTAAATATCGCATTTTGGATGTAAAACGATAAAAAAGCTTAAAGTTCATAATTTTTTTGTGGGTTATATATTTATTTGACTTAAGAAACATTCAGTTTTTATCTTATTATATTCTAGTGGGTAGCAAAAAATTTGTCACCGTACCAAAATTAAAAAAATAAATAAATTTTCGTAGCGTATAAAAGTAGTAGTATAATATTATTAATAAGAACATCCCAATATCAATTAAATTTCTACCTATATTTATAATTTCCTCACACGCTGCAACCCTCATAGCAATTCGTCTAGACTCGTCCATTTGTCTTTTTATAAAATTAGTGTATCGAAAATTATCTTCTATGAAGGCACAGCAGCGACAACCTAGACTATAAATTAAATTCCACAACGGCAACAACAGGGCAAGCAACAACAACAAAAACAACATTATAACAACATGAAAAGATTTTTGAAACTTGGTTTGTACCAAAATCCAGAAGTTGTCCGAAGGCATTTTCAGTTTCTGCGCAGCTCAGCATTGAGTTGGTCGTTGCCTAGCAGCAAAGGATGAGATGAGGGATGTGGCAGCGGGCAGAGGGTAGTAACAGGCAGGTCTCATAACAGTGAATTCAACTTCAATGGCCGCCAAAAGGCGTGTGTGCGTGAAAAGGACGCATAGTGGTGCGTAGTAAGAGAGAGAGCGCAGTAGTCAAAGTGGTTGCTGCTGAAGTTTTTTTCTGGTGCGGAGTTACGTCTGTAGGTAAAAATTTTTGATGAAAACGAGCGGGTCAGAATGTGTCAGAATTGCGACCACTCCAAAGGCCGCCCGCCCGCCTTTAACCCTATTGCGTCCAGCTGTTTATGTTTACGTCCCACGGCTCAGCTGTATACAAATTTGTTTTTGTTTTCGCGGCTGCCGTTCCGCATTTTTAATTAGTTTGGCCTTCAAATAGAGCAAAGCGGGCAAAATATTTTTTTGGATATGGGGCATATGATTTGTTTGCCCGAGCAGAGATGACGTCGTATACATTTGGGCAGATATTTCCCTGTTTTTGTCTATCTAATTAATAATTTCTTTCAATTGCAATTTATATATTATTGGCCAGTCAGTGAGAAAAATGTAAATGAGTCAGTGCCGTCTAATTAACTTGGAAAAGGGCGTTGGCGCAGAGGGTTACAGCCCTGAAATTGGCAAATTGTCGAGCCCTTTGTCTCAACGACTGCCAGATGAGCTGGCTCAGCCTCTAATTGCGCATCTTTAATGTAATTAGGAAACTTTGGCAGCCGCTGCAGGGTTGAAAGCAGCAAAAGTTCTCATGCAAATTTTCTGCTAAATTACAGAAGTGAATTATATTTTTCCGGCAAGAAAAAGTTGTATGTCGAGACTAAAACATGGAGTTAGGGGCTGCCCAAAATATCTAAAACTTTGCACGTACACGCCAACTGCAGACGTAATATCATTATTTATTTAAAAGCTCTGTGAAATGACAAGCCGGTCTAAAATTGTCTGGCCCCCCCAAATACCATCTATGATTTTCAGTACTTTTTTTTGGCACAGCTGCCCAAATTTTTGCTTATTTTAAACAAAGTATCTACTTATGAGCTCATACATGCAATTATTTTGATTATGGATAGAATTTGTATAAACAAAAATATTTGAAATTGTAAACAAAATGTTTGGCTTATATATTTTTGGGATAGGTTGAAAAGATTGAGAATATAAATTTGAAACTAAACAACTAAAAATGTTGCGAAATTTGAGGCTAAAATAAATATCTTTGAAGTAAACAATACAATACAAACATTTTTGTATCCTTTTTCGAACTATACTTCAAAGCACTTATTGTATTATAAATTATGACTTTTTTATATTTTTTTATTATAAAGAGATTCATGTTATATTTTTTAAATATTATTATTTATCAATATTTGCCGCACTATTCGGTTTATGGAAAAAAAGACATCAATTAAGAAACTAACATAAGTCCTCCCATAGCAAATTATTAAAAGATTTGAAAAGTCTTCAAGTTTTTAGAGTAACTTTTTTTTAATAAATCAGCACATGGGGTTTCGATTTGTTTTTTTAAATCTTCTATATAAAATTCTCGTGTCACAATGATAGTTACCATACTCCTCCGTAGCGGCTGGACCGAATCTCACGAAATTTTGTGTGCCTATTGGGTAGGTCTGAGAATCGGCCAACATCTATTTTTCATACCCCTAAGTGATAAGGGCTGTGCATCCCTAACATTTTTTTTAATTTTTTGTTTTAGCATCGAGCTTATTGTACGACTGTACAAGAAAAAAAAATTTAGTGATCTATATATATGAGAAACTTATGTTTTACGTGTCACGGATGTTCTCATGAACGCGTCGATGTTTTTCAAATCTGATTTTTGTGTGAGTTAGAGGTTGTCAAAACGGAGGTTTTAAGCTTATTGCGGTGTGTATTGGTTCGTGAGATATACGCATTTTCGTGAATATCGTGAATATAGCATTTTAGAAAATTGTTCAACATCGAGTATTGCAGACAGAAGCGTAGTCGCAAAGGGGTTGAAATGTAGTTTCTGTGGGGCATGAATTTATTAGAGATGCGAGCTCTCTTAAAAATACTTAAGTTCGTCCATACGGATTTTTGGAGAGTCATGAAAGTCAACTAATACAAAAATCTTATGATTGTCTAGATAAGCTGATTAGAGAATCTTACGATGTTTATCCATATTAAGAGTATTCAAATAGTTTGGGCAGGACAACGTCTGCCGGGTTCACTAGTATCATATAAAAAGGTAAAACCAGAATCTTTTAGAACTAGATTTTGATGTCTAAAAATTTCGAAATCAATTTATATTGACTTGCCTTATAGGTAAACGAACAATCCTACATAATTTTAAAGATCATCACGAAAAGTACCTTACAAAAATATTTTCAAAATGGGCATTGAACGATTAAGATGAGCATGAATAAACTCACTCAGGCTCAAATAAAAAATTAAAATTATATCAGAGTTCTACTTTCTAATATTAGTCCCGACTTAACTCGAAACTCATACTATTTTTTTCCCCCAGAATATCAAGACAATAAATTAGAGCGCAATATATTTAAACTGTTTAATTTAAAAGTACAATGTGCTCTTATAAAAATAAAACTTCCAAACCAATCTTTTGCTAAAACAAATTGAAAAATTAATTTTACGAGAATGTTTTTATTTACAACTTTTATCTAACTAAGGGTTAAGACAACAATATTAACCAAACTGATTATTTCACCTGATGCCAAGAAACTGCAATAAACCCGGCTAGAGTTATAACTAAAATACACTATCGAGTCAAGAATTTGGCCACGTAACGAGCTGTGAAGCATTTAATTAGGTTTAACTTCGATGAGACGATTAAACAGAATGTTTAATTAAAAACACAAGACACTAGACTAGAAACCTTTGGGTAGGGCAGCCCGACTCGACTCAACTCAAATTGAAACCACAAATAAAACAACTAATTGCAGCGAGTGTAGCAAACATTTAATAAAAACACAAAAACCGGAAAGTCTACACTGAGTCAGATAAATAAACGAGATATTTTGTGTAGGCAACTAGGAGGAAGTCTTTCTGCCCAAGGCTAAGGAAAGCTCGTTTGGGTAACTGGGAGGAAGATGGAGCTGGCTCCGGGTTGGGGGCTTTGCAGCATAATTGACTGACAGTACAATTTACTTCCGTGCACTTGCGTGTTTATTAAATTTTTGGGGTTGTCTTTGGGCAACATTGGCATTGATTCCTTCATGGAGCAGAGTGACAATGCTGTGTCTACATTTGAGGGCAGAGCGAGGGAAATGCGGATATAGCCTAACCACATATGTAATTATGTATATACCACATTAGTTGTACACCAGTTTGGAATCGTGACTGGCTTTAGCTATGCGATAAGTTTGCAGCAAATGTTTGCATTTAAGGCGGCACAGTGGAACAAATATTTAGGGTTTGGGGTAAAAAATTAAAAATTATGAGATTGCTTAAACTTGTTCAAAAGTTCAAAGTTAATTTGAATTATTTGCATTTGAGAATTAGTAGGACGTTTGCCGTTTGATATAACGACTTTAATATACCCTGCACATCCCTTAATATCCACAGTGATAGGATATCTTTATTAAAAAACGAAATATAGCGAATTTTTCTTTAAAAAAGGTATTTTGGCCGATCGGTCCTATGGGAGCTATATGATATAGTCAACCGTTACGATATCTTCATAAACAAACGAATTATTCATGTAAAACGCTTTTTTTTGTCGAGGTCGTCTCAAACACCCCATTGGAGCTGTATAATTTATCTCCGATATCAAAAAAATAAAATAAACTTGCCTCCTATGGAATAATATGGGATCTAATGTGAAAGTTTGGTAACTCTAGCTCTTACCATCTCTGAGATCTAGGCGTTCACACGGACAGACGGACGGACGGACAGACGGACATGGGTATATCGACTTCTCTATTCACCCTGATCATATTTTAGGTAACTTTGGGGTGTCTCCGACGTCTCCTTCTATATGTTACATACATTTTCGGCTTGCACAAACTTAATATACCCTTTGTACCATACGGTACAGGGTATAAAAACAAAATACGAAAAATTTCTAAATCTTCCCTTAACTATTGTATTTTTCAGAAAATATTCTTAAACATGCGCAATTCTTATATATGATTGCGTAAAAGCTGAGTTCCGGTCCTGAAATTTCTATCTTCTGCATACCAGTGTGCACTAGTTACAAAAAATATCTCTCTATTATATCTTTTTATGAAATAAAATATCGATATGGAACATTTTATTACCCAAGCCAAAATGCGCCTAGTTGTACATTGTTGTTCATTGAAAAATCTTTGTAATTTCGTATAACCATTCGAAACGTTGTAGAACTACCCCAAACTGGATAAGTAACGATCCCGAAATGTTCGATTTTCAAGATATCGAATCATTGTTACATTATTTCCCAAATGCTTAATGACAATTTGCGTTTTTCGTAAAAAAAGTGTTTTTTAGGGTAATTTTGGGTTAAGAAACTTTAAATTACAAACTTATTTTTTCTTAAGCATCGTTTTCGAGATATTTTCGAAAAACATGATTTTTGGCCCAAGTTTCAGTTATTCGTTAATATCTCATGATCAACATTTTGTATTGATATGAAAGACGCTTAGATCAAAATATATTGATGTTCTCTTTACAGTGATATATGCATAATATGTAATATGATTTAGTAAAAATTATTGAAGTTGCAGGCATCTCAAACAGTATGATTGAGATTTAGTATGCATAGCAGTATACAGGAGATAGGAATTTCAGAACCAGAACTAAGCGTTTAATGGATCACATCTAAAAATTGAGTATATTTAAGAATATTATGCCAAAAACAAAATAATTAAGTGAAGATTTGGAAACTTGTCTTTTTCTTTTATTATGGGAATAAGAGCAAGAGGGACCAAATTTTGAGATCATATATACGTCTATTACATTAAAAACAAATTTAAGGGTCATCGAGTGAGCCTTCGTAAAAAAAGTGTTATATATATATTTTTTTTGATAATTTAGAATTTATCTTCATTATTCGTTGTTTTATATATAATTTTAGGTTACTAAAATACTGGAAGCAAAAATTTGTACTTCAGTCTTTTTATGCAGACATCTAGAAGATAAAGGAAGAAACTATACATGCTGCCGTAAACCAGTTTATTCTTACTATACTAGATCCCTTTAAAACCCTTTTTTGATCCTGCGTATGTAGTAATTAGAAATTGTTTAATAATTTTAGAATAAATTGGAAAGTATAGATCTATGCCAGGTATGAATAAAATGCTTATATAAGGTTGTCAAAAAAAAAATATTTATAAGTCTTACTACGAAAAGTATTTCTTGCTTAAAAAAAATTTCCAATGATCTAGTTCCACTGTAAGAGCAAATGCTTCTTTAAAGCTAATCTCAGTATCCATAATACCAAAAAATTATTTAAACTCATTTAACTATAGAATTTAAGGAGGAAAATATATATTAGGAGTTAATATTGTTGGAGCCTCGATTTCGTATTGCGGGAACAAAAGCTAAAGCTTAGACCTGACAGGCAACATAACTTTCTAGCTCTTCTTAGCATATGGGTTGAGGTATAAAGAAAATCAGCTGCTTATCAACTATGCAGAATCCCTATCTTTCCGAACAGTAATAAATATAGTATCATATAACATAATAATAATATAATATCATATCATATAATAAATATGAATATGATAAATAATATCCATCTTTAAAAGTTATTTAACTTACTTTTACACAGTTCATTTCTCATAGAAAAATATTATTTTAAGTTTACATCACTTGCTTCTGTTCCACTGTGCAGCAGCAGCAACTGCTTCATCATACCTGGCTGACCCCAGTGTCCATGTTATTGAACTAAAGTCCCATGGAGTCACGTTCGTGCATCCAACCAGCAGTCAACCCATTTACTTAGCTAAGCGATGAGGGTTGTACCTGCCCCGCACCCGATCCAACCCTACGCCCAAAGAGCAACCATGTTGCCACCTTGCCACATTCAGGCTGCAACAACCCTAAAGGCATTCGCACAAGTTGTTACATTTTTTTTTGCCTTTGGTCGATGCCTGGGCCGATTGATGATGAAAATCTTTGAGCTACACGTTTCAGTTCTTATCGCTGGAATATGGAAATTTTGCCATTTGTTTGATCAACTTTTGCCTTTTTTTTTGCTCTCTCATATCGAAGCAGCATTTCACATTCGACTGTTGTATGTGAAAAATAAATGGCAAAAGGTACAAACGTAGCTCAACTACTATATGCTATATATATATGTACTATATGTACTTGTACATATATGTACTTCATATGCTGCACGCATTGCCATAGAGTCCCTGCCCCCTAAGAGCTGCTCAGAAAGTGTAATCAAGAGCAATTTAGCAAAAATCATGTTGCCAAATGTAAATAAAAATGGAAAACAACTTTGAGTTTTGTATTTTAAGGGCAACTTTTGTCCCGAATTGGACTTGGAGTTCATGGGTCCTTTATCTGTGGCAGTTGCACCTGTGTCACATTTCAAATTGATAGTTTTGCTGTTGACATATGGATTTTATGTGCCCAATTTAAAGCGAGTATATATATGTATCTCCATATAGCATATATTATATATCATATAATTTTATTGATCTTATTTTGCGTATTTCATAAAAAATGGCGGACTTACCTGTAACAGCTGCTGCTCTTCGCTGCAAGGGGTCGTAATATCTTCATCCTTTATAAGTCGCAATATCCGTCTGAAAAAATAATAATTTTTTGAGTTTATTATTTTATTAATATATATTTTTTTGGGGTATTAACCAAACGAAATTGCTATTATTAATATTTTCGTTTCCTTTTTCGAGCTATTTTTTTAATTTTTTATTTTCCATTTAATATGCACATTAAAATTTGGGATTCAATAAAAAATCTTAATAAAAACATTATATCAAAATTTAATAATAAAGGATAATAAGCGGAAATATCGTAAATATGGTTAATTTAATTCACTTCAGTTTAATAACATTTGTTTAGCAAATTATTGAAATTAAGTTAAAATCAAACTTATAATGGGTGTTTTTTTTTACTTGTCCGATATTTTAATAGGCGTAATTGCTAAATGTCAAACTTTAGGCAGTCATTTTTGATATTCCTACTCAGTAACTTTTGGCTATTCAGCAACCTTACGAATTGTAGAAATGGAACTGTAAGAATAATTCCTCTGTGCCAAAAACTTATAGACCACTTCTCGTTTTTTACGCAAAGAATTACTTAAAATTATCAAACCTTTTATTCATTATATGGCATTAAGCCTTTCACAGGACAAAGAAATGTTCTTACCGAGCAAGGCAAGTGTCAATGTCGTGATTTCTAAAGCCTTTCCTCTTTTCATTCAATTTTTAAGAACACTTTTAAAAGCTCCCTTTACAAAGGGTAATAAATTAGAAATATCGGAATACTTATATTATTAATATTAGAAAGCATTATATTATTTTATAAGGTATATAAGAATATAATTATGCGGCTTTCAAACCACTATTAAAAATTGTTTGTAAATTTATCACGGATCTCAGAAAAATACATTTTTAAAAAGTTTTTTAAAATGGAAATATTATATGGGATAACATAAAAATTATTATAATACAATGTAGAATAACACTGTCCTACAACATTGTAAAAATCAAAGAACTTTTCAAGTGACCTAGTGTACGTTGTAGGTCTTGACGATTATATCACGATAGTGTTTTTCAAAATTGTCTAACACCCCCAAAATCGCAAGCTATTGCTTAAAAACCGTTTTTCGGGTACTGCGATCACTCCCACTATCACAACGTCGCCATTTTTCAACCGATTTTCGATTGCTTTACGGCTTTGGAAAGAAGAAGATTCAAGCTTTAAGATGATATACACTTGTTTATACTTCATACAAAGCAACTACGAGATTTTTAAAAGTTATCTAAGATTTACACTTTTTTTTCGTTTTTCACACTTTGAAGTCATTTTTATATAACATTTTGTTAAAACACCTTTACTTTTTTACATTAAATCTTAAAGAAATATTAATTCCGAGTAAGAAAAGTCATGGTTTATTAAAATCGGTCGATAAATGTTTAAGTTACGACGCTGATTGTAAACAAGGAAATTAAAATTCCATCGACAAAAAAAAGTTTTAGATGGATAATTCGTTTGTTCATGAAGATATCGTAACCAAATTTGGAATAATGCTTAAGAACAATAAAAAACTTACAAGTGCCAAATTTGGTCGCAATATTTTAGAAAACAAACGAAATACAACAAATTTTGTAAAAAATTGATTTTTTGACCGATCGTTCCTATGGGAGCTATATGATATAGTCTACCGATTTTGTTGAAATTTGGCACATTGCTTAAGTGCTCTAAAAAATTTCAAAACGCCAAATTTGAACAAAATCGGTTGAAAAATGGCAACGTTGTGATAGTGGGAGTGATCGCAGTACCCGAAAAACGGGTTTTAAGCAATAACTTGCGATTTTGGGGGTGTTAGACAATTTTGAAACACACTATCGTGATCTACTCGTCAAGACCTACAACGTACACTAGGTCGCTTGAAAAGTTCTAAATCACTGTTGGACAGTGTAATTAATTGCTCGATTGATGGTTAACAACAAAATACAAATACAAAATATTTAGTTAATAAATATATAATATTTTTCCATAATAGATTTTGTATATAAGATGCCCTAGTATTATCGTTAGAAACATTTTTTTTTAACTCTTGTGTTATCCCTGAAAAATTGTAAATTGAATTCGAGGCAAAATGTTATATGTACCAATTAGAAAAACAATTTTATGTTGTTCCATCTTTCTACGAAAGAAAAGTTTTATCCGAAACGAATATTATAGTTGACATATTACTTTGCTACTTTAAAATATATATAGATTTTATAAAATAATTAATAAAATATCGCATACAAGGGAATCGAGCACAAAATCAATATTATGGTATCGATTACGTTTAAGGACAAAGAACAAAAATAAGGTTAAAAAGACAAACAGGAAATAATCAGGTCTGTGATAACTAAATAAAAAGTTTGTGATATTCTTGAAATTTAAATCGTTCATTATATAATTTTTGCAAAATTGTTAATGACAATATGTAATATAATGTTCCAAGAACTACGAACGATCCAAATATGAGTACACCTTAGTTACTGTAACTAATGAGTATTCAAATTTCAGGAGTCGTGATACTGTGAATATTATTTCTAAAGCTACCAACTAAATGTAAAATCCAAACTGAAACACGGAATTTGATTTTTGACCGACTACAGCAAAGCAAAATGGTGAATAAATACTTAACTTTGTATGTCTGTTCTCTCGTAATTTCTGAAACGCCTATTCTAATTTTACAATTGAGCTATCGTTAGAAGCGTCTTAATGGTCCGCTGGCTATAGGCTATGTGACGTCACATAAAATCGAAACTCAAGAGGACAATAATTTATTATTAAAAATATATATATTTTTTCTGGTGCAATTATTTGTATCAATTAAAAGGTTTTTTTTTTAATGTTTTCCCGTCTTTAGCTTGTTCTTATATATTTTCATTATAAAATATGTAATCAGTTAAGCCTAAACTCTGTATTTTAAGAAAATTAAACGTCACATGTATTCGAAATGCCTAAGAATTAGTAAATAAAAATTGCATTCAATTGAAATAAATTTAGTACAAAAAAAAAAAATGTTTTTTTTACCAATTCCGTTTAGTTTTTAAAATCAAATACTAATTGGTAAATATCTCTATCTCACTAAAAATGTAATACAAAATTATATTTCCAAAACAACTTTAAAAAATAAAAAACTTTCTACTGAATTTAATAAGCTTCTCAATTATCAATACTTATTTAATTTTCAGACTCAGAAAAGTAAGGATTCACATTATGCATAATATCACATATTTTAGAATAAATACAATTTTTTTCGCACAATTTTAAATTTTAAACTCTCAAAGTTTATGACGATCCCGCAGGATTACCATCTACACAAAAATAAGATTGTTGCTCCAGCAGAGATAATATGATGAATGAGAATAATGCAAAAAAATTATTTCTTATCTCGATCTCATACCTAACCAAAAGTAAAAAAAATGGCGTACGTAAAGTTGGGCGCGGACGACTTTAGGATACCCTGTACCACTAGCTTGTAATAAAGTCCGATTTCTTCACAAAAAACCAAAAACAGAAGAATTTTAAGCAAAAATTTTTTTTTGACCGATCGTTCCTATGGGAGCTATATGATATAGTCAACCGATTTCAATAAAATTTGACACAGAGCTTAAATACCTTAAAAAAGATAAGAATGCCAAATTTATTTCAAATATCTTTACAAACAAACAAAACACATCGAATTTTGTATAAAAAACGTGTTTTTGGACTGATTGGTCCTATGGGAGCTATATGATCTAGTCAACAGATTTGGATTAAATTTAGTACTGTGCTTAGGAACTATAAAAAACTATATTCTGATATATATATATACTGATATATTCAACCGATTTTGTTCAAATTTGGCACATTGCTTAAGTGGTCTAAAAAATTTCAAAATGTCAAATCTGGTTACGATATCTTTATTAAAAAACGAAATATAGCGAACTTTTCTTTAAAAAAGTTATTTTGGCCGATCGGTCCTATGGGAGCTATATGATATAGTCTACCGATTTTGATCAAATTTGGTACAGTGATTGGGAACTATAAAAAACTCTCGAATACCAAATTTGGTTACGATATCTTCATAAACAAACGAATTATTCATCTAAAACTTATTTTTTTTGACGAGGTCGTCTCAAACACCCCTATGGGAGCCATATAATTTAACCCCGATATCAAAAAAATAAAATAAACTTGCCTCCTATGGAATAATATGGGATCAATGTGAAAGTTTGGTAACTCTAGCTCTTACCATCTCTGAGATCTAGGCGTTCACATGGACGGACAGACGGACATGGGTATATCGACTTCTCTATTCACCCTGATCATATTTTAGGTAACTTTGGGGTATCTCCGACGTCTCTTTCTATATGTTACATACATTTTCGGCTTGCACAAACTTAATATACCCTTGGTACTATACGGTACAGGGTATAATTAAATACAAAATTACATTTCCAAAAATATTGCAATAAAATATTAGGTTTAAAAAATTAGAAGCTGCCTACTGAAACCTATAAACTTCTTAATTATCGATACTTATATAATTTTCAGACTCAAAAGTGAGGATTCACATTATGCATTATACGAGGGTGGATTGTTTCCGGCCTGACCAAGAGATGGCGCCACTAGGCCTACCTTGAGGTGGCGTTCTATAGTACCATCCTTAGATAGCTTGTAGCTATAGTTTCAGCCCGATCGCCATGTTAGTTTAGATTTGAGAGCACACTGAACAAGACGCCTCTGTCTTTTTCTTAAAAACAGTCGACCAAAAATTGATTCGAAAAAACATTTCTACCGCCAATTTGACGTTGTATAAGCGTTGACGAAACTTGGATCCACCACTACACTCCTAAAACCAAAGAACAGTCTAAACAGTGGATTGGAAAAAGGGAACCAACTCCAAAGAAGGCAAAAACAATTTTTTCAGCGAACAAGGTTATGGCTACTGTTTTTTGGGAAGCAAGAGGTAATATATACATTGATTTCCTTGAAAAGGGTAAAACTATCACTGGTCAATACTACGCAGACTTATTGCAACGTTTGAGCCACGAGGTGAAAATTAAACGACCTCATCTGGCGAAGAAAAGAATCTTGTTTCATCACGATAACGCACCAGCGCACAAGTCAATCGTTACGATGGCTAAAATCAACGATCTGAAGTTTGAATTGATGCCGCACCCTCCCTACTCTACAGACCTAGCCCCGAGTGACTATTATCTGTTTCCTAACCTCAAAAAATGGCTTGGCGGTAAGAGATTTGCGGACAATGAAGAAGTAATCGAAGCTGTAAATGGGTATTTTGAGGAGCTTGACGAATCAGTCTATAGAGATGACGTTACTAGACTAGAACACCGCTATGAGAAATGTATCAACTTTGGAGGAGATTATGTTGAGAAATAAAAAAAAAAAATCTTAAACGTTGTTTTTCTTGGTCAGGCCGGAAACTTATCAATCCACCCTCGTATTACATATTTTAAAATAAATTATAAATTTTTTCGAACAATTTTAAAATTTCAGCGCTCTGCAAGTTTATGGCGGGTCCGTGTGAATTCTTTCGCAATCTGCACAAAAATGAGATTTTGGCTGATATTTCCTAACAGAGAGAATATAATGCGACTTATTTTTTTTTTAAATTACAAACAAAATTATTTCCTATTTCATACCTAGCCGAAAGTAAAAAATAGCCGGAATACCTTTTTCCGGCATTCAAACCTTTATAATTTAGAATTAACTTCTATTTTGTAATTACATAAATAAAAACTTTTTCTGGTATTTCACAAAATCAATATCAGAATTGGGGAGACTAAAATAAACTTTTGAGTCTTAAGAAATATGAAAATTTTGTAATTTAAATTCCAATACAATTTTATCTACTTTATCTCATAAAATTCTGCGCTTATACGCGTTTCTAGGAGCAAACATGTTTATTATGGACATAATTGTTAAACAAATTGCTTGTTAAAACTATTAAATATTTTGTCGTGGCAAAAAAACAATAAAATAATAAACACCCTTCCTGCACCCACTCCGGACTCCACTCCGGAGTAGACCACAAATTCATGTGCGTACAAGTGTATGATGATTGTGCGCAACAGTTACGCACCAACGCCTTCTAAGTAGTATACGATGTGTATGGTAGAATTTTTTATAGCCCAGATTATACGACAGACCCGAACACGCCCACGTTGCGAGTCGCACGCCCACTTTTACTCAATTGCCGCAAATTGTTGTCGTTGGATTTATTTGAAAATTGAAATGCAAAGCAAAATGACGCAGAAATTGCATAAAAACTTGAGGATTTATGCCGGAACACGTTTTCTCATTATTATTTCACGCTTATCATTTTATTTCAATTCATTTCGTCCCCTTTTGCTTTAAGCCTTTTACCCACACTTCTAACCTCTTTCGGGAAAAGTGCGCTTTCATGTTTGACTAACAAAATACAATACAATCTAGGACGATAGTTTCTCATGTTTTCAAGATTTTGCTTCGCTAAAACAACAAAAATATTTATATTGATATGGTAAAAGTTGTGTCGTGCGTGTGCCGTGCCGGCTGATGGCTTCCAAATGTCGCCCAATGTCTCGAATGCATTCATATTCATATTCCATTGGGTCCAGTTGCGTGTCCATGCGCTCCATTACCCGCTGTTTATTCGATTACATGCCCCACGCCCACTACAGCACTCACACATGAGCAGGACATTGCTTTTACGTTCAGTTAGGTCGTGCGGTACTTGGTCCTTTGAAAGAAAAAACCTCCACCCGTTCGCCATTTTGCGCTCTCACAGTAGCTCGTTTTGCTTTCGAGTACTCGTCTCTATATACTTTTACCATATGTAAGTAAGTTTGTGTGTTTGTTTGTCTATTTGTTTGTTTGTTTCGGCAATGTACTCTTCCCTAGGCCAAACCATCTCCCACGCACAATAAATTCAGACTTAAGGCAACGAACTTTAGATACACTTCAATTGAAAATAAGCGGTTTTTTCATATTTCTCAAACAGCGCCCCACAAAATTTGTAAATCAAGTTTACTGTTTAGAGTCATTCCAAGTATGAAGAATCCGATTTGTTTTAATTTTTAGGATTAACTTAGGAAATGGTGTTAAATAAAATTATTGCGCAAAAATGTTTATATTCTTTCCTCTAACATTTTTTTTTTGGTAAAAATGAAAAGTTTCGATGAAATATGAGGAAAACGCATCCATTCTTCTAATCAAAATGACGGAAATATCTATCTATCCGCAAATTCTGTTTTAACCTCACTTAACCTACTTAACAAATAGCAAAGCTTTTAATGTATCTTCAAATGTATAACATAATATATAAACCGATACCATAATTATTTGGAATGAGGAATTTCTTTAAAGACATGTATTTAAAAGATTATTGGTAATATTTCGGAGTAGTGAAAACGAATAACCTTACAAAATTAATCATATTCTTCATTTCCTTGCTCAGAGTTGATACCATTAATGGACCATAAAGTGTCCAAAACTAAAATTTAGCAAATCGTGCCCACGAAAGCCGCATGTCAGGATGTCAAAATTTCGAACCACTAACTAACTAATTTTTAATAGACGTACTTGTGCGTAATTTTTTGTACATGTTTTTTAAAGATTCTCCTTATAAGGTTGATTGTTTTATATTTTCCAATAAGAAATCATTGAGTTCGAGTAGTTTTAGTGAATATAATTACTATTGGAGAGATTTGCCAAAGGATAAAAGGAAATTTTTCTTGGCGAAATTTAGAAGCGTCTTGGTTTTTGTGCGGGGCGCATTTAATGCCAGTTACACCCTCGAACCTCTATTAAACTCATCGAAAATGAGCAGCGGAAAATACTAACATGTCTTTCCGAGCGGTTTGATACCATTCCATTGTAAAAATTCGGCGAAATCCTATTTTTTTAACAGGACAACGCCAAAATTCAAGTAGATCAATTCGCGAATATCTTCTTCAGGGCGATACTTACGGTCAGAAAGCCTGTAAATTTGCATTTAAAAATAAAAATTAAAAAAAAACAATACTTAAAAAAGAATTCGCTATATGCCTACGCCAGGTTTTTTGAAAATTTTATAATTCGGTTATGTGAATCGTAAGAAAAACGAAATCACCTGTCGATTTATTTAGGAAAATTTGAATACAATTTTTGGATTCTGAAAATTAATTTTTAAACAAATTCCAAAAATGAACACAATTTCTTTACTTAAGTCCATTTTTCTTGATATTAAAAGCAAAAACACAAAAATTACCTTAAAATACTTCAATTTCTAATTCTTTATCCGATCGCTATAAAAAAAATAGACAAATGGCTGAATTTCCAATAGTTTTCACCAGTGTAATATTCAATTTTCTATCAAAAACACAAATTTTGGGACAAAATTTGGTAAAACAAATGTGAAATCGTTACAAGTCGAGTTTTCTATTTACTTATTCTTTTTTTTTTTATTATTTGAGACGATGGTTTTATAAAAGGTTTTCCTATCTTAATTCCGGTTTTCGAGACATTTGAATAAAAAAAATTCAACAATAAATCAAATACCATAAGAAATTGTAAGTTTTTTAACAAAAAATTTGTAATAATTTTTTAAAAGTAAAAAAATCATTTAATAAATGTTCAAATTTGGCACATTGCTTAAGCGGTCTAAAAAATTTCCAAACGCCAAATCTGGTTCGGATATCTTTATTAAAAACGAAATATAGCGAACTTTTCTTTAAAAAAGTTATTTTGGCGATCGGTCCTATGGGAGCTATATGATATAGCCAACTGATTTCGATCAAATTTGGTACCAGATTGGGAACTATAATTACCAAATTTGTTACGATATCTTCATAGACAAACGAATGTATTCATCTAGAACGTTTTTTTGTCGAGGTCGTCTCAAACACCCCATGAGTTACCTATATAATTTATCCCCGATATCAAAAAATAAAATAAACTTGCCTCTATAGAATCAATATGGATCTAATGTCAAAGTTTGGTCACGTCTAGCTCTGACCATCTCTGAGATCTAGGCGTTCACACGGACGGACGGTACAGACGGACATAGGGTATATCAGACTTCTCATATTTACCCTGATCATATATTATGTACCTTTGGAGTGTCTCCGACGTCTCCTTCTATATTTTTTGATATCGAGGATAAATTATATAGCTCCCATGGGGGTGTTTGAGACGACCTCGACAAATAAAAAAGCGTTTTAGATGAATAATTCGTTTGTTTATGAAGATATCGTAACCAAATTTGGTATTCGAAAGTTTTTTATAGTTCCCAATCACTGTACCAAATTTGATCAAAATCGGTTCGACTATATCATATAGCTCCCATAGGACCGATCGGTCAAAATAACTTTTTTAAAGAAAAATTCGCTATATTTCGTTTTTTAATAAAGATATCGTAACCAGATTTGGCGTTTGGAAATTTTTTAGACCGACTTAAGCAATGTGCCAAATTTTAACAAAATCGGTTGACTATATCATATAGCTCCCATAGGAATGATCGGTCAAAAAATTATTGTTGCTTAAAAATTCTTCTGATTTTTGGATTTTTTGTGAAGAAATCGGTTCTTTATTACAATGCTAGTTGGTTACAGGGTATCCTAAAGTCGTCCGCGCCCGAGTGTAAGTTTGATTTTTTCTTTAAAAAGAATGTTTTATGGTAAGTTATTATGATAGAAAGGCGATACCCAGAAATATTATATATGCATTCGAAATTTTCTAATTTAGCACTTTTAATTGTTATGAAAAATAATATTTGTTATATTTTTAAAAAGGGGACCATTTTCAATTTTATGTGACATAATATAGTTTATAACTAGTGGACGATCAAGACGCTGCAAACGATATAAAATTTTTTAAATTACGATAAGTTTTTTGGAAGTTAAGAGGGAGTAGACGAACATATATATATATATCGTTTAAGCTCAAAGCCCTTCTTTTTTTTAACTTAGTTTGATTAAGACCATTTTATTTTTGCATAAAATTATATATTTAATATGATCTTAAACATTAAAAATTCAAGAAAATTTATAAAAATAATCAAATGACTTAGAATCATACAAACTTGAATGTCTTAACTTTTGAAAAAGAATAATTCGAATGCATTTTTTTTTTGATAATGGTCTGACTACTGCTGCGTTTAGTTCATATTTTCTTTCTTAAGGAAAACTTCTCTTTGCTGTTTACTTTCATTATCCAGGTTTCCTAGAAATTGGTTCAAGTGATTTTAATTATAGAAACATTTCTTTCTATTTTCTATTTCAAAAGAACTGATTAACGTGAATACAACCCACGTAAGGGTATATAAAGCAAGTAATCGAGTGGCATTAAGCATCCAAGCATGGTCTACTACCATCAGCCAGGTCCATCAATGTCGTCGACGCCGACAACATCGTCATCATTTTTTCTCATATATTGTAGTACATACATCTATATGTACTATATTCCCTTACATACTCGAATTTCTCTTCATTTGTACTGCCTTTTTGCTAACAAAAACAAGCAAAAAATGTTGAGTAGTTTTTTTGTTTTTGTTTCTGTTGTCTGATGGACAAAAACGCAACATCTTTAACGCCGGAGTCACCCCGTTCCACCTTTACACATGGCGTAGTATTTCCCAATGGAATATGCTCATGTGCATAAATTCCTCTTAGGCCTTGCCCAGACCGGAGCCAAAGTATCTGTAGGTTGTTTTTTCTCATAATGTAAATGAGTGAGGAAGTGTCTGGTATCGGTTTGGGGCACGGTTCCACATAGCTTCAGCTTCATCTCTAGTTTACTCGGCTCGTTTGCACTTTCGCGTCTGCTACGGATACGGCTGGGTCCGTCTGGCAGTCGATTGGCTTTCATTTTCATAATGAGCATCAACCATGTGGAGTGTGGAGTGGCTTATGGCTCGTTGGCCTTAGAGTGATTGCCGTGCTGACAGAAGTATCTTTACATACATACTTAACGGGTCAAATAGAGTAGAGTAGAGTCTGTGTCTGTCTATATGTCTATGTATATTGAAACTCGATAAAAGTTTTCCCCCTTAGTCAACCCACACTATCGGCTCACCAACTAAAAGTTTTTCTCATTAATATTTTCCATTTTCGGAAGATTAGCAGCTATGGAAAAAGTTGCTTAATATGGAAGTTCTATTAAGCACTTTAAGCTAGGCGTTGATTTGTTGTATCTGCTTCAATTAATGCAGAGATATTTTTATGAATTTTAGGAATTGAAGTAGAGGCGGTGTTCTGATAGGGGCTCTTTGGTAGCCATAATAGCTACAGTATGGAGCACAATTTCAATTGGGAATCTCTAATTAATTCGGTTTGTTATGAATGAGGTACAGAATTTCATTTAGATGTCTCTATTAAGTTCGATTTGTCATAAGACCCATGAAGCGATTTCGATGTAAATAATTCGGACCAGTATTTATTGGAACAATTTAATACAGTCAGCACTTAAGCGATCTGGAAATCCTGTGCTGACAAATCCGAATCTAGGATAATAATTTTGTTACCTTATGAAATTCCTACTTCATTATAAATCAGATCAATGCTTGAGCGACTTTCAGATTTCAGAAGCTCCACACCTTGTCACATTTATATCAATACTGTGCTGACAAATTCGAATCTCGGATAATAATTTTAATACCTTATGAAATTCCTACTTCATTATAAATCAAATCAATGCTTGGGAGCCTTTCAGATTTTAGAAGCCCCTCCACTTTGCTCACATTTATATCAATACTTAAAGCTGAACGTCTTCGAGGATCTCCCACCTCTGCCACTGGAACGGCATTGAACGGATCATGACAGTAGGCTGCTAAATCCATTCGAGGATCTCCTTTGTAGTTTTCAGACGCAGAATTTAATGGCGTTTAAGAGGTTAACAGAGGTTCACGGTAACGAACTTGCTTAATCTTCATCTGAGAAGACAATATATTGATCTCTTTGAAGAAAGGCTTTTGAGTTCATGTATGAAGTTGACAGAATGATAGATCCGTTCGTCCGACTTTTAGATCGCAGGGATGGTAGAGGCTGGAGCGACCAAACTTTCATATTAGTTTTATGTCACAAGATTTTTTAACATTTTGGATCGCGATGACACTCCTTAACAGAGGAGTACTCTTCGCCTGCGGAGACGAAATATTGGTCTCCTCGGAAAGAGGTTCTTGAGCTCATGTATAAAGTCGATATACCCATATCCGTTCGTCCGACTCTTAGACCTCAGGGATGGTAGAGGCTGAAGCGACCAAACCTTCAGATTAGTTCTCTTATTATGTCACATGATTTTTTAACATGTTGGATCGCGATGACACTCCTTAACAGAGGATGACTCTTTGCCTGAACAGATGAAATATTGGTCTCCTCGGAAAGAGGCTTTTAAGCTCATGAATAAAGTCGATATACCCATATCCGTTCGTCCGACTTTCAGATCTCAGGGATGATAGAAGATGGAGCAACTAAACTTTCAGTTTAATTTTCTTATTATGTCACAAGATTTTTTAACATGTTGGATCGCGATGACACTCCTTAACAGAGGAGTACTCTTCGCCTGCGGAGACAAATTATTGGTCTCCTCGGAAAGAAGCTTTTGAGCTCATATATAAAGTCGACCCATCTCCGTTCTTCGACTCTTAGATCTCAGGGATGATAGAAGCTGGAGCAACCAAATCTTCAGATTTGATTACCTATTATATCAAAGTAGTCTAGTTTCTTCAAAAGCAGCTGGGCTTACGAATTTTTTTTTAAAAGATCATAAATTTCTTCCAAAAATATGTCAACATCGTGCATCGATCTTAAATTTTAACCCTTTACACGCATACTACAATGTTTAGAAGTAACAGACCCAGTAGAAAATTTGTAATAAAAAAAATATGCATCCCTTACTACCTGCAGCTCAAGCGGCATGTTGCCTGCTGTGGATATAGGACGTTCGGAGCAAACCCAAGCCGAGCACAGCGGAAATCGCTGCCGTTTCCGCCAAATCAAAGAGTTCACTTTTTGGCACTCCGCATGTCTGCAACGCTCTAAATGCAATTACCAAAAAAATTCGAAATTTTTGGTCAAAAAATGAAGCGTCTCTAATGTTCCGAGAAGTTGTGAAAAATGGAAAGTGACAGTCGAAGCACTCAAGGCGTCGGTCGTCCCATATTTATTTATGACAACCATAAAAATTGTAATTTCCTAACTGCAAAGAGCTCTTGTTTTTTTTACTCCTTTACAGTTTCCCGTGAACGGGTTAACGAAACAAAGATTGCCACATGCTGCCAAAGAGCGCAAATATTTGCGTTGCCTACCATAAAAGAGTTCGGAGCAGCTGCCTGCCGAGATTGTTTTTAGTTTTGGATTATGAATATTGAATTTAATTGATTGATGTAGTATATAGTATACCATAATCCCAAGGCGTCTGTTACTGATACGCACTACAACTAATGGCAGACCTTGGATAAACAGTGCGTGTCGTTGGACTTGCCAATTGCCAGCTGCCACTTGGTTGACGAGAGCTTAAAGTTGTGCATAAAAATGCAAAATTTATTGAGCGTATCGTAAAAAATAATTTAAACCAAATGCGGCACTTGAGAACTCTGGCATTTAATGCAGTTCAACTGGAACTGGTTCAATGAACTTGCAGCAGCTTTATGAATTTGTTTTGTTTTGTACAAAATTACTATTACATTGGCGTTTTAAATTTTTCGTTAATTTTTTATTAGCTACTTAATCCCATACAAAAATAAAAACACAGCTACCGTTTTGGCACAGCTCCAAGCCGGGAAGCTTCCGAACCAGTTGACAGCGCACATGCCGCACATACAAATGGCCAAATGCTCGCTAAGCTCTGAGCCGTTCCAGGCATGACAACCCACCATTGGCGGTGTGTCTTATAATACCCAAAGTATTTTAATGCATAAATGACCGTATAAGCCAAGTTGTTTTGTATATACTTAGTATGTACAGTGGGCATACAATTTATTCGTACACCTTTCGTAAAATGTGCTTTCGTAATGGAAAATCAAATTTGAAATTTTGAAATCCCGAAAAATTTTATGTTTTGTGCGCTTGTTTTGTTTATTCTCTTCCGCAAGTAATATATTAAAGTCTTATGAGGTGCGGATCAATGATTTGGTCTTGGGATGGTTCTTCAATTCGAAGTATACAAATATCAAAGCTCGCAAAAGACTTTCAATCCATTTTTCCAACTGTTGTGGGTTTCTATATTGACATTTCTGTATACTTTCAAAAAAGCTATTTCCAAAATTATATTATATTTCAGACGTGATTGTAATTTTCCCAATTAACCTAATCATTTTCTGAGGTTAAAGATAAACTTTGACTAATGAACATTTTAAAAATTGTTCTCTGAACGTTTTTGCTTTTAAGGTTCGTACGCAGGTCTCCGAAACGTTTCCAAACAAGATTGAATAGTATTAAAAAAAAAATAGTCCCGAAATTCAAAGGACAAAATTATTGCTCCGATCCTAATCTTTACTTTCAGATCTTGTTTGAACTTCTGAGTGCATGTTAATCGGGACTTACTGCTCGTTACAGTTCTTGGTCTCAAGAAAGTTTACTTCGATAAATGTCAATAAGTTCAGTATAGGAGAAAGAAATATATTTTTGGTACTTCGAAGTATTTGTGTTAAGCTTAAATTTTGGTTGAGAAAGATTTCTATCAGTCAAATTAAAAATTTGGATAACAAACATTTCGATGCTGGTATTGGAGCTGTTAGAATCTACCGTAATGAAAAGGGAAAAATTGTTTTATTTTGTCCGCAAGAACAAAATCAATTAATCGCATTCATTATTTCAATCGATGCTGCTCAGCTTTAGTCTTTTTTTAGCTTTTAGTCGTTTTATATCGGTTGTACACGCTTCCCTATTAAAGACTTAAGCGTATTAGCCATAAAGTTGCGGTGGTGATGTCACAAAGCAACCGACACGAAGTTGTTTGTGCATGAGTTCGGCTCTTTCGACCTACTAAGCCTTTAAAATAAAATTGGCTCAGGATCCTCTTCCTTCCTTTTTCCGTAGAATTTCAATTGCCTCATGGAGAAGAGGGTCAAAGGCCGTAGTTCGGAGGAACACGGCCTTTAATTTATTAGCCAAAACAAAAACAACATTAGAATAAAGAGGTCAAAAAAAATAAAGTTCTCGGGTTTGAAGTTGTGATAGAACCCTGACCCGTTAGAGTCATTCTGCTAGCGGATTCGAATCCAGCGCGTCAAACCACAGAACAAAATATATAACAAAGCATAGACCACAAATTTTGTTTTGTGACTTTATTAGTTGTAGACAATTACATTCGGACATTCTTTATAGCCAAGACCAAATATTTTTTGGTAGAATTTCGGCTGAATTTGTGAAGTCTTCTTAAAGCCTTTTAAAATCTTTTGTTTACCTCAGTGCGAAACATAAAAAAATGTAATATAGATTGTATTTGATTTATTAGATGTGATTAAATTAGATTATGATGATTTTTCTATTTCCAATTTCAATTTTAATGCTTTTTTTTATTGTTTTATTCTTTTTTAATTATATTTATTATTCTTTGATATATAAAAAGCAAAAAAAGTATCTTCCATCGATTTTAATAATAAATTAATTATGATCACAATCATATCAATTTTCTTTCAACAGAGCATTTAATCAACAACTTAAAAGTGTACGAATAAATCGTGCGCCCACTGTTTGGATTTATTTCTGTCTGCCTGTTGGTAGCTTCTACGGCCCGGCCCTCTGCATTGAGCAAATGAAATTCTATGTATGCGTCAAGGAAACAAGTTTTGTGCAATAATGTTAAATATTTTATAATTTGCATAAGACCGCCAAATGAGTAAAGCGCATTCAAAGTAATTGAGTCAATACCTGTTTCGATAAAGATATTTGTTGTTTTAATTATTAAGATATTAAACGATTCTTTAAATGTAATTTTGAAATTAAATCTTAGTGCAGCGTTTATCTTTATTGCCACATACAAATTAATAAGAGACTATTTGTCAAAGTATTTATACTAGAACTTTATTTTTGATTGTACTTTATTATTTTGTTTATCATAAGATAAAGCAATCAAACGATTTTATATTTAAAACAATTTGGTACACTTATAATCAACTTGTATGAATTTATTTGATTTTTAAGCAAAGTAGATCTTTTATATGCAATTAGTAAAAATAAATAATCGGTTTATATGCAAATTGCTAAATTCTGTTTACTTTGTCTCTTTAAGCGGTTCATAATTTATTGGCAAGCATGTGCTTCATAAAAGTATATCTCTAAAAAATAATTTTTAAGCAATATAAATATTCTATGTGCAATAAGTGAAAATAAATAATCATTATAAGTGCAAAATGTGAAATTCTGTTTATTTTCTTTCATTGAGCGGTTCATAAAAAAAGCTCTTTTTAAGCAAAGTAAAGCTTCTATACGCAAAGAGTAAACAGAAATAATATTTAAATATGCAAATCGTTAAGTTCTGTTTATTTTTTCTCATTTTTCATCAATTTTATAACTGGTTCTTTTATATCTTGAGTAATTTTCGAGCCGGTTCCGGTTCATTCATCAACAACTCAACAACAGTTTGAGGTTTTCGTAAAGTTTCAGTGCAGCTTTTAAAAAATTCCCTTGAACTGTATAAAACATAGTTAGATTAAAAAAAAGCGATAGATAGATAGATTTTCTGAGTTTTCAGATATTTTTGTCTCTTTTTCTTATTCACAAATAAATACAGCCGAACTTGCTTATAACGAACTAGTCTACATCGGTTTTTCTCTAAAATGCGGGGCTTTGATATTTTTACCAAAAAAATAAAAATTCTAATGAGATTATTTCTGTAAGTGTGTTGCCATCGTGGATAATAAGAGTCGAAGAGCTGAAATTCTGATATGCAAAAATTTGTTTAATAATAACTTACTAAAACGTTCGTTCAAGCTTAATGATATTGCCTGTTACCTGATGGTCCGAATGAAAAAAATAACCGACTGAAATGGATCTATTTCTCCAAATATCAGAGCGCTTGATCATATCATAAACGTTCAAAACTTGTTTTTCAAAATGATCACATTCAGCAACTTGTCCTTCACTTCGGGTTTTCAAGTGTTCAAGTTTTTACAAAGTCTCCAAAATTAATTAAAAAAAATCTTCAGATAAATCGCTTACACAGAATTTATGATTTTAGGAGTGTGAACTCTTGGGACAGAATATATGAATTCAATTCTACAAAAAATTTTAAAATGATCTCAACTACGAGTTTGTTTTCGTACTCTGTGGAAAATGTACTTAAATAATTGGTAAAAGATATGAAAATATGGACGACAAAAGATTATCGGTCTAATCGGGCTAAACAATGAAAATACGAGACAGAAAAGCGAACAATCGCATTAACACATCACACATGGTAACCCTACCCCATTTCAGGGATGGCATATTGTAACAATTAAATAATAAAAATCAAATTTTTACATATTTAAAACAAAATATATCATATATCCTAGCATAGTATCGTATATAATTTACTAAAATTATATTATTTCTTAGCTTTAAAACTGGAAAAAATTATTTTATAAAATAAATTATTATTATATTAATTGAATTCTATAAAAACATATACTACGTAGCTACTATATTAAGTCAAAGTTTCGATCTGAACTCTAAAGCAGTCTACTTTTCCAGTCTTTAAAGAAGAAAGTTATACGCCAATTTTTAACGAATTTATTAACTTAGCTCAGCTCTAATCAATTCCATTTTCTTTGCACTCTTTCTATAGCAAAAACTAAAAGTATTTTTTTTTTCAAAATGCGCATGTGCCAGCTTTCCGCAAGAAAACGCTCGAAACCACCCAAGCAGCCCACAGTAGCTGATTTTCCCAGCCGTTTTTCACAGTTGGGAAAATGCAATATTCTAGAATAATAGACTTTTAGTTTAAAAATTGAAACCAGAAGAAAAGTGGCAGCCATATGGCAAAGAAATGCAACGACGCAAATGCCTGCACACACATAGATACAAATGTATCTGAAAATTGGCTGAGATCTGCCGTCGCTTTTGACGTCGAGCTAAGGACGGCAAACGAGAATGGCGTGCACGTCAATGTCTGTATGTGTGTGTGTGGTGTTTCTGTGTGTCTGTGTGCGTTGTGTACGTGCTGTCACGATGGTGGCTGATGAGGGAATGAATGCAATGCAGCGATAGCATGGCGGTTAGCTCTGTCATGCTTGCAGTTGTTGTTATAAATATCGCCGTTGTTGTTGCTATGGCAATGACATTTCTCTGCCAACAGCAACTTGTTAGAACGAGATGGCAGCTTTAATGCAGCACTGCTGCAGCTCAGAGCTGAGAGCGGGGATTGGCTTTGCTCTTTGTTGTTGTTGCTGCTGCCGCCTCACTTCGTTTTATGTCTTCCATTCCGTAGATAAGCTGGCAGCCGCTCTCAGGCCGCGCTCACTTTGTCATTTGAGCCCGCTATGTGAGCTCATCTGGTTTGCATCAGTTGCAGATGCAGCCGCAGTCGCAGCGCAGTCAGCAGTCATAATTTACTCTCGATTGAACTTTGAGCTAGCTTAGCTCGACTTGGTAAATGATTACGAATATTTCTTGCATATGAAGTTTATTTTTTAAAGTTTTTAAATTAAAAAAGACTTTTTTTTGGGGGGGAAACGAATTCAAAGTTATTAACAGGTTGATCTGTCAAATAGCTCGTAAAATATGTTTGTTAAGATAAACAGCTCATAAAGTTAGCTTTATTGCCTAGATAATATAGTAACTGCGCGTTGTTTGTTGTATCTTTTAGTGCGGCTATATATATTAAGTATCCGTGAAATTGTTTATGATTTATTGCATTTTAAATGGATTTTAATAAGCTGACAAAATACTAACAATGTTTTTATGAGCACTTATTTGTTTGGTTTATAAATAAAAATGGTATTTTATATTAATTTAATTAGATTTAAACGGCTAAAAACAATATTAACATTAAACAAAAACATATAGGCTTAAATTTTAGGAAAGCGTTCGTGGCAAGTTTATGGCTTTGAGAAGTTGGATACAGATAACGCCCCAAGTCAATATGGAGAAGGTTTTAATTTTTTGCTGACAAACTAATTACACTGTGACCTTGATTTAGGTTTCAATCTTTAATTTCAAATAATTTAAACAGTCGGATTTGAATTTAATGATAAAATTTTATTTTTTTTTTTTTGACTATATTCTCAGTGCGTTAAAACATTCATTATATCCTAATATACCAAAAAACATATCGTGCAATAAGTTCATGAAAATTTTGCTGTTCTTATGAACAAAATAATCTCAAAAACTAGATTTATGTAGACTAAAATGACATCATACCAAAGTTGATCTTGATTATAAAAAAACTTCGAAGATTGCATCAAAAGCTGGCATAAGTGCGTTGTAGTCAATGGGAAATACTTTGAAATAGATAATATTTATTCTGATGAATAATCTTGTATTTTGGAATTTCTGTATAAGGTTCCGGGAACTTTTTGTTTCAGGTGGTATATCATTTCAAGTTGTGGTCACCTGCAACAGATTTTAAATTAAAATACACTTAATATTTACTTTAACTATTGCATCAGTTAATGCATGCTTTTGGATTGGAATCCGACGGGAACTTCAAAAGTGTTGCCAAAAATTACTTTTGCTTAAAAATCCTCTAAAAACAAATCCTTTTTAACCCCTGACGCAAAAAGAGGGGTGTTATAAGTTTGACGTGTCTGTTTGTCTGTTTGTCTGTCTGTCTATGGCATCGTAGCTCCCGAACGCATGCAGTGATTTCAATTTAGTTTTTTTGTATTAAAGGTGACTTATGTGCGAGTGTTGTTAGACATGTTTGGTGAAAATCGGTTGAGCCGTTTAAAAGTTGTGGGGAGTAAAAGTGGGAGAAAAACATCAACTTTGTCCGATTGGCTTAAAATTTGGTCCTATTGTAGCTGACGACGTCACTGATTCGAATCTGAGGTTATTTTTGCTCTATCTCTTCTCGTTTAGAAGTAATGGCCATTTGAAGTTAAGACAACTATAAACTTTGTCCGATTGGCTTAAAATTTGGTCCTATTAAAGCTGACGACGCCACTGATTCGAATCTGTGGTTATTTTTCTCTATCTCTTTGCGTTTTTGGCTCTATCTCTTCGCGTTTAGAAGTTATGGCCATGATTGAAATTTTGTCGACTGTTTAAAAGTTCATGTCCTGGTACTGTGCGCCCAGTCGTAACTCCCGAACGCATGCAGTGATTTCAATTTATTTTTTTCTTTGTATTAAAGGTGACTTATGTGCGAGTGTTCCTAGACATGATGAAAATCGGTCGAGCCGTTTAAAAGTTGTGGGGAGTGAAAGTGGGGAGAATGCGTAAAAAAAAAGCAAACGAGCTTGACCTTAAATGTAATCTATACCTTAACAAGAATCTAAATTATAGTAAGTATATTTTAATATACTAAAGTCTAACTTAACCTAACCTACCTATAAAAAGTATGAAATAAAAAATTAAATTAAAAATTTAAAAAACCCCGAACTTAAGTAATTTTCATTTAAAAAGTGAAAAATAATAAAAGAAACTTAATGTTAAAGTACCTAAGAATCTATTAATAATTCTAAAAAAATACGTCGCGTTGGGGGACCGCTCCTAAACTAACAATTTAAATACAAATAGTCTAATTAAGCAACAAAGATTAACCTAAAAACAAAATTAAGAAAATACTTCAAAAACTTTCATAGAATTACTTCAAAAAATTTGCATGTAAGATACGACCGTCAACGACGTCTGCCCTCGCGTGTCCCCCAACGCGACGTATTTTTTTAGAATTATTAATAGATTCTTAGGGTGAACTTTAACATTAGAGTTTCTTTTATTATTTTCACTTTTAATGAAAATTACTTAAGTTCGGGGTTTTTTAAATTTTTAATTTAATTTTTTTAACTTTTCGTAAAGCAGATACAGTATCTAAAATCGGTAAAACAGATTTTTAAAACAACAAATAAGTGGAAGCGTGGAGACGGAGCCCTCTAGTTTTATATTAGCTCAGTTCGCGATAGCCCTGCGCAAAGATAATTTTAAATAGATTGACATTTTCATTTTGGCGTGACGTTACGTTTGTATGTAAGAATGGGCAAAAAATAAAAACAATCAAAGATATGAGCAAAGTGGATCTTAATCTGAATTATAAAATCGAAAACCTTTTCTAATTGTATCACAGCTTTTTTCCATATATTTTTTTTTTTGTTTTTCCTAAAAGGGTTCCTCGCAGAGAGGTGGGGCAAGCGACCAAAAGGTCTTTTGTACCATACCTTTGAGTTAAAGCAAAAGGCTTTTCGCTTTCCGCATGAATAACAGTAGGTCTTTTGTTGGTATCGACCTAAGATGGAAGGGACTAATCCGTTCCTTCCCATGTGACAGGTTTTGTCCCTTACCAGCGCTGGGCAGTCACAGACAATATGGCTGGTGGTTTCATTGTCTTCTAGACAGAGCCTGCACTCTGAAGAGTCCGGTAGGCCAATTTTCTATTGCTGGTATCTAACAGAGTGGTGGCCAGATAAGTAAGCTACCAGGAGCTTTAGGTCTGCTCTGCCAAGACCTTTTGTCTTGATCGCATCCACTTGTTTGACAAGCACTTTTGCTTGACGAAGCCCCGGAAGGGAGAACCAGTATCTCCTATGTTCTCCTGCAGCCCATTTGCTTATCATGGTTTTGATTGTGGACCAACCAATACCACAAAACGGCGCAGGAGATGTAGTCAGGGTGGAGGCACCCTGTCGTGCTAGATCGTCAGCGATCGTGTTACCATTCACTCCCGAGTGTCCAGGCACCCAACATAGCATGACTTTGTTCCGGGCGGACAGGGTTTGGAGGTAGTTATAGCATTCTTTAACCATCCTGGAAGAGATGCTCCAGGATGACAATGTCTAATAGCAGTTTGGCTATCTGAAAAAATGGATATGTTTGCTCTCCTAGTTCGCTAAGGACGCAGATCTCTATTGCATGAATCTCCGCTTGAAAAACGCTGGGCAAGATGCCGAGTGCGGTAGAGATTCTGGTGTTGGGTCCAACAATTCCAACACCTACACCCTGCTCAGTTTTGGACCCATCCGTGAACCATTGTTGCCCCCGGGGGTTTCCACAGGGTCTTCCATCAGCCTAAGTCTCCCGACTTGGGAGAAGATACTTACATAGATACATACTTTAGGCTAAAATGTTCGACTCACTTATTTTAAAGTTTGTAGACATTTCGTCGGCCTTTAAACCAACTAAAAGCGCCTTAATTGCTATGTTAAGCGAAATGGAACCGACGAAGTTTCATCGCTTCACTCGCAAATTAACATTAGTTGTTGTGCTGAAAGATATCAAGTTAAGGAGCAATAAATGAAATCGGTTCGCATGGCTGCAAATGGCAAGTAGCACGCCAAGTAATCTACGAGTAGCTGAAAACCTGTGTATCTCAACCTGCAACCCAGCCGCCTTCTCTCGACTCTATTTAACCGAGGCATGCTTTGTTTACAGCAGATTTGAAAATTGCTAGCATTGTGGGGGGAGAGGGAGACGACTCCTGGAGCCGTGGAGCCTTTGAAACTAAAAGCGAACTATGCGGCCGTTCTGGGTGGTTGCTCGATGAATGGCAAGTCGATGAGGCGGATTTATTTTGGCTAGCGGGTTTGGTGGGCATAAAAGAATTTTCAGCATTACATTTTGTTGTAAGAAAACGTGATTTTTTGGTTGTGATTTTTTTTGGGGAAAATTATGATGCGAAACGAAGAGGCGAACGAGTCGTGAATGAATGAGATACATATGTATCTATGTATCTATAGTATGTACGTGCCATATGCCCGAAATGTCAATAGAGTGGGAACGAAAAAACAACAGAAATTTTTGGCATAGACGATAATGAAAATGTTGATGTTGTTGTTGAATTTTGTTTTTTTGTTGTAGCTGTTGGTAGAAGTAGGGAGCGCAACAAAAACACTGATAAAAATGTCGCAAAGAAATCAACAAAAATAAAATGGAAACAAGCAAGAAGCACAGGCGGCAAAATGCCAACAAACGAAAACTAAACTAAATCGCTTTTGGACATTTGTCAGATACACAAACTAGAACAACACGCACACATACACAGATACACACACAGATACTTATGTATTATATACACACGCTTTGCTGGCTGCGGCGCAAATATATTTTAAGTTTCCCATTTTTCGTTGATGTTTTTCCTACAGTTCGATTCTTTTTCTTTATTTATTTTCTTTTGCTTGTTTTTCTTACATACCATTTTGTTTTTGTTGTATCTTCGTCTAGTTGTGTTGGTATTTGAAGCTTTTCATGCCATTTGCGTAAAAATATTTAATTTTGTCAAAAAAAAAAGGAAATAGAGAAGAATTGAGGCATGGTCAAAGCGACGCCAAACGTGAAAAGCTTTTAAGAAAATTAAATAAATTTCTGCTCAAGTTTTATATTTCGGTTTCTTTTCTTTTTGTTTTTTGTTTTCCAAGTTAAGAGCTATACAAATTTTGGGGTCTGCTGGCCGAACGCCAAGTCGCTTGACATCAAAGCCAATGGACTTAGACAAAAGAATTATTGGCAGCTTTATAGCAAACACAGATCTGGAATTTATGAATGAAACTGGTTTGGTGTTCTTCAGAACCAGAACGTTTAAGATCACAAAGTCAGATGTTTCCATAGAAACGTGTGTCGTTTAGAAGGTGATTTTCTTGATTGATAGTTTAAACAAGCTTATAAAATGAATGAATCTTTTCTAGATTTATAAAGTATAATATTTCTTTGGAGAAGTTTGGTATAAAGATAGAGATCTCGACCTTATAAAGTTTTAGAGCAAGAAACTTTTTAAGTCGATTCAATATTAAACTATTCAATTTATTTATTTTTTATTCTAAGAATTTATATTTGTTTACGTAAGTAAAGATCTATCATAGATACGATAAGATACAAAGTATCACAATGTAATATGCAAATCTATCTAAGAATTTTGTATTAGATACAAATGTATCTACGAACAAAGAATGAATGTATAATCATCAAATGTGTTTTTGTATGCATAAGATACAAATGTATTTTTGTAAGCATAAGATATAAATGTATCTTTGTATGCATAAGATGCAAATGTATCTTTGTTTGCACAAGATCGCAAATGTATCTTTGTTTGCATAAGATATAAATGTATCTTTGAATGCATAAGATACAAATGTATCTTTGCTCGAAATTAAGTCATGCCTGTAGTATTTTGCTTTTTCTGGGTGACAAATACCTCAGTCTACAGTGCACTAAAATGATCAGACAGCCACTTCGGGATAGAGGGAGAGATTTCAAAACACACGCAATGAACTCTGTGTTCATATTGTATTTGTCCTGTAAGGATCTAGACATATGTTGACACAGAATGTGTGTGGTAGACGCCTCGTATCATGGACCCCACAAGCATTTAATGGATACAATTTTTGGAGAAAATAATGTTACGAAAGAAAGAAATTATGCTCTACATTGAGAAGCTCTTAAGTTGTTGGTGTTGTGGGAAAACGTATATTTTGTAAAATTATTAATTAGCTTGAAAGACGATTTGAGACAAATTTGACTGCAAGGAAACCTTCTTTAGTCTGAGATTAAGATGCAAAAAATAGGTAGCAGTGATTGTTAAAAACACAGGTAGCCATATGAACTAAATAATACCAAAATAGGAACTGTTTTTAGATGTTACTACAGTCTAGTAAGTCCAATATCTAAGTTTCTATGTCCAACTTGACTATACCAATAAGCGAATGAGCCAAAATTACTTCAGATAGGCTGAACATATGGTCCAAAGAGACAAAGATAATTCTCTCAGAAGAATACTTAGAGGCAGAACATTTGGGAAAACGTGAGGATGTTCGCGGTTGCGGTGAACAGAAGAAGTCTACGAGGACGCTACGAAGATAGGAGTTCGTAACAGGAGAACAGTAGTCAAAGACCGTGATTATTGGAGACACAAACTTGAGGCGGTTCTGGCCCAACCAGGGCTGTAAAAACCACTGATGACGATGATGATGATATGTATAGCTAGCTAAGCGAACAACATAATTTTCGATAACTTTTTTTTCCCGAAAACTTATCTGACTATTCTCTCACCATTGAACGAATAAGCGTCGATGATAAAGGTCCGTGAGCTTCAATTTAAGCAAGCCGAAGACCATCCACTTTAGACCGGTATGTTCCTAATTATGAGAGTTTAACAATCAAATTAACAGATGGAGCACCCTATGCTGTTAGAGTAACAGGTTAGGGCTACAACTGTTGAACTAATCGGTAGAAGTTCTTAAAAATTATATCTTTGAGTATGAAGCATAACAAAATTCAAAATAAAATCAAAATTTGTTTTTTTTTATCCTTCTATGGTCTCAGAGATCTATATGTTCATGCAGATCCATGATTAGTCTGACTTAATCATTAGCGTTTACCTGGAAAAGGGGTCCAGCCTAATTTTGCATGATGCTTTGCTTCAGCAGAAAACTGATATCCCGAAAGAAGCCTTAACGATGCTGCTATTTAGCATTTAATAGATCCATTTCGGAAGACAATATTTTTAAGACTTTGCTTATACCTGAAAAAAGATCATCGATAATATACTTCACCAATATATTATTTTGTTTTATGAATAACGCAACAAATTTGGTTTTTGGCCTTATGGGAGTCTAACAACCAACACTAAGTGGACATTTTTACAAAACCTACTCTCTTAACCTGTACCACCCCCCAAAGCCCTTAAAATATTATATCTACGCAAAATTTCAAAAAGTGCCTTCAGGCTATCCACTGTCACGCACCGTCCTAACTGGTTCATATTTTTTTAACTGGCTACCCTACCCACTCACTAAGTATATTAACGACTACACCTTGCTTATAAGGCTTGCACCTTGCCACCATGATTTTTGGGCTTGGCCTAAGCCCGCCCAGGCCAAAGCATGCAACAACCATTGAAATATGGCCGCAGCGGAAATCCTAAATGGAAATGCATACACAATAATAATACCTTTGCAGAAGTCTAGTGCTACTGTACTACTCGGTTGTATATCTTATATGTGGTAAATGTTTTTGAGCACCGGATAATATCAATCAACGGACATTCTTCATTTTTGTTTACTCACCTCACCTTGCCACTTGCCAGAGCTCTGCTCCCTGCTCCCTGAGCTATAGGCTTTTGTTTCTTCGTCTTGTTTGTTTTGGAATTTCTTACTCATTTGCATATTGCAAGCCATTTTATTTATTCCAGCAGCGCACTCGCACGAGTTATATCGGCATGGTGCACACTATATACATATCTGTATATATATGTATATATATACACCCACTTATGTGCCTTAATACCTTTGAGGCAGCCTCAAGTGGCACGGCAGAGCCAAATGTAGTACACTTCAAGCCAAGATACATTTTAAAATAAACATAACTAAAATGGGAACTATGCAAAGCGACCCATTGAGCAGCCAACAAGCGAGTTGAAGCAATTGGACATGGTGAGTTGGAGATGATGCGACTGGACCATGGCGTAATTGGACAGTGGAGCTGTGACGTTAATTAAATTGCTAACACAATTAAAATGCAACACAAATGTGTCGCGGAAATTACAATTTGCAGCCAGAAATGATAGCGTTGAAGGTCAAGATGAAATGAAGAAGAAATGAAGGTGGAACTAGGTGCTTCAGAGGAAGTAGGGGGATTACAGGAAATATATAAAAATTTAAGACATGGGTCAGCCAAGTTGCTTAGCATGTGGTTGTGGGTTCACTTTTTATCGATGTCAAGGGTAAGAATTTTTGCTTTACAAAATAACAAGATTTACTAATAGTGAGATGTCAGCTGTCAGAATGTAAGGAACAACCTAAAGCTTCACAGGAAGCTATACAGGAAGATTTGAAATATGGAACAGTCAAGTGATTTTAAATATTGATATGAATTTATAAAAAATTTTTTTTGAGTAGATGATGAGATATGTAGTGAGATGATGAGTTAACGAAAATGATATCATCTCTTATTATTTTACATAATCTCATTTATAAGACCCTTTCACCTTTTTATCGATATCAAGGGTAAGAGTTTTTGCTTTTCAAAATAACTAAATTTTCAAATAGTAAGATGTCAGCTGTCAGAATGCAAGGAACAACCTAATACTTCACAGGAAGCAAAGAGAAGATTCAAAATATGGAAAAGACAAATGATTTTAATATTAAAATATTAAATATGATGAGACAACGTCCATCTGCTTTACATCATATTTAATTATTTTGCATAAACTGATTTATAAGTCTCTTTCAATAGGCCTTTATCAACTAAAGACTTCAACTTGTTCATCATCTCTTCGTACAGTTCTGTCAACTCTCTCAAGATATCGAACCAAGTGTTTTTATTTGTTGATACGAATATATAATAATTTTTGTTTGACAAGATGATGACATTTGTTGTGAGATAATGAAACAACGTCCATCTGGTTTACATCATCTTTTATTATTTAACATATACAGTTTTGAAGTTGATACATTTTTTAAAGTTCGATATAGCTTTCTTAGCTTTCTTTATCAACTAATACTTAAACTCATTCATCATCTCTTCGGACAGTTCTGTCCTCCCTCTCAATATATGGAACAGCCAAATACCAATTTATAAACCTTTTTGTTCGACGAGATGATGATATATGTCGTGAGATTATAGAACAACACCAGTCTGTTTTAAAGCATCTTTTATTATTTTGAATAATTTAATTTATTAAGCTTTTTCAGTTTCGAAGTTGATACTTTTCTTACAGTTTGACAAGGCCTTCTTCAAAAGGCCTTTATCAACTAAAGACTACAACTTATTCATTATCTCTTGATGCAGTTCTGTCATCTCTCTCATGATCTGGAACCGCCAAGTTTTTTATTTATTATACTAAGAGCGGAACCTTTTGGAAAACGAACATTAGGACATCCGCGGTTACGGGGAATAGATGAAGATGACGAGGACGCTACGCAGATAGGACTTTGTTAACGGAGAACTATTGCCAAAGAAAAAAACTTGATGATGATGAGGCTTTTATCAATATAAGCCTCAAACTCATTTATCATCTCTTGATGCAGTTCTGTCATCTCTCTTAATCTTTTATTAAAGTTACTAATTTTGCAAAAAAGTTAAATTTTCTAAAATGTCGTAAAAACAAAATGTCTACCTTGAAAATAATTTCATTGAGTAAAGAACTTCAGTCGTCAAGTCTCTTTCAGCCTTCTTAAATTCTTTTATTACTGGAGAACTTAAAATACTTTTACTGTGAATACGTCTTTATTAACAAAGGACTAAACTTATAATATTATATTAGAGTTGCCAGTTTCGCAACAAAGCATAGTTTTCTTTAAAGTCGAAGAAAATTTTTAATCTTGAAAACAAAATCATTGAGTCAAGCACTTCAGCAGAAAACTTGTAGCTTAAAAAATTTATTTCCCGACTTTTGCAAGAAATTTTGGGCGAAAAACTAATTTTTAAAACATTACATATAGATCAGTGAGATAAAATCTTAAGTCCTTTAAGAACTCTAAACTCTTAAGTTCTAAATTAAAGGACTGTGAAACCAATTTTAAGTACTATTAGTGTGTATATAAAATGTTTTTCGATTTTAATTTATCCTTCAGTGGAGCCAGCTTCCTGCTAGCATCAAGAGATTACAGAAAATAAGATTTTCTAATCTTAATATTCATGCTCCCTACGCAAATTCGGATATATTTAGATATCTCCAAAAGTTATTGTATTATTTAGTTACAAGCTCAAGAAACCTGGTCTATAGTGTATATTTATTTTGATTTTTTTCTCCACTGTTTCACTAATCTGTACCACTGTGCCATAAACATAACAACAATAATTGACATTGTGATTTACAGCAATAAAAATTATTCATCTACTCAAAAAGCCAGCAAAGCTAAGAAAGATTTATAAATGTTATGTACTCGACTCGTACATATTTACTATATGCTTGGGCTGCGGCACACCCCCCCAGCCCCCTCTAAGTAGCACCTGTATGACTGACTAGCCCTCAGTAACGGGGGTCTCGGGCCGGGCTCTGTTTTGTCATAAAAATAAAAAATAAAACGAAATTGTCGTCACTTTTATGACTTACTGCTCTGCTGCTGTGCGTGTGTCTGGCAGCACTGAGAAGTCTGACAAGTCTGGCAAGTCTGGGAAGTCGTATATTAAGCAGCTGCTTAAAAAAGACACTTGAACGGAAAGCCCCGATATGAAGTTATTATAGCCATGGCGGCACCCCACCTTCTAGGCCTTTAAATATGTAGGCCTGCTTTCCTTCATTTTTTTTTTTTATTTTTTGGTTTTTGTTTGGCTGCACGCCACGTAATGAGCTGTCAAAATAAACATAAAACAATTAAATGCATATCAAAGCCATGCATAGTAGAAACGAAACCTAGAACAACAATTTCCTTGCCTCAAGAAAGCAGTCCACGACCAGCCTTTATAAGGAATGCAATGCGTTTCGTCCGGCCAGACTTCTCCACTGACACTAATTGGTTGCTTTATAGCCCAGTTAAATCGTAAAACTGAAATTTTATGCTTTGTCACTGAAACGATTATGACGTCCGTTCCAAATCTTACAGTCAACCAAACGCTGGCGGCTGTCCGGCTAAAAGTGCGCCATGGCATACTTGAAGCAGAGGGAGGAGGACGGACTGCGCGGGTATCCGAGGGATGTGACACAAGTGGCTGTATTTTACTCACGGTAGCTCAGCTGAGCTGAGTCGAGATACTTTGATTTATGTCTTTACTCACAATATTTTGCGCCAATTTACAGTTTGATTTTGGTGTTAAGTTTTTATTGTGTTTATTTATCGCCTTTTCACCTACTTATTTTTTTTTTCTCCTTCTGTTTGTCTGTTTTATGTTGGCAAACAAATTTTAAAGAGTGTCAAGGAGATTGTGGGAAGGGTGTTTGGGAGCTGGGTAAGTGTTGGAAAAGTAGATAGGATTCTAAAGGGAAATTCTTGTATAATAATTATGTGGAAACTAAAGGAATTTTGACAAAGTTGCTGACCGTGGGGTTAGGTGGGATTAGTTTGATTAGGCTGCTCGGCACAGGCCCAGGATAGGTTCAGCCCATGCGGTGCCAACAATGATGCTTCACGTTTTAAATGGGTTCCTCACAGAGAGGTGGGATCACTGTGACTAAAAGGTCGTTGGTACCATACGCTTGGACCCAAAGCACCAGACTCTCCGATTTCCGCAGTATGAATCGTTGGTATTGACTTGAGATGGAAGGGACTAATCCGTTCCTTTCCCATATGACAGGCTATGTCCCATACCAGTGCTAGGCAGTCACAGAGAATCTGGCTGGTGGCTTCATCGTCTCCTAGACTCTGAAGAGTCCGATAGGCCAATTTTGGATGGTATCTAACAAACGCATTGTTTTAGATCGCAGCCAGAAGCTGGACAAGCACTTTTACTTGGCGATTGTCATCCGTAAGGAGAACAGCATCCTCCAGGATGGTTCACCTGCGTGCCCTATCTGTTTATCATGGCCTTGATTGTCGACCAACCAATACCACAAAACGGCGTAGGCGATCTGGTCAGGGTGGATGGCACCCTGTCGTGCTAGATGCGTAACAGCGATCGCTGTTACGATCTACGCCGACAGGGTGTCCTCGCACCCAACATAGCACATAGATTTGTTCCGGGCGGAGGTAGTAGTTGTATTCGTTAATCCATCACTGTAGGAGATACTCCGGGATAAACAAATGGCCCTGATAGCAGCTTGGCTATCGGAAATACTGCATATGATTAGCTCCCTTAGTTCCATCTCGAGGAGGATACTAACAGACGCAGATCTCTACTGGCATGAATCTCCGCTTCGAAAGACGCTGGGCCAAATGCCCTTTGCGGAAGAGATTCTGTGTTGGGTCCATACGATTCCAACACAGACACTCCTGCCCATCCGTGAACCAGTGCTGCCTACCGGGGGTCTCCATGAGGGGCTGCGGTCATTATTATGATGGAGAGGTCAATGTAACAATAAATATATATGATGGGAAAGAGGGGTTGAGGTGTTTGTAATAGAAATAGAAATATTTGCCGGGCGCTTTCTATCCTCGCTAAACTCATTCAAAGGCTAGTTCCCTCATGACCGACTTCGCACCACAGTCCAGATCTTCGAAAAAGTGCCTTGCCAGATATTGGTTTCATTTCCTAAGAAAAACAAAGGCAGGTGCAATGCTCTCTTAAGCATGTGGTGCACTGCCCTGTCTACTCTATCATCAACCTAGTCCTATTCTTGTAAAATCGCAGAAGTGCGATTATGATTCAGCTACAGCGGAGATGTAACAATCGTAGGCGATACCTCTTTAAGCCTTAATGAATATCTTTTGTAATTTCCAGAAAGACATCCTCAAGCGGTCTTTTTGTATGCCCCTAGAAGCCCCTAGAAGCCCCTAGAAGCCCCTATAAGCTATCCTACTGCTCTTGCCCGCGCCTTCATTATCACGCATAATTTATATGATATTTTTTTTTTTAGGATCTAAATCCATATCCAATTTAGAGAACAAATCGAAATGAATTCAACTTGGGAACTCTTAAGAACTTAGCATAAATATTAATCAAATTGTAGAAAAAATCTTTTGAAAAGAAGGATTTATTAAAGCACATTTTTCTTTTCAAGTAAAGTATCTTTTTATTATGGTGAGCAAGCGATACTGTTTTGGATTTTAAGGTTAACTTGAACCAAAGATTTACATGGAAAACACATATAAAAATAAAACCTCGCTATCTTACCATGTTAACGGAGTTTTTGTGCCTGAAATTGTTGCCCGTGAGTTCGACGACATTTGGTTCCAACAGGATGGCGCTCCGGTCCACATTGCCAATGAAACAATGGCTCTATTGCGAGGTCAATTTAGTGAGCGGTTAATTTCACGTACGGGACCCGTACCTTGGCCGCCAAGATCGTGCGATATCACACCGCTCGACTTTTTCTTTGGGATTACGTTAAGTCAAAAGCTTACGTGGACAAACCAGCAACGATTGAGGCCTTGGAAGCCAACATCACTCGTGTTATTGGCCAAATATCAGTGGAAATGCTTGAACGAGTCATGTAAAATTGGACCTTCAGGATGGACCATTTAAAACGCAGTTGCGGCCAACATTTGAACGAGAATATTTTTTAAAAATAAATGACATAAAATATCCTTTCGAAATCATAAATAAAGATCCCATCATTCCTTTGAAATTTGCATTTATTTCAAGGCTTTTTTGGCTTTAGTAAGCATGGTCTTAGCTGAGATTAGGGTACAAGGTGCAGCTATTCAAAGAAATTCTTAAGTTATACAGCTCTAGGGAACACTCGGAACATCTAACATTTAAAAATTTTGGAAGAAGACAGCAGCGCACAAATCTGACTAGTAAAAGATAAGCAAATGCTCCCTGCCGACTTTGAATTCCACAATGGGCAACAACACGACTTCTTTAAAGTATTTTGTACGGTCTGTCTTCAAAGACTTCTTAAATATTTTAAAGAATCAAAAAAAAGTCTACTATCCAAAAATGAAAATATTTACCAAGATAGACAGTTTTCCACTAACAGACGTACAGTCTGTGTGATTTAACTATGCAGCCGTATCAAAATGCAAAATTTCTTATCACAAATTATTGCGATTGATGTGCCTGACCATGTCCGCCCTAGTCCCAGTTTCGAGATAAAGTGACCAGCCCGCCACGGTCATTGTCCATAACAATTCAATTAGAAAACGCAAAAATAAATAATTTGTAGGTCGCGCAAAAGTGTTGATAAACGTTATGCTTTAAAGTGTTAATCAATTTCATACAAACTACAACAATTTCAAACAGACGCTTAGCCAATGTCAGAACCCTTATGCCATCTAATTAGATTTTCGGCTTTCTCTATAAGGCACAGAAAGTAGTCAACTGTGAGTCTGACTGAGTCTTATGTATTTGGGTTCAACATTGTTCGTTGGCTTTGTTGTTGTTCTTGTTGAGATTGTACCAATAATTTTCTTATCAGCAGCAGCCTGGACCGTCAGCCATGCGCTCATTGTTTGTGCAGCAAAATAGCCACATACTTATATACTCTGCTATATATACATACATACATATGTATATACATATAGTACAGCTGCAACAGGCCAAGCCACCCACAATGCATTGGCTGAAAACTTTGTTGCCCTGAAAAGGAAAAACTTATTATATTTGTTCCGCTTGCTGCTTACGAAAATTTCTTTGGACTGCAAGTCGCAAAGCGAACCAAAACGAATAGAACGCAATGAATGAGAAGAAATCGTAAAAAAGGAAATTGCATTTACCCAAAGCTCTGAAAACTTGCGCAAGACTTTGGGATTCTAATAAATTCTAACAAGATTTCCAGCTTGCTGCTTGGGGCAGGGGTAGTAGGAGGTCATAGCAATACGAGCTGCATTGGCTGCTTGGCTGAAGGGGGGAGAACTGCAGCGCCACGAACTGTGTCCAATAAGCAGCAGCTTTCAAATTGGCCAAAAAGGGCAACAGAAGAGAGCGCATGCACCAAACCAAATTGGAATGGGTTTAACCAAAAAAAAAACAAAAAAACAAAACTCGAATTCAAAACAATTGACGTAATAAACGCGCCAAAATGTCCAAAAAAGAGAGTGACGCAAGCAAATAAAGAACAGGTGCATTTAAGCAAAGAGCAAGTGTTGGGGTGCTAAGAGAGTGGTTAGCTAAGAGCACGCACGCATACCAATGCAAATAAAGCGAAGAGAGCGCATATTAAGAGCGCCGCGCACGCACACATTGACAAAACGTAAAGAGCGTCGCGGCCAAAGAGCGCAAGCATTTGTCAATGTATGCGTGAGCGCACAAGCAGCTGCTCTGGTTAGAGTTAAGAGCGCGCGAGATGGAATTTTTTTAAATTGATAATTTTTTTGGAAAATTAAATTTTAAAAGATGTATAGAATATGAGAAATTTTTTAAAATAATTAAATTTTAAAAAATTGGCTTAAAAAATTTTGTTTAAATAAAGCGTTTGGCATTGCTAACTTTTACCCTCCAAAAAAATTTATATATTTTGGGGCCTTGATAGAAGGTATTTTTTGAAAAATTCGACTAAAAGGGGATTTTAATAATAATTATTTTTGAAAAACATTTTTAGCTTTACAGTTGTATAAAATATTTATTTCAATTTTTATTACATAAGTAAGTTTAACAATCCTAAAATATGTATTTTTTTTTTTAGAAATTTATTTAAAAAAAAATGGTTTTAAAAATTTTTTTTTTTAAATAGAGCGTTTGAAATTGTCTACTGTAACCCCAAAAAAATGTGTATATATATTTTAGACCTTGATAGAAGGCATTTTTTGAAAAATCTGGCTAAAAGGGAATTTTAATAATAATTATATTTGAAAATCATTTTAAGCTTGACATATAAGTCTTATAGCTAAAATAAAATACTAAATAAAATATTTGTTTTAATTTAACAAATTTTTACATTTCTTAAATTTCAATTTTTTTCTTAACTGATGGATTGTGGACTAAATCTAAACAAAAAAAGTATCTAAGTATTATATTATAAAATACTATAGTCAACTGGAGCTCAAGAATATCAGAAGAAGAAATAAGCTAAAAAGCTTGTCTAAAATCGCAACATTAATATTTGAGTTTTTTTAGACTTAAGAACTCGCAAGGAATTTTTTGAAAAACTTTGTCAAAGTTATAATGAGAGTTAATTTTTCTAAAATGTTAAATAATAGAAATAAATATAGATTTCAAAATTTTATACTTTGTATAAAGTATTGGACCTATGTCCAAAAACTAGTCGAAATTTTTTGATTTAAGTTACGCGGGTAAATATTTTTCCTAAATTTTTTTTTTATTGGTACGACTATTTATTTTTAGTGTATTGGATTAATATACTAAATCCAATAAGTCCTCTTTAAATTATAGAAACAAAGCAAAAATAATTTTAAAAATTTAATATTCGAAAACTATTAATTAAAATAAGTTTGAAATATATTTTCAGCTTCAGCCGTTCTATTTTGTAGCATAATATACATAGTTCCAATAAGCTTATTAAACACAATTAAATTTCTATAGCTAGACTATAGGAATTTTTAAAAAAATATTTTGACAAACTGTCAGAAAATTCTCAAATTCCATGTCTAGTTGGCATTTAGCGTGGACCACAACACAAAGGTTTAGTTCCTTGCTAGAACCTGTTTCTTAGCTTAGCCACATACCCCGACCCGCCTAAATGCTACCTATTCTTGCGCAGCATATTAGCTCTCACTCGCACACTCACCCATACACTCGCACGCACACACACTTCCACACATACGCACACACACACCAATTTAACCCCTACAAGCAAACTGAGCATGAGCGAGAGGCAGCCCACAAAAGGTCTAGCATTCCGAAAAAGGTTTTTTCATTTATGTACTTACTTGGCTGGCAGTTACATCCTGTGCGCTCGCTTCAACTCGCTCTATTTGCCGTCGGCCATTACCAGGGCCCAGCCCGGGCCAGCACGCAGGCGCACTACGGTTTTTTCGTTTTTTTTTTTTTGGTTTTGACCATTGAGCACATCTTTTTACGGCTAATACACATACTCAACATTTGCTGCTGAGGAGCTTAGGATTTGCTTCGGCGCTGGGTCTCCGGTTCCGTTTCGAAATTTTGTAGTCGCTTTAGAGAAGAACTTCACAACAGCCGCCGTTGCAGGTGAGTGTCGGCAGCAGAACAGCAGCGCAGCATGGCCGCAGCAAAGGCCAGAGCGTGCGCAAGCGAGAGCGAGAGCGCCTCAGAGTCTGTCTGTCGCATTGCACAGTCTCTCGCTCTGCTGCTCCGCTATCCATGATGGCTGCCGCACACTCACACACGCACACACACGCGTGTCAGCGGCAACCATGGCAACGTCGACTTCAATGTATCTCTCACACATTCCAACGGCATTCCATATTTTTTTTTCGCTGCTGCTTCTTCTTCTCTTTTTCATAATGGCAGCTCCTCCGCATATAAAGCGTCGGCGCTCTCAAAATGCTCTGCTCTGCTGCTTTGATACTGAATATTTTTTTTGTATAAAGTTATTTTTCGGGTTTTTCGACTGTTGTTGACACCGACGGTATTTGTGGACTGAACTGAAATTGAAATTGTATCAAATGATATAGGGGGCAATTAATTAAAGATACAATAATAATAATTATTATAAATTTTATGTGTTCTTGAGAACAGTCATATGTATATAAAAAGATTTGCTTTTATACATAATATACGTTTTTTGTTTAATTGAGAGAAGTATTAAATTATGTGTTTAGTTTTTTATTTTTATGATATGAAAAAATATTAAATAATGTGTTTAATTATTTTTTTAAAATCTTAACTAGATGCTTTGCAAAATGATTCATATTTGGTTTAAACTAAATTAGGGCTGGTTCTGAATTATTATTCATATTCGCTTTTTTAGCTCTGAATTATTATTCATATTCGTTATTGAATAACATTAATCTATTAAGGTATGGAGACAGAAAATAAGTTTTAGAAAGTTAGCTTCTTAGGAACAACTGATAATTTAAAAAAATTTATTATAAATTCTGTGGAGTTAATTATTATTATTATTGAATTCTTAGCGAAATAATTCATAATTTTTATTGAATGAATAAATTTAATAGCATAAAGAGCATTACAATAATTTTTAAATTCTGAATTCCTATTGACCGTTTCTATATTTTTAAAAGATAAACATTTAGCTATTCAAATAAAAAGAAATAAGAAAAAAATATGTTCCAGGAAATGTTTAGAGATCTAGAACAGAAGATTAATGTGGTATTCAAATAATTACAGTCATCATCATAGCGCAGCTGGAGTAACCAAACTTTAGTTTAGATCCCAGTCTATTCTGTAGGAGACAAGTTTAATTTATTTTTTGATACCGCGGGAGACGACCCCAAAAAAAAAGGTTTTAGATAAATAATTCGTTTGTTTATGAAGATCGTAACTAAATTTGGCATTCGAAAATTTGTCCCAAGCACTGTACCAAATTTGATCAAAATCGGTTGACTATATCATATGTCCCATAGAAGATCGACCAACATAACTTTTTTGTACAAAATTCGCTATATTTAATTTTTCTAATAAAGATATCGTTACCAGATTTAGCATTCAGAAGTTTTTTAGAAAACCAAAGTATTGTGAAAAATGTAATTAAAGATATTAAAGATGTAAAGATCATTTGAACTAAATTCGGTCATTCAGATCTTTTTTAAGATATGAATTTATGCCTGTTTTTGAATTTGATCGAAATCGGTAGCTCCCATAGGAACGATAGGTAAAAAAAATTTTTTTGCTTTCAATTTCTATTGTTTTTAGTTTCTATGAAGGAACCGGATTTTATTGCAAGCTAGAGGTACAGGGTATCCCAAAGTCGTCCGCACCTGACTTTACGTACCCCCAGAAAACAATCAAAAGTCATCTCAAACCATAGAACATCGTTTCTATTCATCCAATTAATTAAATAGATATATGAAATTATATAAGTTTAATTTTAATTCTAAAGTATAAATTGGTATTTTTTTTTAACTGATATAATGATATAAAATAGTGATTAAGTAAACATATTCGATTGTTTAATGACGGGAAAATAAATTGATTAATAAAAAATAAAGAACACATAGACATTTATCTAAAATAAATAATTCGAGAAGTCTGAAGAAGTTGCACAATTTAAAATTTAGCTTTGCTCAAAATCATAATTTAATAACCTCTAAATTATTTTTCAAAAACTGATGGAAAACCCAGCCGCGTTTGAAATTTTTGCCTAAAACTTTTTTTTATGATAATTTGGGCCCTAAATTGTACATTGATATTTGCTGCTATAATAATTTGTACATTAAATTTAATAACTTACAGTCTAGCCAGCCTCTTAGACTTTTTTCTACAGCCATTTAAATAATCCATAAGGTCTGGCATGTCTCAAAGTCAAAAGTTTGTTAGAAAATCCATTACGAAAATAGAAAACTCAAATTTATATTAAAAGTCGACACTCAAGTTGAAGCATTTAGAATCAACTTTTTCAAGAATGCCGCCAAAATACAGTAGAAAAAACTATTCCATTCAAATGGCAATAAATTTAAAGGGCCTGTTCAAAAACGAAACCAATCAAAACTTCCAATTCGATTACCATTTGCAGCACAGACCCAGTCCGCGTGGGTTCGTCTGTGCGTCTATGTCAATCTTTGGCCCGTTCGAACAAAGGAAGCAATGCCTCGTTGACATTTGCCAATAAAAATAAATAAAATAGCATTTGCTCAGGAACCACCTACGCCTCTGCCACCCGTGCTCCAACGCCCTGTTTATGCCACACGTATATACAACTATTCTCGACATGGCGGCCATCGATGTGCTTCGAGGAGCGACTAAAAATAAATGCCACCTTTTAGTGAAAACTGCCAAGGTTTAGCCATAGCCATAGTCGACATGGCCGCCTGGGACCACTCTGGTAGTGCCATTGTCAGGGAGGGAGTAGGTCGGAGCAGCGGCTGTACGTGTGTGCGTTACGCATTTTAATACAATTTAATGCCAGCTCGGGCTCCAACAACGTGCCACCCAGCAGCAGCCAAGCCAGCAACAATTGAACGCGATAATATCTTGGGGTTCTGGCAGTGGCTACCCAACAATAGCTACGTTCTGGGTAGCGATTTTTAGGCGCACAACGAGCCAAAAGCCAAACAAAAGCCCACTCCAAAGTTTTAGGAACTGAATTTCCGGAACGCGAGCAAAGTGATACGTTTTATTGGAAAGCGTTTATCTTGGCAGCAAGGAGGATATAATATGCCACTGTAGTACTTTTGGTACAATGGGAAGGAATCGAAAAAATTGGAAAAGTTTTCAGAGACTTAAAATCAGTGATTGGGAGAGATGAGTTAGAATTCTTCAAGGGAACAAAGTAAATAGATAGAAAATCTAGAAATCTTAATATAATCAGAAAGTTTTTCTTGGAACAGATTAGTTTGTATTTTTATGTTGACAAATCTGGCAATATATTCGGAAATATAGCGGAAGTGGGTGATATTTATAACCGGAAGGCTTTTTAGTTTAAGCCCAACAATCAATTATTTTACTATATGGAACCCTACCACGAATTTTGCACCAAACATGTATTTTTAACATATCGCTTCTTTGGAGGCTATAGAATTAGTCCACCGAATTCGATCAACTTGGGGCAGTGCTTGGGACATATTTGGTTACGATATTTTCATGAAAGTTTTATTTAGTTGAGGTCTTCTAAAACACTCTTATGGGACCCATATATCAAAAGAAAAAATTAACTTGCCTCACGTAAGATAATTAAGAATCTAATCTGAACGTTTGGTTGACTGTTTTCCATGTCTGAGATCATAGACGGACTTGGGTACATACATCGATTCGGACTTGAGTACATCGACTTTCCTAGTCCCCCTAACCAAAATTTAGATAACTTTGGGAAACCACATTTCCTTCTGCACTTTCCCCTAATATACCATTTTAAACTACAGGGTAGAGAAATTTTTGTACAAAAAATTATCAAAACTATACAATAATTCTTGAAAGACTAGATAAATCTTAAATGACGAAGTACTGTACATTGAATTCGAGATTTTGAAATACAAAAAATTGAAATTGATCAAAACTTTACCAAATAAAAATGTACCCTTAAGAAAATGAATTTTATTTAATCAAGTAAAAAAAATCTATTCTTATTTCCAGCTAAATAATTCTTATTTTATAATTTTTGTAGACAATTAATTTTTTTATTATTATTTTTATGGCTTATTTAAAATAAATTGAAAATCTAAAGCGGCATCCTAAACTTACGACAAAAAACGATCCAAAATTTTATATTCAGACTCTTTTAATTGTAATTTTTCAAAGAGAATCATCGATAAACCATTAATAAATAACAATAATTAACAAAAAATTTATTGTTAGAAAAAAAAATTATGTTGCAAAAGATGACTTCATTCGAATTTATATACTTCAGATTAAAGGTAACTAGTCTTCTAGTTTCTGGAAATTTTTCCTGTCTGCTTTGGCTCTTTATACTCTATATAAATAATAATTCCCTGTTTAACTCCTTGACCCTCCCTCCTCCTCCCTTTTAAGAACTGTTTTTCTAAAAAAAAAATTCTTAATTATAAGTAAACTAAAAAATTATTTACACTTACAAAAAAGATATAATTGTATTTTATTCATGAATGTTGAAGCTTAGTATACATATTATGGGTTCTTTACTAACTGGGGGATTGACCAATAATTGTTGGGTACCCATTGGAAACATGTTTCCATTATTGTTTTGTTTCATGTTATTCTAACATAGAAGGCGCCCCTGCTATGTGGAACAGACGCTTAAAAAAGTACAAATTTGGCTGCCAAAAAGGCATCAGGGTTTGTTGTGGACTGCTCTTAGCTTCAGGGCTCTTCCTCAACCTTACCGGCATGGGTGGCCCTACCGATACCTATGCTACCTCCTGCATCGCTCTTGGATTCATCGCCCCTAATAAGCCCGCTCACCACGACAATGTGGCGAGATTTCCGTAACTAGACCTTGGAAACTAAATTCCATCAAAAGCTACGAGCGTTCGTGGACAGTTGGAATTTGATCTATATCAGTTCATATCTGACTCCATTCAACCATAAGGGGGTTTAAGGCCTAACTTTCAAAAATCAATTAGCCCTGAATTCTTGTTGAAATTTTTAAAAAATCTCTCCTGATTGCTACAGCTATCGTTCAAGCGTAATTTCATGACTAATTCAGGCTTGACCGAAATAATTAATAATAATAAGAAATAATTTTAAATTTTCATAGAAAATGGATTCAGCCACAAAAAATGGTATTTGGAATTACGAGAGTCCACTAAACAAATCAATTTTAACTTTTCGACCCCATCTCAACTTATTTGAACAAAACTAGTCAAACATTTCAAACTGGAAGAAAATATATGTTTCATCAAAAGTTCGCGTTCTGCGGGATCCTCTGAAGTCTTGTAAATAAGTACAAAACGGCGCGTCCCATCTTTTGGACTCTCTGATATTCTAGTATTTCTTATAAAACTAGCCCCATTTCCGGTATACCTGACTCTAAATTTATCAATCACATAGTCTTTGTAACTAGGCTGATAATTCCTTACATAGCACAAAGTAACTATACCTAACCCCATGATTCCCTGACTTAACCACTGTGCGGGGCCACCTCCACTAGGCTGGCACTCCGACTCTGTGCCTGCCATTTAGCTGACAAACGATAGAATTAGTTTTCCGTTTCGTTGGCATTTCTTTGGCCAAGCGCATTAATTCATGCCCATCAACAACATCCCAACCCATACCAACTCATCCCATCCCATCCCGAAACAGGCCATGCCGTCACTCATCATTATGCGCTTCAGAGCTTTTCGGGATTTTCTACTTCATTGCTATTAGTCGTCAGTAGTCAGTTGTAGATGGGGTTATGGCTTCGCTCAGAGGCTCACTCTGGAATTGCACTAATTTTGTTGGACTCCAGCTAGTGTTGTACTCTGTTGCCATGTCGTGCTTAGTTGCCGCCTTGTTTTATGATGATGAGTTCAGAGTTCGAGCATGCTCTGCATTAATCTCATTGGGAATTTATGCGCGCCTCTAACCTGTCACGTTCGAGCAAATGCTTCAAGCAATCAGCTCGAAAAGAGTTCCAATTTCATTGCCTTGAGCTCAACAATAACAATAAGCTATGCCCCGGCATAGGGTGCTCTCAAGGATTTCATAATCGTTTTTCATGCGCGCTGCCGCCATAACTGTAAAATAACAAATGGATAACAATTTTCACATGAAAACGAGAGCACTGCTCACATATTTGTATTATTTCTTTGATAAATTTTTACTGCTGCCGAATGACCTTCGCCCAAGATTCAAATTTAATATTCCACGCTCAAACATGAGCTGCTAACCGACTAAACTGGAGCGTTCAAACTGCGTACGCTCTAAAGGATTCAGTCAGTCAGCCAGTCAACCAGCGAGCATTCAATAAAAGTATTAATGACCATAACAAACGATCTTTGTGAGACCGCCTCGGCCATTTCGAGGTCATGGACCCGCTGTGTATATGGTTCACAATCTCGAGCACCCAGCCGCGTAACCGTAGCTCACTCACTCACTCACTGGCTCGCCTTGAGCGCCTTGGAGCGGAGCACACACTCTTTCTTTTATTTTTTATGGCACAAAAGTGTCACCGGAGTTTTTAGTTAAATTACCAATGTGCATTTGATTTTGAGCGTATCTGCATCTGGTGGTGTCTGTAGATGCCGTAAACGAGCTGAGTTATGGCCATCATGGTTGGCAGGCAGTTCGGAGTGCCTACAATCTTTTTGTGGAAACCAGTTTAGAGTAGACTTTAAAATGCTTTTGCTTTGGGCTTTAGCTTTTCATTTGCATTTGGATTTGCTGTATACTTTAACTCATTTAATCCATGAAATAGAAATCCATTAAGCTCAGCGCCAGCGTCCAACGCCCCTCCACGCCCACGCAACACAACGACTAAGACGCTGACGATGACGATGACGCCTTTGACGCCAGTTACATGCTCCAACTTGGCGCTCTTGTTGCTGGTTAGAAATTCTATTTTATGCTTGGCTGCTTGGCTGGGGTTTGTATTTGGCCAACGTTTTTTGCCATTCCTCCAAATGGCAATGGCATCTTGCCATGCAACACGGTTCGGGCTTGCCATTCAAGCAAAGGGCGTGAACATGAATCTCCTGCCTTAGCTTAAAAGCAACCGACCGGGTTTTTCTAAGTTTTTTCGCCAACAATTTAATGCTTCCGAGACACTGTGAGAAATTTTGTGGTCGTTTGCTGAACACCAAGACAATTTTTTTATTAGGTACTGCACGCTTTATGAATCGTTGTCATCTTCCCCATTCCCGAATTTTTTTTTCCGATTTTCGGGAAGTGGGGTTTTTACTGCAACGACTCTTACGAGTCTTTAGGATTGTCCCAATTTTCTTATAATCGCGAAAAAACAAGAATCATACATACAAAATTATTTTTGACATACATAAATAATTTTAAGATTTTTGTTATAATTTAGTGTATGCAAGATACTGTATGATATTAAATATATTCTTTTTTAGGAGAAGAGTAGGAGTGGTTTTTAAGGGTTTATTTTATTTGAGTTGTTCCTGAGTCTATGCCAAAAAGTTGTACAGGTATACTTCTTAGCTTGCGAATTCACTTTAGCACTATATTATTTCATATATTCCCAAAAAAAAAATTTCATAAACCTTGCGAACTACTTGGGATTTTTTCGGGCCTCTATTTGTTAGAGTAAATAAGAAGTTGCGGAATTTTTTTGCGGAATTTCATTTGCTAATATTTCACACATGAAACCTTAAATAAATATTTCCTAGAGTTCCAAGATGTAACAAAGGACCATAAATACTAATTTTTAATTTCATCGTTCCAAATATATTTAAGGGATTTTACCTTAAATATGCTTCATCCAAAACGATTTTCTAATTTTTAGTTCGAAACCACTTCTATCATTTTAATAGACCTAAAAATATTAAATGGATTTGTAGAAATTTCGACTAAAATCACAAACTCCGCAGAATTAATTTAGTTTCTAAGTTAGTTAGTTGACTACGTTTTCAGTTATTAATTTTCATGGGTTTTTATCGTAATTTTCTCAATTTTTTTATCATCGTTTCTTAAAAATACTTATCATATCCAAGTAGAAAATGCTAGAAGCCTGAACTCCTTATTTTATACCGATAGATCTCACAATTTGTATGTACATTTTTTTGAGGATAAATAAAATATTAAAAAAAACCTAATTTCCCGTATTGTGGTTCCTAATTCGATACAATTTTCGAGCTTTTTCTGGAAAAAATAACGTATGGAATAACTAAACTACTAAAGTGCTCTAAATTAATTGGAATTAAATTCGCTTATTATATTTTTTGTAATCTTCGGCCCTCTTAAAAATATTTTATCAATTTTTTTATCATAATTTTTTAAAAATACTTTTCATATCCAAGTAGGAAATTCTAGAAGCCTGAACTCCTTATATGAATGAATATATGTCAATTTATATATGTCAAATTTTTTGGGGATAAATAAAATAATAAAAAATAAATCAATTCCAGTATTATGATTCCTAATCCTTTACAATTTTCGAGCTTTTTCTGAAAAAAAAAATTAAACATGGAATAACGTAACTAAAGAGCTCTAAATTAATTGGAATTAAATTCGCTAATTATATTTCTTGTAATCTTCGTAAATTAAGATAATGAAAGATTAAAGTAAAACTTGGTATTGCTTCCAAGATTTGATTGTAGCGTTTTTCTAGAATTAAATCGAAACAGTTTATATTGATCGAAAAAATACATATGGACTATGTTTAGTATGGGATAGGTCAGACATTGTCCTACCGTAATATTGGCTTGATTCAAGGGCAAGATTTTCTTGATCTAAGAATTATTGGCTTTTTTGTTTCAAAATTACAAAGTTGCTTTAAAATTTGCGTTTCGCAATAATTTTTGATATTTTGAAAATAGGCAATATAAGTCTTTTCGATCAAATTTGGTACAGAACTTAAGAACTCTAAAAAACTTTTGAGTGCTAATAAACAAACGAATTATCCATCTTAGACTTTAGGTTTTGAGAAAAATTTACTAAAACTTAAAAAGTACAAAATTTTTACAATTAAAACCATAATTTTTCTCCGATTTGGATAAACAACAACTCAATCTCTCTTCGTAATCGATCAAACTTTACGAGCCATTAATAAGACAGTATAAAAAATGTATTAGATTTTTAATGTTACGCTCAAAATCCATTTTTTTTCTTGGCTGAAAAATTCGAAAAATTCCATATAAATGAAACCATAAATATGACAAAAATATGTTATAAGAATAATCGGTAGGTAATTCAAATATCTACAGTTTGGTGAAAGTATGTTACCAGTATAGTACAACCAGAGATATTGGCTTTTAAGTAGAAACACTTTTTTTTAATTTCGAAAAGTATTTCTTCGAAATTCTCGAAATCCGTTCTACAAAAAAGTGGTGGACTTCATTTTCGATTTTAGGGTGCCATATTACCACGAGTAAAACATGTTGACGATACATTTAAAACTTTGAAGCAACCAGTAATTAGAAAAAAATATGTAATGATTTGTTAAATATTAAAAGTTAGACATCATTTTGTTGTTCAATCTCAAAATGGTTTCGGATCAAATGAAGAAGATGTTAATTATTTCCTTAAAAATTATAGAAGAGAAAAATTTAGACTCAAGAAGAAGCAGATTTTTTTTGGATTTAATTCCGACATGTTTTTCGTTTATCTAGTTTTAAATCAAGCAATTTAAGTCCAAAAAGTTAAGCACATGCTATTTTTTTTTTTTGTAAAGTGTTCCATATATGTAATTCTATAATATAGTTAAGTTTTTCTTCACGCATTTTTCAATATTCTAAAACCTTTAACCAACTTTTCATGCTCCTCAAAATTTAGCTACAAGACTAAACAAATTTTTTCCTGTGTATTTGTAATTTAAGCCAAAAAGCAAACTGTGAAAACTGAAAAAAAAGAGAACACGAAAAATCGCAAAGAGTACAAGGAATAAAATAAAAGCTGCTTCTCGTCGACATAAAACTTGCAAAATAAGTTTCGCATGTTTCAGCAAACTCTTGGAGCTCAGGTAAATAAGTGCGGGCGTGGATTTGTCCGACTGCTATAACCGTCTGTGGGTTTGGGTAAGCGCTTCCCTGGAATATGCAGCAAATATACCTCAAACGTCCCCTTGACCCCCTCACCTGCTCCATTTTATATGCGCCCGCCCAGCTTTTACAACCCCGCACTCTCGTCTGCTAGATAAATGAGTGGGAATGGCGGACGGTAAGCCGCCGCCGCCGACGCCGACAACGACGACGACGCAAAAAGAAAACCCAAAATGTACTCCAATTTAATCAAGAATTCTATTCTGTAAATTACTTGCACAAACACACGAAGCGGCAAAAGAAAACTAAGAAAAAAAATCCCCTGGAAAAATTTGCACGGGTTTTCATTTCGTGTTACAAAAATGCAAGGTAATGTCGATAGAGCGGAGAGAGCTCCCAGACTTGGGAAGGGCCCAATCAACACTGGCGAATATGCCAATGTCATGAATGAGACTTTGTATGCTGGTCTTTGTCATATTTTTAGATAGGGCGGGGTTGTTTTATGGCTCTAAGTATATAGTTATATAGTATATGTTAGTTATTTTGTAAATATTATATACATGCGAGAATCTGGCAGATTGCGTTTGTAATAAAATAATGTTTATGGCATAATAATGGCATCATCTAGATGTATTTATGCAAAAAATTGTGATCTTAATACATATCTTTTTCCATGGTTCTCTGGTATAGGACTTACAGCATCATTTTTGAGGGTACAAATAATATTTCTAATATCTTAAAGTTGGTTAGCAGTTTTTTTCTAATAGACCGTTTTGGAATCTCTTTTAAAAATAACTAGCCAGGGTTACTTAATAGAGAGTGTACAGTACATCTAAAATGACAGCTTTATCTTAGTTATGTATTTGGTTTACATTCCAAATAAAACTTCCTTTGAAATTAGATACGATCTTATGGATTGTCTAAATAATCACAAAAAAAAAACGAGTCTAATAATCAGGGGACATCGAAAATGTATGTTTCGTAATACATTGCGAACTGGTTTGGATGTCTGGCTTTTTTTTATGTTTTTCTGATCGATGAATCCTAATTCAATGTTTCAAAAGCCTCCGATATTTATCTTTTAGAGGTTTTTTTTATGTTATGTCACTCCGGATATTGTATTATTCTTTGAGCTTGTTTTTTAAATTTTATTTTGAAACTGGGAATCGGACTTATCGTTCGTAATTAGAAACAGAAAACATAATTTTAAAAAAATTTTTTCTGTATTTCACTCATACAAGCAAAATTAGAGCTGTAACTATTATAATAGCATTTCGAAATTATTTAAAGAAGGAAGGAGGCGTGACGGACGAAAAAAATTAGCTTGATCTACCCGCATTTCATATAGAATCCAAATGTCAATTAAAGTTATCCTATCTCGAAGCATGGACGCACAGATATATATATATTATGTTCATATCTACAATGGATGGATCAATGTTTTTTCGGTATAAAGCATATCAGTGATTTTGATTTTTTGGGTCATTCTAAGCGATTTTGCCCAAGAAATTGTAGGTCTGAAATGAATTTTGAGTCGCCCACTAAGCATATTCGTATTTGCGGGCTTATGGGTCGAGGAATCTATTAAATTTCTCAAGCGCTGTAGAAAACTTCATCGATTTACGCGGCAATTTTTCAATTAAAAAAGTTTAAATTAAAGAATATTTAAAAAAACATCAAAATACACAAAAGCGCCCTCTGGCGGTGCTCAAAATAAAAAATATGTTAAAAATGGATTCCTCGACCCCAAAAACACATTTTTTTGGGAGAAAAATTACACTTTTTGGACTTGTAAATGGAAGATCTTAGTCGATTTTTGAATATTTTGATAAAAAGTGGACGACTCGAAACTCATTTTAGACTCATAGTTTCTTAGGCAAAGAATCAAAATTGCTGAGAGCCCAAGAACGTTTTTCGGCCCCATGCAAATAGATCCTCCTTAATCTTCATACATCTTTTGTTCTGATGAAAATAGATTTACTGATGTTCTAACTCAGTCAAATGAAAAAAAAAAAAATAATTCAAGAGTTATAATTTTCATAGAAACTTGACCTTAAAATTTCATTTCGACTGATAAAATACACTAGAGCTAATTTCTTCACATTCTTAACATAACTGGACGTTCCATTCTCAACATATTTTCCAAAATTTGAGTATTGTATTGTAATATAATAAGAGATCATTGAAAAAAGTATGAAAATCCAGAAATTCCAGAAGCACTAAACAAGCCGTTAATGGCGATGAATCAGAATAATGCAATAATTCTTAAAATGCTTGGTAAAAAAGTAACCGATAAAATGATTATAAAATTTAGATGATAACAAGGATTATCGCATATGAAGGAAGGACTTTATGAGGTCTACGAGAACTTTGATGTAGTCAAGTGGATAAAAGTAAAAATAAATGTAATTCGGGCATATAAAACAAGTTCCAACAAGAAAATAGACCACGCCTTTATTAGAAGAACCAGGAAGTGGTTAAGATTGTCTACCTTTGTATTACGAATTAAAGTTCACACTACTATGCTTCCAGGAGTAACTCAATAACGTGTTAATGCATATTAAAGAAGAAGTCTTTCCAAAGCCTTAGATAGTTTCCACCGCATAGGGATTTCAGCATTTCAGAAACGAAGACTAATAAAAGAGATGATTAGATTGGGAAAAACGTGTAAGGATAGCTTATATGGTTAATGAAATCTACAGAAAAGAAATTAAGGTCATGCGTAAGTGCTCTTGCGAACAAAAGAATTAAGCATCAGCTTATTAATCATTACCTCATCATCTTATTAAATACCTTCCCAAAGCTCCAGAAGATTCTTCAAAGATTCCGCCATCTACAACAACATCTACATATTCTTAAGCGTCAAAAGCACAACTTTTCTTTTGAAAAACTGACGTTAATGCTTATAAATATGCTCTTAAAGATAGCCATCCATTCAGCACAAAAACTAGATACATTTTAACGAGAAAATATATGCCATGGAAAAATGTTATTCGTATATAATAAGCATGTCCAGCACCAAAATGTATTTTCACTATAGAAACCCATAAATTGATATTCGAACTATACGGCAACAACAACCCAAAGTGTACAAACATTTGAAATGCAAGATAACAAGTCGGAGATGAAACCGAAGCGAGTTTCCACAACTCCAAAGATGACTCTGGAAGGTTGTAGATGTATGGAATGGTGTGGAGGGGGCAACGCTGACGACTGGCTGACGTTGTTATTGAAATAAATTATTATAAATAAATACGCAAGTCGAGTTTATGAAGTTGTCGACGACGACGACGACGACGTCGTTTTTGTTGACGTTTTTGCCTTATTTCTGTTTTTATACTCTATATCCAATGGGGTTAAGGGTACTATAGATAAGCGGAAGTGACCCTAGACTAGAAACTTTAGAAATATTAAGATTTTTTTAATAAATACACCTACAATCCAAAACGTATGTAATAAAATGGGTTTAGCAATACCAAGCAACAAACCATTTTTCCATTTTATAAAAACTGCCTTTATTTTAATATTTTAGTATTAATATTTAAATATATAAATAAAACTTCGGTTATTTTTGTTATCAAGATAATTATTCGCATACAAGACGTTCGTTTTTATTTTTGAGCAAAGTATTGACGTATTGAAAATCACAATCTAGATTTTTTTATAGAGATAAAGTTTGAAGTATCCCAATTTCTTTCTTAGTTTATGAGAAAAAAAAAGTAAAATTTGAAATTTTTCGATGTTCAAAACTTCAAAAAATTTATGAAAATATTCAGTGGTTTAGTCCCCATTCCATGAAATTATACTCTAACGCTTAATTCAGAAAAATTTACGAATCGAATTTCATCGCCAATTAGTTTTTTTCTTTTTCTCCAAAGCCAATTATTTTGACCCCTTGTCGTAAATAACACTGGTCAAAATGTTTTAGTCATTTCCGAAGTAATTTGCTGTGTAAAATCAGAATCCGGTATCTGAATTTGCCCATCATGACAGGATTGATATATTTGAGGTTATGTACCGACATTTTTACTACTTTTAAGCTTATGTACAGGGTGCCAAAGATTTTTGCGATAGTCTCTTCATTTACATCATTTTTTTTGCATTTAGTACTCCTCTATGGAGAACTTTCCACCGGACTCTGTTTGGCGCAGTTAGCTTTGCTGTGTCCCAGCTGATGTTCTGTTGGGACAATTCGTTGAGTGTTGTACGAAGCCAGGTTGCCTTTGGCCTTACCACTCGTCTGCTTCCTTGGGGGTTCCATTCCAAGGCCATCCTGACAATGCTGCTTCGGTTTTTTCTCAGAGCATAGCCAATCCAACGCCACTTGCGTGTTCTTATCTGGGTGAAGATAGCAACTTCACTAGTGTAGTGTCATAGTTCCGCGTTTGATATCCTGTTGGGCTAGAATATCCCATATATAATTCTAAAGCACTTGTTGACGAATGATTGTACTTTTGATATCATTCTCTGTGAGGCCATCCACGGTTCGCTGCCGTATAACAAGATGGACTTGACGCTCGCATTGAAAATACTCAGCTTTGTTCTTCTACTTATTTATAAGAGTCCAAACTCTGATCGCGCTATGCTTAGACGATTCTCTATAAGCTCATCCACCCCACCATTGGTGGAAATTGTGATACCAAGGTATGAGAAACTATCGACAAAGTGGGTTCCCGCAGATGGCAATGCTACCTTGGCTGGTGTGGTTGAGGCGCATCGCTTTGGTTTTGGATGCGTTTATCGAGAGTCTAACTTTGCTGGCTAGGATCTCGAGATCATTCACTTTGGCTTGGATATCACTTAGTTAATGAGAGATGAGATTAATGTCGTCCGCGTAATCCAGGCCATCAAATGACGGGTCAGACTCCACGTAATCCCACGCCTAGACCTGCATACATCTCTCATAACCTCGTCAACTACTATATTGAATAGTAGTGGTGATAGGGGGCATCCATGCCTAACAGCGGTGCTTGTTTGGAAAGGTGTACTGATTTTTCCGTTCTGTAGTACCGCCAAGTCCGCATCATCGTACATCGTTTTTACTATCGATACGATGTTGACTGGCACTCCTTTCCTCGCTAATGCCCGCCATATCGCTGCTCTGTCTACTGAATCGAAGACCTTCTTGAAGTCGATATTTACATCATTGAGTATCACTCTAACTCTTTAATTTTACAATTCAAGAGGCCAATACGATTGAAAATTGTTCCCTTTAATTTTATAATTCGAGAGGCCAATTAGTTTGTTCGCGTAGTTATGGCTATTCGGAGTTACGAAATATATCCCTTTGACGTCATACCCCGGTATCTGTAGACCTGTAATTATTTTCTTTGCCATAAGTGGCTGCAGGGTATTCCCATGTCGTTCAGCCTTATCGACTTATTAACTTTTTTTTGTTTTGTTTTTTTGTTTGTCCATTTGCGCCTTGTTGTTTGTCTGCCGCGCCTACTACTCCATAAATACTACGGCTCAGTTCCGACTTGGGGTTTCAGCCATTACTTTTGTTTATGTGCAAACCGATGGACAGAGCCGGTCCCAGTCTGTATATAAGGCGAAGCGCCATTAAAACAAACAGCTTATAATGTCAATGACGGGGTAGAGAGGAGTAGTCCATGTTTTTTGGGGAAGAGGTTGGAGGCGCCAATGACAGCGCCATTGACAACTGTAGCAGTAGTAGTAGACTTTTGGACTGGTCGACCGACGCTTCGACTCTGATGGATGCCATCAATTGAATTTGTTTGAATTTGTTTATCTGGCTTTTGTCAACAACAAGTCCTGTTCGGAATGGCATCCCTCGACACTCCCGGGTGCCCCGTTCCTTTGTTGGCTTGTTTATTTGTTCGTTCGGTGTTGTTTTGTTTTTCAGTTGGTTTATGCTCTGTTTTTGGAACCTCATACCATTAGCTTGTAAACATTCCAATTGAATTCGTTTCAATTTATTTACTGCACACGCCGCGTATATTTTGTTTGTGTATGCCACACAGCTAATAACAACATGGTGGAACATTTTTATGGCCTTCATGGTCTTTCCATCATTTTTGGCTAGAAGAGACAAGAGCAGCCGTATCCGTATCAAGTGACAGTTCAATTAGAAAACGCAGAGAGTGATTTTAAAATCTTGGCAACATTTCTGCGCTGCTGATTTTTTCAATTTCATGCCAAAAGACATTCAATTCATATAAAATCCAGCTGCTGCCAGCTTGACAGCTATTTGGAAGGCTCTCACTTGACTTCGGATTGGGCGCAGCGCAGTTCCAGAAACGAGGGGCGACGCACTGCGGACTGCGCTTAATTGCGACTATGCAGGAGGGGCTTCTGCAATAATTTCCCAGCGTTCCTTAACTTTTTTCTTTTTGGGAGTTGTCATTTAGTCGTTGTTTTATTGCAAAGCATAGAAATCCAAATAGTTTTGAACTTTTTGTTATGCTGAAATTCATCTCCAAGGATTCTTGATATTGAGCCAAAACTAGAAACTCACATAAGAAAGTTTACGATATCAACGCAAAGTGTGCAGTCAAGTGAGAATGCATTGAAGTACACAGTGACAAAATTTTTGGGACTAGGACTAGGCTCCAAATTACCACAGAGTGTTAGGAAAAAATTCCATGGGCTATAATTAAGGGGCGCACTTAATTGTTGTTCGGCGGCAAAGGAAACTTTTGGCAGTTTCGGCCATTTTGACATTTCCAAGAAATTTGCTTGGAATTTAATCAAGAAAATGTTTTGGACCGTAGGCATTGTCAGTGTAATTACAGCAGGGCATGAACAACGAGAAACACAAAGGACAAAGGGATGTTTGCTTTGGACCTCTCTCTGGGGGTATGTAAGGAAACCCTTGAAAAGGCATATGCTGCAAGCTATAAAAGAAAACAAAGTTCGCATAATATAATAGACTATTTAGCAGATTGTTTGGCTGCATTGTTTTCAGAAATATACAATTTGCATTAAAAGTGTAATTTTTTAAGGCACAAGATTTCTGTCGTATGGACTTTAGATTAACTATCTCTTGGAGTAAGGTAAGGATAATCTATTTTTTGAGGCTGATAAAGTTTTCTCTCTTTATCCCTACCAAGTTTTGTACTTTGATATTAAAACTAAGCTTGAAGTAAGCTTTGTTTTCTCCAACTTTTAAGAACTTCGATATAAAGATGGCGAAAATATCATGTCTATATCATTTGAAGTGTTTCCTGCCATGCTTCGACCTTTTATCTATTGCTTATCAAGATATATACAAAAAGACTTTAAAATTTTTTGAGAACGATTCTGGTTTCATTATTTATTTACTACTATCATGGATCTAACTATATATGGTGTATATAAAAATCTGGACCAAACTATTTTTGTTTAATTTGTATTCTACATTCTTCATTGAAACGAACTCACAGTAGAATTTCATTCCTTATAAAAAAATTAGTTGTAGAAAATTTTTAAGTTTGACATTCAGACTGTTGTGACATAAACTACTACCCGACTTATCCCAAGTACCCATTAAAATATTTATAATCTTTCAAAAAATCTTGTTTAGAATTAAAAACTTTTTAAACTGTTCCGGGCGGACAGGGTATGGAGGTAGTTATGGCATTCTTTAACCATCCTGGAGGAGATGCTCCAGAATGACAATGCCCTAATAGCAGCTTGGCTATCTGAAAAAATGCTCATGTTTGCTCCTCTAGTTCCCTTAAGAAGGATACTTAGGACGCAGATCTCTATGGCATAAATCTTCGCTTGAAAGATGCTGGGCCAGATGCCCATTGCGGTAGAGATTCTGGTGTTGGGTCCAACGATTCCAACACCTACACCCTGCTCAGTTTTGGCCCCATCCGTGTTGTGAAAAAGTTCCGTGATCATAAGCTCTGATTTATATGATCCATATTAGAAATATCAAACTAATTGTTAAACTGAAGCTTAAACTTAAAATGCATTAAGGACTATTTGTGCCATATTTTAAACTCATATCTACATTTTCCATATTTTGGCCAGTAAACATGAAATTTCGACCACTGTGCGAAAGCCAATTTAATTATAAACCATTTCATAATGAAACATTTTTGAATTCAATATGAACCGATTGCTACTGAATAATTTTGAAGCCATTAAAAACAATTAGCAGCTCTAATGGCCAACATGAACCAAGAAGTGATTGCAATTTCCTGCAGCTGTCCACAAGCACCAAGCCACCCTGCAATTTTTTTCAGTGCACTTATGCAAGTTGCTCTACCTCCAGCACTTCGCTGGCCTTTCGTTGTGCTTCCTTGGCATCCGGAATTGCTTTTCCAAATAATGCGCAACGAAATTTTGCCTGGCTCCAGCAGCGCAGTCAGAGCGATCTTTGGCTTTTACGACGCCAACCCGTGTCGCCGTTGCCGGAGCAACAAAAACTGGAAATGCAAGTAGCGCAAAATTGCAGCAGTTGCAGCAAAAGTTGGCAGCAGTGGCAGTGGCAACTAACAGCAGGGCGTTCTGATGCTGGCTAAACGCATATAAAAAAAGTTTAGTCGGATTAAGGTGGGGCACGAATGAAATCATTTACAGCCGGCAGCTGCAACTGCAGCAGCAGCAGCAGAAGCCAATGAAGCCACTGCTCTAAGTTATATAACCCTAGGAGTGGCGACAAAATGCAGCAAATCAAAGCGGGCGTAGGTATACCAGCTTAGAGGATCTGGCCAGGATGTGTCCCTGACTCTCGGTGACTTATTATACGATATTTTTCAGAGCTGCTTACAGCTCTGAAATGTAGTCGTAAAAAAATTGACGAAAAGTTTTTTTGTGTGTGTGCTGCAATTCACAAAAATATACATAGAGTATATAGTGCGAGGGCAGTTTGATAAGTTAATGAGTATGTAAATTAAGTGCATATGTAGTATTTTTTTCAAATAGGATCTGACAATTTGTACAAGGTCTTTCCAATTTTGTTGTTCCTCTTAAATAAAAACAGCAAACATGATCTGAAACCAATATTTACCCAATATTTTTCTATAGCTATACGATACACATATATGACATAACCTTAGACAAATTTTTTTGTAGAGCTCCTGAAACTTTATCGTCATGCCTTGTTATCACCTTAAAAACTCCAAAAAGCCAGGTTTCCAAAGTACCAATTCCTGTTATCCCCAGTGGGACATAGGGCCTCTAGAGGGCCTTTTCCATTTTCATTTGAACATGAATTTTGCACCTCATACGTCAGATGTGTATGCTGGCGAAAAAGGTGGGTTTTCCATATAAATGTGGATAACACAAGGAGACTGGACACTATACGAGCTTAAACTCATGTTTAAAACTTAAATTTGCAAATAGTTCGAGTAAAGTGGACGAAGTTCCATAGGTTACAAGCCTTAAGAAGGTCTGATCAAGCTCCGCCTAGCAGATAACCAAATAATCTATGATAGAAGGCCGCCTCAAACCTGAGGAACAAGATAACTTTTTGCGAAAGATCGCTCAAAGCCAAACGTTCGGGGGACCTTTAAATCATATCATGACGCAATGGAGCCCCCGAAGCTTCCTCTCTCGTTAGCCCTGACCATACCTCTCATCCGGGTTGTGTACCTCATATTCAGTACTGTTGCTCAGGTTACAAGGGTGCACCACTGGGATGGAGGTGAGCGTAGGTATAATGGAATTAGATGGCTGATTAAAGCTACCTCCAGCTTCTATAAAACCCCAATTACACCACTGATGCGCCTTCAGCAAAACCAAAAATATTAAATTACAATCGTAAATGGACCTTTTGTTTTTGTATGGCTGTGATGAAACTCATAAAAGAGTCCTTAAGGAGCCAGTTCGCGGAAACATGTTAAAATGTGACCATTCTCTAAGTAAATTTTTTTTTTCAGCTCACTCTGTTAATATTATTTTATCTCTTTCTGTCTAAAATTTAAGCAACAAAGGCTCACTCTGGGGTCTAAGAGAGCCTGACTATTGATAACACGATGACCCATCTTCCATATGGGAATTGTCGTTTTTGACGAGAACTCAGAGTCCATTTCTCAATTGATTGCGACCGGTTCCTTGTATAACAAAAACGTGAGGATATAACAAGAAAACCATAGAAAAGAGCATCCTAGATATACCATCAGCTTTTCTCCAGTAAATTACAAGTTTTCAACTTGGCAATAGAGCATTAAAAGAGTCTGACAAAGATTGACAAGTAAATTACGACAAGGATTTTTGAGATAATCATGCTCGTAAAGTATTGATATAGCATGACATTTGGCACGATATTTGGAGCTATACGAATGAACTTCTAGACGGAACGAAAAATCTTGCTGGAGCTGAGGAATTTTGTTTTAGCGATTTGAAGTTGTTAAGGCAGAGTATTACGCTAAATGTTATGTCTATATGAGAACTGACTATCGTCAAAGTATTAAGACAGATTGTCGAGAGAATAAACCACCCAGAAAAGTCTATAAGCGAATATCTTCATCTGATTTGACAGATTACAAATAAATAAACAAAAGAATTTTCCAATAGCGAATACATAGAAAATTCGTTAGAAGAGGATCGAGTAGAGTATAATCCATAAGCAGTAAGACTGAATTGATCCAATTCTTCTAAAACTTACTTATTCGGAAACCTCTTCAGAGATGCCGCAACGGCCGTATTGGTTTTTTTTGTAGATTCGCGCATCAACCGAGGTAAGAGCGACAAGTCGGATGCCGTATGATCTGAATGGCAGCAGCAACCCCGTAGGCGCTCTTATTCTTTACGAGTCTCTACCTCGCAATGTTCCCGAGTTCGACGCAGTATTTTAAGTCCAATGCTGCATGATCTGGTTGGCAGCAGAATCTCCGTAGGCGCCCATATTCTTTCCGAGTGTCGTCCTCGAGGTGTTCCCGAGTTTGATTGAGTATCACGAAGCGCTGTTCAAGATTCTTAACAAGGGTTCACGAAAACCTACGTGCCAACTCTTCGCTTGCACGTGGGCGACAGGAAAATATCGCTCATCAAATATCGGTAATCTTCCGGACTACCAAAAGCACGCCCAGAAGCTCCGGCCGACCTTCTATCGCACGCTACAGAAATGTTATCTTACTATTTTTTGTGCCGGTTATGGCTGTGTACGTACTTGAAACAATTGCGAGCATGGAAAAACTGTTTAACATATGAAAAATACTTTATAAAAAAAATTTGACCGTATTATTTTTTACCTTTGTATAACCCAAAAATTTTGTCAACTCTCGACTGCTCTCAAAAGGTGAAGAGTTCTTCCGACTTAGTAAAAGTATTACAGTAGAAACAATTTAAAATTTATTGTACTCCCATTAAATACAAATTTTGTATGAATACAACTAAAGGGTGTTATTTTAATAGAGTCCGGATTGCCGAAAGGGACATCTCTGCAACCAGTTGTCACTTTTGACACATTTCAATGTCGAGTTACCCCTAACAATTCATCATTGAAAGATTTTCACTCTACATCAACGTCATCAAATCTTTGAGATTTTTAATCAAAATCCTTGATCTGTTATAAAAATCTTATAGAGCTCTTCGTACAATTTGTGGACCGATCAAGTTCGAACTCATTTGACATTGCACGATGTCTGAGCACCAATTAAGTAAGTATACTATTAAGTTTGCTTATACGTACATTTTGCGAATGTGATTAAAGTAGTTACAAAGTAGTTATGATGGGCAAAAAGTAGGAAGTATTTTTTTCGATTTTGATTTCGAATACGAAAATTTAGTCAAAGATTCTAGAGCACGAAATGGCTGCTGCACGGCATATTTTATCCAATTTAATATTCAGAAAGTTCTTTGTCTTATCAAACTGCCCTCGTTTGCATGAAATTGACGCTGCTTGGATTAGTTTCATCAAGGATAAGCCAAATTGCTGGACATGCTGGCATTTTATATGCGTCAAATGGCTCACTACTCCGACGTTAGACTGAACCAACTACTACAACTTTTTGGACGTAGGTTTTAGTTGGCCATTTCGACATTTGCGCAATGCGCGAAAAAGTTTTTATGCATTTGTTCTGAGAGTTCCTGCTCAGGATTCCAAAATCGTTTGGTTGGACTACAAAAGTACGCCTGTTTGACTTTGAGCAGCCATTTTACATGTTACATGACTTGACATTTATATATGCTATATGTTTATACAAACATATATACAAACATATATATATACATGTTTATATGTCACCTTTATGAGCGCAGCATCCCGGGCCAAAATTTCATCTAAGCACGTTTGCAGGATCTGCATAATTTATGTCTGCATGCTGCTGGGCACATCAGCTTCAACTTTTTGCTGCTGCTGCTGCCGGGGATTACCCTAGAAAATTAGGTTTCCCGTTCGTTGCTGCTGCTCATATAAAAGACGACACGACCTGGTCGCCATCTTCATAACTTACAACTGAGTGAGTCTGAGGTTGGAGATGGAGCCAAGGTGCGGGCACTGCACGCTCAAATGAATTTATATATTTGTGTGCTCCGTTTTTATGACTAATATCTCGAAATATCTCTCTCCTGCTTGCCAAGCCAAATGACAGCGCACTATCATCTGCTCCCCACCCGAAACGACAACAACGAGTATCCCACTCACATCCACATCCACACACGTTCGGTATATTCCGCAGCGCTGTGAAAAATAAAACAGCAAAAATAAACCCAAGTAAAAACAAGTATAAAAATTTGTTTTTCAACAACGACGACATAAGCGGACATGGACATGACTTGGAGTTTGTCGCCGGGCAACACCCCATCATCGTACAACCCAGGAGACCCCACATGGCGTATATTTGTCGTTTGTCATTTGTTTTTTTTTCCTCTCTCTTTATTTTTGTTGTTTTGTTTTTGCATGTGAAATCCACACAAACTGTCAAAAGGCAAAAAAAAAAAAAAATACACAAATGAGTATCCACCCAGGTGCCCCAAAGCGGAGTCTCCAGCCCACCATGATGATGTTGCACAATGGTAGAAAACCGGTTTAGTTGACGCTGTTGGGATCCCTTTAAGCGGATAGTTTATGCATTTTGTGTTTAAACCTACTAATGCCTTCATATAATGACAAATGATTTATGCAGTTGGTCATTATTGATATAATAAGTAGATACAGTCAAGCTTTGCCATAGCGAATTTACAGCAACTACTTTCGAACAATCAGTGTGCTTCAAAAAATTCGTAGTATTTACTATATTATAAAAATTATTCCTACAAATTTGCACGAGAGAAGAAATTGGGTTGCCAGCTCAGAATTTTAGTTATATATTGTAGATCTAAAATATCCAATCCTAGCATGAAAAAATTCGTTACTGGGAATCTAATTCTCCAAACTTTAAAAATTTGTCACAAGATCTTAAAATCAGTGAATGTGAAAAAATCTTGAAACTTGAACGAATTTGGGCAAATAAAATATATTTCAAATTCTTAAAATATCTATAGTAAAATAAACGAATGATAAATAATTTTTTAATATTCACAAAAAATTCGCAAAAATATTTTTAAATTTTTTTTCTTATTTCCATAGTTTTCTAATTAATATTAAAGTTATTTTTCCGAGTACGAAACAAGCGTTTTTACGTAGTTTTTAAAATAGGTAAAAAAGAGATTCAAAGAAAATACGAGTTTGTAAATCTCTTAAAAATCTTAAAAAACCAAAATCTTACATAATACAGATTTAAAGGGGCTAAGCAATTTGTCATCTCAAGATTCATTATACAAATGTATAAAAGAAAATACCTCAAACTTTATGGTTGCACTTTTTATACCCTGTACCCTATGGTACAAAGGGTATATTAAGTTTGTGCAACCCGAAAATGTATGTAACATATACAAGGAGTCGTCAAAGACCCCCAAAGTTACCTAAAATATGATCAGGGAAAAACATATAGCTTGGGTTTTGCCAGCATTAACAAGAATTTCCAATTTGTTAAAATAACTCACAAGGATGTCAAAAGCATCTTGGAGGGTTTTAGTGATATCAGAGGATAAAGTTCCAGAGCAAAGAATTAAGTAGATTTTTAACAAATATTATTTTCAAATAAAAGTGTTAAGGGTATTGCATTATTTTGTGAAGTTATGCGTATTAATTGATATATTGCATCAATATGGATGGATCTCAGGACAAAACAACATTCCATGAAACGGTCAAGCTAATCAATTTGCAAGGAAAAACCAACACCTGAAATCTTTATACCCTGTACCGTATGGTCCAAGGGTATATTAAGTTTGTGCAAGCCGAAAATGTATGTAACATATAGAAGGAGACGTCGGAGACACCCCAAAGTTACCTAAAATATGATCAGGGTGAATAGAGAAGTCGATATACCCATGTCCGTCTGTCCGTCCGTGTGAACGCCTAGATCTCAGAGATGGTAAGAGCTAGAGTTACCAAACTTTCACATTAGATCCCATATTATTCCATAGGAGGCAAGTTTATTTTATTTTTTTGATATCGGGGATAAATTATATAGCTCCCATGGGGGTGTTTGAGACGACCTCGACACAAAAAAAGCGTTTTAGATGAATAATTCATTTGTTATGAAATATCGTAACCAAATTTGGTATTCGAAAGTTTTTTACAGTTCCCAATCACTGTACCAAATTTGGTCGAAATCGGTTGACTATATCATATAGCTCCCATAGGACCGATCGGCCAAAATAACTTTTTAAAGAGAAATTCGCTATATTTCGTTTTTTAATAAAGATATCCTAACCATATTTGGCGTTTGGAAATTTTTTAGACCACTTAAGCAATGTGCCAAATTTGAACAAAATCGGTTGACTATATCATATAGCTCCCATAGGTCCGATCTTCCAAAAATCGATTTTTTAACAAAATTTGTTGTGTTTCGTTTGTTTGTTAAGATATTGGGACCAAATTTGACAATCGTGAGTATTTTATAGTTCCTAAGCACTGTACTAAATTTAATCCAAATCGTTTGACTAGATCATATAGCTACCATAGGACCAATCGGTCCAAAAACACGTTTTTTATACAAAATTCGATGTGTTTTGTTTGTTTGTAAAGATATTTGAAATAAATTTGGCATTCAGATCTTTTTAAAGGTATTTAAGCACTGTGTCAAATTTTATTGAAATCGGTTGACTATATTATCACATAGCTCCCATAGGAACGATCAGTCAAAAAAACATTTTTGCTTAAAAATTCTTCTGTTTTTGGTTTTTTGTGAAGGAACCGGATATTATTGCAAGCTAGTGGTACAGGGTATCCTAAAGTCGTCCGCGCCCGACTTTTTATATTTGCAATCTGTCGGAAAATAATCAGCAAATTTTGTTAGTCAAATAAAAATGGCAGGATTCATTGTGCCCAGTGAGTATACGACAATATAGTAGGAGGTTCTGAATATATATTCCCCCCTCCTATTTTATTACCTTGTCGGTTAATTGTCTCTTTAAACACTATATTTGTGAAGATTTGCTTATTTTGGTTTTGAAGTTAAAAAAATTTTAGAAGCAGAAAATCTCAGTAGATAACATGAACGATTGTTATTTATCAAAAAAATTTATAGCAGCTGAAAACATCGGAATAGTTATTTATGCAAAATTTAAAAGATATTAAATTTTAGCTCATGTCATTTCTGCAACAATTGCTACTCTTCCTTCCCAAACTTCTTTGCAATTTTGTAGCAGACGCCATTTTAAAAGCAAATCCTGCTCCTTCCAAACAACACGTAGAAACTTTACTACTTTTCCTACGCTTCACTGGTATTGGCACATCCGTCTTATAATATTCCGTTCTGATGGATAGCTGGAAGCACAAAAAATATAAATTCTGACAAAAATGAATTCAATATTCAGCGCACAGAAGAAATTTCAATATTTTGTTGTTTTCAATTTACAGCAGCGAATGGCATCGAATGGCGAACGTGTCTCGTGCATTTTATTTATGGGAAACACAGAGAACTGTACAGAACTGAACCGAACGGAACAGAGCAGAATATTATGGGTAGTTTATATGTAGCCCCCCTCCTAGAGATATTGTCGTTTGGACAGACAGTTTCATACAGGCGAGGCGGTTGGCAGACGTTACCGAGTCGCGTCGACAAAATCATGCAGAATGTTGGGTCCAAGTGCAGATGGAAACAACACACACAATCAAACACACACTCACACACGCACACGTGCATGTTTATAACAAATGAGCATATATATGCAATACATATATACATAAATTTAAAATTCTGAGTTTCTTATTTTTTTTCTTATTTTTTGTGAGGTTTTTATAAAGCCAAAATGACACGAGAAATATATACTATATGGAACATACATATACATATATATAATATGCCTCCATGTGTTGCCCACCAAATGTGGCATATCATGATCCCCGGCAAATAAGAAAACAAGACGAATAAGCAAATCGAAAAGAATATAAAGAGGAAGAGTGGGAAATATTATTATTGCCACATGTGGCATGCATAAGCAAAAAGTTGAGCTTCAATTTGCTGCATAAAGTTGCAGTTCAAGTGGATTTTGGCCAACAAACTGTGGAAAGATATGGCTTAAAGCTTGGGAATACAGCATTTATAAGCAAAGACTGAAGCTAGCTTGGATCTGACGATCATCTTAAGTTGTTTTAGATTGCTCAATTAAAGATAGGTCAAAATGGTTCTTTATTCTCCACGCTAATCGGTTCCAGCACGAAACCTTTTGAGGGAACTAAAATTGAATATATTAAAAACCGAAGAAACGAACCTATTCGTTTTGAAAAACTTGACTTTTCGAAATTTTAGGAAATACATTTTTTTGCTTCAAGGTGGTTCCTTTTTAAGTTAAACTTTTTTATACCCTGTACCGTATGGTACCAAGGGTATATTAAGTTTGTGCAAGCCGAAAATGTATGTAACATATAGAAGGAGACGTCGGAGACACTCCAAAGTTACCTAAAATATGATCAGGGTGAATAGAGAAGTCGATATACCCATGTCCGTCAGTCCGTCTGTCCGTGTGAACGCCTAGATCTCAAATATGGTAAGAGCTAGAGTTACCAAACTTTCACATTAGATCCCATATTATTCCATAGGAGGCAAGTTTATTTTATTTTTTTGATATCGGGGATAAATTATATAGCTCCCATGGGGGTGTTTGAGACGACGATATCTTCATAAACAAACAAATTATTTATCTAAAACATTTTTTTTTCAAGATCGTTTGAAACACACCTATGGGAGCTATATAATTTAACCCCGATATCAAAAAATAAAATAAACTTGTAAATAAATATTTACTTATAAATAGAAAATCTTGTCTTAATATAGAAAACAAAATTTATCTATGTGGTGCCATTTTTTAAGCACTGTTGTGTTATGGAGACCATATCTGGGTAGAGGCAAATAATATTAAATAAACAGAATTCAAGTTATACAAATCAAACTGTTAAAAATGATTTTAAGCCTTCCTTTGTTTCTCCCCACCATTAATTTATTCACCACGGCAAAAAATGAATTCGTTTCAAAGATGGTCAACCATTTCCACAACAATTTTAAGAATAGATGCACTTTACTGCGGGTCAATTTATATGGCCCAAGAAAAACCCTATATTACATACATATATAGCGATTTTTTTCCTCCTTTCAAAACAATATCAAAGTCGATTTTTGAATACTTCGAAAAATAAATTATTTTGAAAAAATGGGCGACTCGAAATACATTTTAGAGTGTATGTTTTGACAAAGTTGCTTAGAATGATCCAAAGAATCAAAATCACTGTGAGCCTTTATAACGAAAAAAATTTACCCACCCTAATCTACTTATTCCAAGTTTACGCATCTTCATAATTTATTAGATGTAAGTCCCTCATATTCATGGGTTTTTTTTTTAATTTTATTACCGTCCTCTTATGACTCTAATGACTTATTATATATTTTCATTATAATACAGAGGAAATGATAGTCATTAAGCCTAATCTCTGTGTTTTAAGAAAATTAATTTTCACATGTATTCAGTAATACCTAAGAATTATTGAATAAATTTTAAACTAAACAAATCTACCAAAGCCAAAAAATACAGAATAATGCAGTAATGAATCATGTGTGAAACGAGCTTTAAATGCACTTGATATTATTCTCAGCACTAATGTTAAGAGCTTATACCTTATAACTAGAACATTGTAATCGACTCAAAATTTTCTATTTTCTATTTTTGAGATCCTGAAGAACTAAGTGTTTAATAATTGAGACGACTACTTCTCTACGTGCGTCTTCCCCCGGGTCCACGGGTACCACCTACCGACTTGCTTTCTGGCCCCGACAACTTTTATTTTATTAAATTTGTATTTAAGACACTCTTTTGAGTATTCCCCAATTATTTCCAAACTTGTTCTCTTCGCCACATCCATTTATTTAAAAATTGAGCTCTTTTTATGACGGACTTAATATTTGTGTTTTTTTAAAGTAAAAAACAATTTTTAACTTGACTGTCAGAAATACAAAATGATGTTGAGCCACCCTAATTTAGTTCTACTAAAAAAAAATTGGCAAAAAAATGGAACTTACGCTTACTACAGGCGGTCCCTGCATTCGCAAACAAATGTCTCGATTATAGAGCGCTTTGAGAAGAACCACAGAGATTGCATTAAATTTCCATTAATGATTTCAACCGGGTACAACCGGGAGAACTCGCCAGCATTTAAATTAAAATTGAATCATTATTGAAATTCGTTTAACCAGACGACGACGACGAACCGGCAAACGGAGGACCGACTCCGTCTCATTAAAATGGATAACCATGGCAATAAAAGTTTTTAGCGACAGGTTCAATTCAATGCACCAATAGCAGGCGTATGTGTCTGTATGTATGCGATTATGCATATGTATATATGTATTCCAATGTATATAAGTATGAGTAAAGCATTTGGCAAATTGTAAAAATTTAATTCGCATATCAAGCGCGATAATCAGCGGCGTACATTATAAAAGCATAAAAATCCCAAAAGCCGACAATAAACCAGAAGGAACTACGTCGAGGGGAACGCGAAAAAGGAGAGACAGTGAGAGATGGCAATAAATATGCGATTATATGGTAATTGTTGCATGTATTAGTATACGCACTAAATGCAGAACGCTCCTACTGAGCGCGGCATCTGTATCTGTATCTGCAGCTGTATCTGTATCTGTATCCGCATAGGCATCTGTAGCTGTCGCTCCAACTAGTGGGGAAATGTCTCGTTTTTTTTTTTAGCTGGTTAACAAATTCCACATGGTTAACCAACTGCCCACCCTCTGCTGGTAATTTGCATATGAAAAATCATTTCATAGATACTTTAGTTTGATTTTTTGTCACAGCTGCAAATGGCAAATTGAATGCAAATGTCGAGGTTGCCCCAATGTATGGCATATTTATTTTATTGCTGTGATTATGATTTGCAAAAAAAAAAGAGCATTATAACAAAATGGAAATCCTATTAAGTATCTCGAACTCAATTCGCCATTAAATTAATGCCAAATGATGGCAAACAAAATGGCGCCGTAGCGCATTAAATAGGAGTAGAATGCCAGGCTGAAGGTGTTTTTTGCTATAGTGCGGGTTGTTTTCTTGGCGGGGGGGTTTAATTTTCATGTCCATTAAGCAAGCAAAATGGATGAAGACAGCAGCGGTGAAAGGATAAGGCATGAACAGAATCTTGATGCGGCCTAGATTTGAAATTTTAACACACAAATATATAAATAAATATAAGTCGGGGTGGCACTTGACTGTGGAATACTCTGCACATATTTTTGGATAGTGAAATTTTTAGAGGCGTATTTTAGGAAAAATTTAGGAATAGTCAATGCTTCGTTTTTTTTTATTAAGTTTCATGCTATTCCGCCAACTAAATTTGGTGAAAATCACACAATATTTTTTAATAATAAAAATTAAAGAAATTAAGTAATTTAAAATTAAAAAAAAAACAAATAAAATATAAATAAAAAATAGTCAATAGATAACACTAGTTTAAAACTTTCAGGGCTATCCGTATCTTATTTAATCTAAATAATAATACTAATTTATATATAATTATTATATTTTAATAATTTAATTTCAAGCACGATTTTGTTTTTAAATAGGCTATGGAACGTAAAGTAACTTAAAGGCGCGAAGACGATTCTTTTTAGGATATCCCTGTATCGCAACTAGGCATTGTATATAAAGTCCGATTTCATTCGTACAACAAAACTCAAAATGACAAGTTTTTTTAACTTATAGCTCAATTAATACATTTTTTTGAAGCCGTGATACAGATGTGATCTATGAAGAAGCTCTAATGAATATAGAATCTTTTATTTTTACAAGCGAAAGTGTTAGCTGAATAAAATTTGATTTCCACTGAGTGTTTTTTCTTTTTAAATTTGTTACCTTAAAGAATAGACTTAATAGCAATGACAATTATTTATGTTCAATTCCAATATTCTTTTATAAATCGTAAACATATATTACAGGCATCTGAAATTTTGTTTAAAGAATAAAAAACTGAAAATTGTATTATTGGTTTATCTCTGACTTGGCTCCTGGATGTGTTTGAGCCCTTTTTTTATCTTAGTTATTAGTAAGTCCTATAACCGATTTGGATGTCACCACATTTGCGATACGCTTGTTATGTAGCGCTCTTGATTCTTAGATAATGTCTATGTTAGATGTTATAGTTTTTCAAGCATATTTTACAGACGAATTGGTGGGCGAAATTTTTAGAGTACGAATAAATACGCCACCAACAAATTTCGAAAAAAAACTCTGATTCAAAATTCAATATGGCATTCATTGCGCGACACTAACAAGGAGAAATTTCGGGCCTTTATCAGAGTAATCTTGAATATGGGTACCATGGTTTTGCCAAATTTGCAAGATTACTGGTCAACTAGTGTGTTCACTAGAGAAATATTCCAGCAATTGTTCTGGATGCTTCATTTAAAAACCGTAGATCAGCAAAGAAGAGATATAAGAACTAGGCTTCCCTCAAATGGTGGAAGAAAATGTGTTTTTGGGGCATTGAGATGTTCTGTATAAATTCATATATTTTATATAAATGTATAAAAAAGGACAAAAATTAAATCTCATTTCCCATTTGAAGTTTGTCAAGCGCTTAGTCGATCAACTCGTGGGCGAATTTCGAGAAGATCGATCAAGACAATCCACCTCAAATCAAAAAGCTTGGCTTGACAAAAGACTTCACATTTTGCGGAAGGGCAAAAAAAGGATTGTGTAGTTTGTTTCAACAGGCAATAACGAGGGCAGAGACGGGAAACTGTGGAATTTTGTGATTCTTGTCCCGATAAACCTCGAATGCATATGGGTGATTGCTTTGGAAATTACTACACTTTGAAAAGTTTTAAGCCTTAAGTTTCTTCTTTTAGTCTTCAATATAAGCTACAATGTGCATTATTACAATATATGTAAAAATAAATTGGTTTGTTTCAATGTTGTTTCAAACATTAATGCATGCACTTTTTACTAAAATAGCTCTCGAGTTGCTGGTTGCTACTATTTCTTATTAGGCTCGAGTGCAAAGGGTTAAAAATTATTTATTTAACTATCGCATTTCATATTTAAAAAAAATTACAAAGAAGGCAATTCATGTAAACAAAGCTGCAAACCATTTAGTAACTTACAATTAAGACAAAATATTGTGAAATATTTTTACATAATTTAAATTTAAAGATTTGTAGTCAAACAATGGTTTTTGTGAGGCATTTTTTGTGTGGATGAATCCGTAGATACATGTTCGTCTAAAGGGTAATTTCTTGTTCATGATCCATTTGGTGGATAATAACAGAAAGTTGAATATTGGAAAGATCGTTTTAAATTAATATATTTTTGACTATACCTTCAATTTTTACTCCAATCAAGTTGAGCTCTGTATAAGTTCTGACTGAACCAAAGAATTCCGCTCTTGTGTTTTTTTTTATAATAGATGTGAATAGTGACATCTTTATTACTTCAAGACACCGCGGTTCCGATAAACTGGCTATAAACTGTAGGTCTCTGTTCTGCCTCGTGCTTAATAGAGATCCCATGACTCCCTTTAGGCGCGACTGACAAAATATGTAGCCAGTCTAGTAATTATTTATCAAAATGATAAACTCTTGGAGGAACCGGCATAGTATGTCCACAACACTGCGTTGCGATAAGGAGCATCTTTTGGCAAGATTCGGTCTACCCAATTCTTACGTCAAGGTGACGTCACATAGACGAACAATCGGATATTCAGACAGACTGGCCTTACTAGTCATCCGACATGATGATAAGCAATTTTATATAAAGATCTTATAGTCTGCCACGCCTGCTACTTATTTTCCCCAAATCTATAATACTCTTAATCATATGGACACAGAGTATGTATAAACAGGCACACTGACTCAGAGACATTATAAGTGAACTCAAAATAAAGTTTAACGAAGCCAATCTTCAATGCGGGCTGTCCAGGACTATATGCTCAGCGCCCAACCGAGGGCGTTACAGTAGGCGGCCGGCTATGAGCCATGAAAATTATCAAAGCGTGTTATTACAGCCAACGAAGCGCAACGCAGCCAACACTCTGGAGCTGGAGCACTGGAGCTGCTACAATCTGAAGTGGTTGCAAGTAAATTTGAACTCAATTGGTGTAGAAGTGGCAGATTGGAGCCAGGAGGCAGGAAGCGACGGCTGCTGCGTCGTCTTAGATCCACTTGTGGTTGCCTGGGCATAAAATTTTGTTGTTTTTTTTGGGTTCATTTTTTGTTTCGTGCTCTGCTTAAAACACGCACGCAAATAATCAAATAAAGCGCATAAATTTCATGAAAAGGGATAAAATTCAACAAAATGGTTGTCGATTTTGAAAAAATATTCAACAGTCTGTACAATATGCCGACTTCGATTCGAGTTGACGCAGCACCTTTTCGGGAGGGTTAGGGTTAGCGTTATCTTGAAGAGCGGAGGAAAGTGGGCGAAACGTTTGAGTTTTGTTTTCTCTGGCTGTAAAAATTGTTGCTATGAATTGCAATTCAATGAATTTGAAATGAAAAATGAAATGGTACAGTGGGACGAAGCGTGTAAAAATGGAATGTTATTGGGAAGTACTAGATAAATGTACCTAAATTTTAAAGGTGGGAAAATTTGTGAACAAATATAACAAATTATGTGTTGAAAATGAGTTAATAAGTAAAATCTCTTAAGGAAAAATATTGGGAATCATGAGATAAAAGGCGCCTTAAAAGCTATTCTTTATATTCCTTAAGGGTACTATACGATTGAGCGAAACTATAAACTTTGAAAAGAAAAAGAATCGCATAAAAAATATTTCTATCCTAATTCTATAAACGTTGAAATATTTTTATTTTGGCAAAAAGCGTTTAATTTCTCAAATCTCATAATCTGCTAGGAAGTATCAATTTTTAACAAGCGACAACTTAATTTCATTATGGCTTCCAAAATGTATAGCTTATGTAATAACAATATAGGCAAAACTAGATCAACTAATCAATAAACCGATATTATCTATCTGCCATATCATTTAGAAGTTTTTTTTCCCCCGAAAAAGCGTTCCTCACAGAGAGGTCCGTTCTGGCAAGACCTTTTGTCTCGGTCGCATCCAGAGGTTTGATAAGAACTTTGCTTGACGAAGCCCCGGAACGGAGAACCAGTATATCCTATGTTCTCCTGTGGCCCATTTGTTTATCATGGTTTTGATTGTGGACCAACCAATACCACAAATCGTCGCTGGAGATGTAGTCAGTGTGGAGGCACTCTGTCGTGCTAGATCGTCAGTGATCGTGTTACCATCCACTCCCGAGTGTCCGCTCCTAACATAGCACGACTTTGTTCCGTGTGGACAGGGTTTGGAGGTAGTTATGGCATTCTTTAACATCCTGGAGGAGATGCTCCAGGATGACAATGCCCTAATAGCAGCTTGGCTATCTGAAAAATACATATGCTTGCTCCCCTAGTTCCCTTGAGAAGGATACTAAGGACGCAGATCTGTATGGCATGAATCTCCGCTTGAAAAACGCTGGGTGTTGAGGTTCACTGATTCCAACACCTACACCCTGCTCAGTTTTGCACCCATCCGTGAACCATTGTTACCACCAGGGGTTACCACAGGTGCTGGCATCGGCCTAAGTCTCCCGACTAGGGTGAAGAGATTTAAATTTCTTCTACATTTAGAAGTTAGTCGACTAAGAGATGCTTTAGAAGCATATACCGTATTAATGCTATCAAAATATATTGCAGGGGTCTGTCTCATCGCTGGAAGGAAAATATTCTGGGAATACCGTTCATAAGATTTCTGATGTTTCTGGTCGTGCCAGGAAAACATGCTTAAGTTATATCTAAGCTGTAATCTAAGACTAACAAAGTGAAATAATGTGAAACCTGATGGCTTATGAATAGAATCGAAGCCTCTCTCCTCTTATTCTCTATCTGCTTACATTGGTGCTCTTAATCTCTCATGAAGATCAAATAATCTTTTACACATAAGGTGCAGATATAATGTGAAACTTCCAAATGGTGCTGGCCCTTATGTTGACGCTATATGGTCAGCTTAAAAATCCTAGTCCCATATCAACATCATCCTCGGATAAGGAACAAATTTAGATATTGACCATTGCACTGTTTAAAGGATTATGATTTGGTGAAATGGAGAAAGTTGGTTAACGAAGCCATGGGCCACACCTGACTGAATCTATAAAAAAACTAATTGAAATAAGCTTCGTTGACGATGGAAAAAATGATGGACTTTCCCATATAAATTCAAAGATTTTTTATTCATAATATTACAACTTTTACCCACTGTGCGCCCTTTGCTCCTTAGTTGGGCACGCCTGTTAGATTGGGCAACTTCACATTCAAACTGCAAAAAGGCATGTCCATAGTCAGGTTGTGCTGATACATGCATCGTATACCTAGCAAAGGTTACCTCTAAATATTCCACCCCCGCCACTACTTCAACATACAATATCAGCGACTCACTTTTTTGGGGGGCGTTGTTTTCCAATTTATGATGCTCCACTCGAGCGTATACATTGTGACTTGGCATGGCGCATGTGAAATCCTCCAATCCTGCAAACGGTTTTTAGGGATTTTTTAAAATAAAATTTACGGATTAAGTTATTGTGCGACTGCGATGCATGATGGAGTCAACTCCTATGAACGAGCTCCAAGTGTAAGTAAGCAGGGGTTCTGCTAAGGTCGATTACGTTTTACAACGCAAGCATAAAAGTTGATTGAAAATGCTTATTAGATGCAAGATTAGATGCGAGAGACCAAGCGGCCATTTTGGAATCACAGTCGACGCTCAAATGCATAAAAATCCTGTGGCAGAGCGACGTGAGCAAATTTCACTGTGCTCCATTTTTTATGCGCTGCCAAAGAGAGGAAGAGGAAGCGGCCAACTTAATTGAAATGTCGTAGCAAAAACTGTAAAAGTTTTTAAAAACTGCTACGCCTGACGGGCAAATACAAAAAAATATATGTATATAGGTATATAAGTATATAAGATCAAGGTGCGAAGGCAAAAATTAAGTCCACAAAAATTTACAGCCGGCAGGTAATCTCATTAAGCCAGGATAATATTCCCACTCGGCGTGCGCAAATTGAACTTTTTCTAGAACTTAACACCAAAGCGGCAAAAACAACAAAAACAAAACCAACTAGCAGCTAAAGCGAAAAAAACAACTTACAAAAAAAGTTACTTTGATAACAAACCTCATCAAAATTTAAGCTACAAGAAAAAACTTTTTATAAAATTTAAATGAAGAAAAAAAGCCACACACAGCGGTAAGTCGCTTGAGAGTCAGGAGAGTAGCGAATATTAAATACACTACCATGAACTTCAAAGTTTATATGTGAGATCATGATTTTTTTTTTTGTGGGATCGCTAAATCTTCAAAAAAGCTAGCTTTTCGAAATATATATAGATATACCTTAATATAAACCACAGAAGCTACAAAAACGGCAAATACGAATGATCCGAAAAATATTGCTTCCGAATTAGAGATGGAGCCACAAACCAAAGCAGTAGAAAATGCAGCGGGAATATCCTTAGACGCGCCTGAAGAAATAAATGAATCTCAAAGTCGAAGTGCACACAACCGAAGACGCTCCGCAAGCGTGTAAAATTCGGAGCGCTCTCCGAAAAAACAATCAGTAAAAGATGACACAGCTGCTAATTCTGCCACTGCGCAAAGAAGAAAAAGTAGAGCGCCTTCCAAAGAAAGCGAAGAAGTCCCCTTAAGATCACGCGAATTCGCCAAATGCTGAAGCTGGAAACACTGGACAGTCCACCCCCGAGGCCGACGGCAATGTCGATGCCATAGTAGTAGTAGACTCTATACCAGAGACTGTACAGATGGAAGCTACGCTGGCGTGGAAAGCGCTCCGAATAAACAATCAGTAAAAGATGACACAGCTGCTAATTCTGCCACTTCCAAGTCGAAAGACTGCGCAAAGAAACGGAGACGCTCAAAATAAGAAGAAAATGTAGAGCGCATTCCGAAGAAAGCGAAGAAGTCCCCTGAAGATCACGCAAATTCGCCAAATGCTGAACCAGCAATCGACAATCCACTCCCGAGGCCGACGGGAATTATGATGCCATAGTAGCAGTAGACTCTATACCAGAGACTGTATAGATGGAATCCAATAATATGAATGTAGCTATTGAGGAAAATACGCAACATGACTCGGATATCGCTCCGGATCCATCGACAGCGTCTGAACTTTGCTGTTCCCAGAGTAGACTCCGAGCCTTCGACGAAGGAACCCAAAAAAAAAACCATCATCTTCCACGGAGTTGAAAGAATAAAAAGTAGGTCATACAAAGCAAAATGGGAATTGAGTAATAAGAATTTTAATAAAATAAATTGAGTTTATGGCACATATAACATTTTTAATAGCTGCACCTTATATCAATCTCTGCTTTAACCAGTTGTGAATTATAAGCAATTGTGCACTCAAAATAGTCAAATCGATGCAGCAAAAAATGAAATAAATAAATAAATAGTTCCAGGAAAAAAAGGAACCGTTTTCAATCGTTCTCTTCGGGTTGCCTGGTCACTTCAGACGGGGTATTTCGGAGTGTGATAAACAAGGTTTTGTAATTTATCCATCATCTACCACCAATGCTTCATAGATTAAAGAAATAAAATGAACTAATGATCGTACTCGTAAAATCAGCAGCTTATCAACACTAATAAGGAACCTGACGTGCTGGGGTATTTGGATTTCTACTTCCGATTTAACCACACCAAGAACATAAAAAATGATCGGCCGGAAATAGAAAGTCGTAATTTTATGGTGTTTGCAAGTTATGTTAGATATCTGAGACGCTGTTCGTATGCGTCGAATTCGGATTTAGAAATCCCCAAAACCTATAGAAAATATCGCTGAACTACCAGTCTGAATAATAATATTTTACTTTATTTTATTTTGGGGTAACATCAGAGCTATCACTTGGGATTTTTGGATTTGAAGATTAGACCATGTTTACTGGGTTCGCTGAATCCGAATCCGAGGACCAAAAAACTCACGCACATTAGTGATTAAACACAACCTTAAAAATCTTTATTATTAATTCAAGACACCGCCGTTCGGATTCGGCTATAAACTGAAGGTCCCTGATCCGCAGTACTCCGCCAAAGGAGCGACTGACTAATTAGTCAGAGAAATTATTATTATTTTATTATAAGCCGTCATTGAATCAGATATTTATTAAAATATCTCCAAATCCTGATACTTTAGAGGTTTTTGGAACTAAAATTTTAGTTCCACGATCCCAAAAACATACACAAAGTGTCGTTGATAGCCCGAAATAAACCAAATTGTATGGAGTTTTTCAAGATCATCTAAACTTTGGGTGCGCTGTGGTTTTTCGTTTAAGGATTTGGGGTAAGCCGCACAAAATCGATGATTTGATAGACGACTCCAAAACTATTCGAATTTGCAGACTTTCACGGACTACAACTTTTTTTTTAAATTCATCCTGTACGCCAGATAGACGGAAGAAGAAACCAACAATATTTTTCGTACCATTTCTACAACTATTTATGAACCGATGCCAATAACATAATATGCATGCGCACTCTTCATAAGGGTATGAGGAAAAAAAAACTTCAGGCGCAAAACAAATTTTATTCTGAACGCCGGTGACGACAACAGGCCAAGAGTCGTGCTATATGTACGTATATATTTCATGAAAGATTCATTGAAATGACTATGAAAAGACAAGCATAAGGCAGAGCAGCAACCTCCAAAGAACCCGCCAACGATGGAAAACAAAAACAACTCCAACTTGATGATGAACCAAAAGCAACAACGAAATTAAACAGATCCAAAAGCAAGCATTATACGGCCTCAACCGCAAGAGCTCCCCAAGTCAATGGCTGATGAAAGATGTTTTCAGGTAGTCAGGGTCCGTTCGGGGATGCTGCGTGGCCCGCTAAATGGGGGCAATCTCTTGCACGCCTCGCCTTATGCCCATCAGCAGTACATAAAAAAAAAAATATTCACATATTTTTTTCTAGATGTTTTTTTGGCTATTTTGGGGCATTGTATAGGCCAAAAGTTAAATTAGAAAAGTTCGTGCCAGAATTTTTGGCCGTACTTAACTTCCACTGTCCGTTTATTAGCTAAAAGCAAAAACTTTTTTTTAACCAACTTGGCACATTGACAAAATTCTATTAAAAAAATATACGCGCTGCCATATTTTTTAATTACTTATGATGCAGACAATGAAATGGAATTTACATTGCAAAAAGAATTCGCGAGGTAGTTCTATAACATTGTAAGTAAGTTCTATTATTTGCATGGTACAGTAAAAACTTGAAACAACGTACTGATAGTTTTTAAATTAATATTGCAAAAAATCTTGGAATTTTTATTTTCGATTCCGATCGTTATATTATATATAATCAGCTGTCAAATTTTAAAATCTCTGATAAGTGGAACGTTATGACCCTACGCTCCTCAGGATAGTAGTAAATATTTATAATATTATATTATCCCAATGCCTGCTGCAGATATTTTGTGTTAAGTGTACCTACAACGATGAACTGCACTTTTATCAACAAATTGGGATTGATATGTAGAACAGGCATGTGCTTTATAGATTACATGTTCCTATAATATATATTGATAGAGCGGAAAATTTAAAAAAATATCCTGAAAATTAGTTTTATCTCGCCGCGAATCCGAATTAATTTTTACGCAATTATACACAATATTGTACAGTAAGACTAAAAATTAAGGCAACACTTTTAAGTTTCAAGTTTAACACTAGTATAATTTTAAATAATATAAGTTTTAAAATTGAAGAAAAGAAAGAAGATTTTAAAAACAAATTTTTTTAATTTACAAAAAGAAGGTTTTTTTTTTTAAATTGGCTCTAAAGTAATTTTTAAATTTCAGGAATTTAAAAAAAAAACAATTGAGTTGTTTTATTTTATTCAATTTGCTCTCAGCCTGAGGGGCAATGTTGCTCTAATTGTTAATTACTTTGTTTCCTAGAATTAATTCTAAGTTACAATATTAACAAAATAAATAAATAAAAATTCGATCAAATACGATTTGAATTGAATTTTATGGGATTTTGTGAAAATGAAAATCAGTGTCCTATACCTATTTTATACCTATATTATATTCTATATTCAAATCGAGTCAAAGCATTTGCAAAATAGTTTTTACTCATTTGAGTTATTTCCTCAATAGAAAAATAAAATAAGAGAATTATTCTCAGTAATAATAAAATAAATTAAACAAAAATTTTATACAGATTATATCAAAAATTCTGGTATAAGAATTAATATTTTAACTAAAAAAAAAATATATATTTTATCTATTATTTATTTCGTCTATGATGATGACATTTTATGTTTAAACGTCGCTTTTTAGAGAAAATAATCCATTACGAATAGCAAAAATTCACACAATTGCATGTTAAATCGAAAAGCATGTGTATATTCCTGATATTTAGTTTCGATTTTGTTACTTTCAATGTTTGAGTATTTTGAGTTTGGTCTATTATTAAAATACAGCATTTGCTCAAGTCAAATCTTAGTAGGTATATCTACACATTCATAAATGCTAAAAGATTCGTTTTGATTTTTCCAAGCCACCAGAATGACGCTACTTCAGTTAGAAAAATTTCAAGTTTTATGTTGATTTTTATAATTGGACACATTCAGATTCATGCGCAAAAAATTCGAAAATCACGAGTTTGGCTCGGAGATCAATGTACGTAACAAAATTCTTTGTATCTATCTAAAATTGTGACAATGGAGCTAATTCGACATCCTCAAATACACTTTCAATTAGGAAAAAAAAAAATGATTGTCATTTCAAAAAATCTACGAAAATATTCTTCGGAATTCACCCCACTTGCCTCAACTGAAAAATTTCACATATTATTAGTTTGTATTAATATTCGCTCTGAGTACAGTGCATATGCCGAATCTTTACTGTAAGCTCCGAATGTGCTGCTTATATGTACATGAATGTATAGAAAATTGTTTGTATGTACAGTTTCAACTACACTTTGAGAAATTTGTGTTGATTTGTCACATTTTGTCGTAACATCATTATTCCAGCAAAGCATTTAATTTAACCTAAAAAGTTAGAAAATCACTTTAATTCAAAAAAAATTTCCAATAGCTTTACCTGTAAAAATGAATCGCATAATAAACGTACTTGAAAAAGTAGTTTTTATAGTAATTTTGGAGTCAAGAAACTCGAAAATAACCTTTTTTTTTCTTAAGCACCATTAACGAAATTTTTTCGAAAAACATGTTTTGGACACTTTTTTATTTTATCGTCAATATCTCGTGAACAAAATTTTCCATCGACATGAAACACGATGATCCGATTTTAAGTTATAAATTAAAAGAAATATAGTATCATATGTTATCTTTCTAAAATATTAGCAGAACGTTCTCCGAGGAGGGTCTTGAATCCGAAAACTGTCACTGCAATTTCTCCCCTTACTTAGTGTTTGTTCTAATTGACGTTTTCAATTTGCATCATTTACTTGGATTAAAATCCTACCCAGTCATTTTTTTTAATAGAAAATAAAATAATTTTAGAGGTTTGAACCTTTTCGTGAAAGGTAAAAAATTATACATAATGTAAAAACAAACAAAATACGAATTTTTTCATGGTCTCAATTCACTTATTTATCACTTTTAAATAGATAATAATTATTTTTGAACTATTTTATGATATAAAAAGCTCCGTTCGGATAGCACTGACATTTTTTTGAATCCATTTTTTTCAGCTTATTTAATAATTCCCTTTTTTAGTATGGATAGTCTTTTAAAATTATTTTTCTTATTCATTCAATTAAGAAATTATATGAAGAAATTTATAAATAATTCTAGCTATTAACTTTGTATTTTATCTATTGGATTATATTCTTAGTTTTCAATAGGCTGATTGCCAATTATTTAAAAAATAAATTTTTAATATGTTTATTGTACTCATAGAAAACTTAATTATTTAAAAAATTACATATCAAATTTGGAAATAATTTCATAAAATTCCGCTTTACTTTAATTGTTGTTATTCGAATAGTTTTATTTTTTTAATTTTAATTATTTTAGCATATTTTTTCACAAACATATCTATTCCTTTAATGAAAACCAGATTTTTATTTTTTGTCTAATTTTTCCAATTTAAACAAATATAAATATATAAAAATATATATATAATATATAAATTTTTTCATCTGCAATAATAATTATAAAAAGCAAAGTACCCAAAAATACACTAACATATCAAATTTTCTGCAATTCGACGCTTAGAATCCATATTGAAACGAAGCACCATATAATTTTTTCCAGTGCACATCAAAAACCACCCCAACTAAAAATGAACCGCACTCAAGTCAGAAACATCAAGAACAACAACGACAGATACAGATACAGCGCAAACTAGAGCAATGCCTGGATGGATATATGTGGTGGTGGATTTCACGGCGCAGAACTTGGACTAGCCAGGGAAAGGTCGTGCTGACATACAAAAAGCAACTCCAGCAGACGACATCGACCATTGCAGCATTTGGAGGATGATGGCTGACGAGTGCGCACAAATGTAAGATATACGCAATGGCCGGACCGAGTTGCCGTCGGTGTATCTGATAGATACACAGGCATGAAGTTCAAGTGGAAGAAGAAGAAGATGCTTAGCATACGCAGAAAGCCAAGGGCGTGGTTCATATGTTTGCAGTTGTTGTTGTTTGATATGTGTACTATACTGATAACATGGTGCGGATATGGGATTCTATCTGATTTAGGCAACATTTATACTAAGCGATTTGGTTTATAGTTTTTAGCTAAGCAACTTAAGATGCTTGGGTTCCTTGAAGCTATAGTAGTTAGATTGGCTTTAACCTTAATCTTTGTACGACTTTCAGTGTTGCATATTAGTTTTTAGGATACTTTCAGTTTTCATGTAAGCTTTGTCAAATATGGTGATGATCAAAATAAAAATTAAATTTGCTTGTATTGGATTTCAATATTAAAACGTAGAAATTATGGTTAGATTTCTATAAGTTGTAAGTAGTATAATAAGTTCAAAAGTATAGATTGTACTTACTTGGCAGATACTCCATATTATCTATTAGATTTGTCAAAATTTTAAGATTGAGCATTTCAGATTTCGGTGTCTATTAACTTTTTCATAAAAGGGAGGCAGTCGAGGCGCTGGAAAAAAAAGAATTAAAATAATAATTAATTCCAGACCGAGAAATTTTAGTTTATCTTATATTAACTGTAGAAAGTAATTTTATTAATGTAAGTATTCCAACTGCGATTTCGCTAAAAAAAAAAAAATGTTTTATTCGAGTATAATAATGTAATTTTTTAGACTCCAGAATTTTTGTTTTGAAAAGTATTTGGGAAATATTCCACCCTTGATTTCTCCTGAAAAAAATAAGAATAATCCAATGTTTTGTAGATTCCGAAAAATTTTCTATTTACAATATATTTTAGGATCAGATATTGAAGAAAAAAAGAATAAAAAAAAATGCATTGTTTTGGAAATTCCAAATAATTATCATTTTATTGAAGAATCGGAAATTGAATTTGATAGTATATATGTATAGTATAGACCAAATTTCAAAAAATTTCTTGAATTTAATTTCACTTGAACCATATTTTATATTTGTACATTAAATATATTAACCGAAAGAATTCTACTCAGTCACGACAGGCTAAAAATAAAATATAATTCAATCTATTGTAGACTAATATTATTTGAGAGAGTATCTTAAATTTCACTTCTCAATATAAACATTTTTGCACGATTTACACCGAAAGTATTGATCTTAAAACAACATATTTAAAAACTAACAATACAATTATACGCCTGTACGATAGGTTGAAACAATGGCGTACGTAAAGTCGGTGCAAGCGGACGACTGTATGGGATACCATATAGTAGGAGACGTCGCAATAAAATCCCGAAGTTACCTTCACAAATATGACCAAAGTGAATAGAAGAAGTTGATATACCAAACATGTTTTTTTGACCGATCTGTCCGTCCGTATGGGAGCTATATGAACTATAGATCTCACAGATTGTCAGAGCTAAAATTTGACACAGTGCATTAAATACCTTAAAAATCGATATGAATGCCAAATTTATTTCAAATATCTTTGACAAAGGTTAAACTATATAGTCACATCGAAGTGTTTGAGACGACCTCGACAAAAACAGTGTTTTTAGACCGATTGGTTCGTATGGGAGCTATATAGATCTAGTCAAACGAATTTGGATTAAATTTAGTACAGTGCTTTAGGAACTATCAAAAACTCACTGAATGTCAAATTTGATCCCAATATCGGTTGACTATATCATATGAAGCTCACCATAAGTCTGATCTTCAAAAAATCGATTTTTTGGAAGATCGGACCTATGGGAGCTATATGATATAGTCAACCGATTTTGTTCAAATTTGGCACATTGCTTAAGTGGTCTAAAATTTCCAAACGCCAAATCTGGTTTCGATATCTTTGTTATAAAACGAAATATAACGAAATTTTCTTTAAAAAAGTTATTTTTGCCGATCGGTCCTATGGGAGCTATATGATATAGTCAACCGATTTCGATCAAATTTGGTACAGTGAGGAACTATAAAAAACTCTTAAATACCAAATTTGGTTACGATATCTTCATAAACAAACGAATTATTCATCTAAAACGCTTTTTTTTTGTCGAGGTCGTCTCAAACACCCCCATGGGAGCTATATAATTTATCCCCGATATCAAAAAAATAAAATAAACTTGCCTCCTATGGAATAATATGGGATCTAATGTGAAAGTTTGGTAACTCTAGCTCTTACCATCTCTGAGATCTAGGCGTTCACACGGACGGACGGACAGACGGACAGACGGACATGGGTATATCGACTTCTCTATTCACCCTGATCATATTTTAGGTAACTTTGAGGGTGTCTCCGACGTCTCCTTCTATATGTTACATACATTTTCGGCTTGCACAAAGCTTAATATTACCCTTGGCTACCGTACGGTACAGGGTCATAAAAATTTTAATTTTGAGCAAATTCGTTTGAGAGAGTATTTCACTTTTAATTTCACAGAAAATATTTTGTTAAATATCATTATATTTTTTAAAATTTATGTTAGGTATTTATGTTATGTTTAAGTATCATTTAATTAAATTTATAAACATTAGTTTTAAAATTTACCGACTGGATACTCAAACTTTGACATTTATTTTTTACTTTTGAGAGTTAAGTCTATTATTTAATACTAAATTTAATGTAGATTAAGCTACTAGGGCCTTCAACTCGCCAAATGGTTTTTTTTTTGCGATCTGCATACAAGCTACTGAAGAAATAAAAGCAACATCTCAGAGACCCAACCAATTTGTTAGAACGAGTTACTCGACATTGAACTTTAAAGGTATATTTACTTATTCGAGTTATAATGAAGAATAATATCTTAATAACAATATATTTGTATATATTTTTTGATTTTTATTACTTAACAGTCTGAAATAAACTAAAAGAGAACTTCTCTTAACTAGACTCGAAATAGTTTTGTGAGAGAGTTCTAAAATTTGACTTCTGTATGAAAAATAAATTCATAAATTATGCAAACATCCAATTAGTCCCAGAAAAAAAATTAGCTATTTGATTTATAGCATAAATTTTATACAAAGGTTCGATGCACTAAAAACAAAATCATAAAGCAATATCAGAAGCAGTAAAAATTTATTGAGACGAGAAAAAATTAATTTTTTTATTGGATCCATAGCAATATTATTCATACGAGCACAAACATATTCATAAATTCATTAAAAAACATATCCTTACAAGCTATCTATCAAATATTTTTCTTATTTTTTAATTTTTCCAGATTTCAGGAAAAATTTCTGGTTGAATGAACGCAAACCGTTGAATGATTTGAGGCTTAAGACGCATTTGACTATTCCATCTTAATGTCTGCCTCGTGTGTAATATATGAGCATGTGTTTGTGATTCTTTATATGTGTGTATATATGTGCGTTTGTATATGTGTTTGTCTGCGTGTATCTATGTGCGTGCGTAGGTGTGCAAGCAGATTTATGGGCGCATCATAAAACAATTAACAAGCCCAAACTCGTGCCACATAAATTGCTGCAGTTTTTTCCCTGGATCTCGTCAAGCTTACTGCCCGGACTTGTGTTACATTTCACAGCGTTTTATGACACGGGCCGGGTTCCAATTTGGTTGCATGTGTTATGTGTCAGTCCCAGTCCCAGTCTCAGTCCCGGCTCCCTTCCCGGCAACTATTAGCTGGCTTGACTCTGCCCCGCTCAGTTCTGTTTCTTTTTTAATTAACCACACAAGATTTCTACTCATTTTCATATCGTAAACGTTTATCCAACTTAATAAGTCGTAAACACAAGTGTGGAGACACTGTCGCAGTGGGTCTACCTATGTAGACGACGAAGGCATCACTTCTAACAAAGTTCCAGGCATGTGTAAGGGATTTACTACAAGAGCAGCCAGCCAGCCAGCCCAGCTTAGCTCAGGTGAAAGCATCTATGACTGGCATCCTCCTGGCAGCTCATATGCAAGCGATTACATGGCGGAAAGACAGCGGCCATAATAAAATCTTAACTAGCCGGCTTTGGCCGGTGGTCCATACCATGGGCGAAAATTCAATTGCAACGAATAAATTTTATGATTTATGACAAAACTGTGCAATTGAGTTTTGAGTTAATTATTAAAGAGTGTTTTTTTAGAGGTTTACAATTTTGAGTTAGCAACACAGCCAAACGACCGAAATCATATTTAAAAAGTAATTTCATAAAATATGCTATCCAATAAAACTAATTTCATTGATAATTAAATTATATTTCTTTATTTTATTATGACTTAAGCTTGTGTAACTTTAAAAAGAGCACCCTTTATATTTAACAAGCAGCATATTTTACGAGCAATCAATTATCTCGGCCAAAGTTGTTGTTAAAATAATCAGGAAAATTGTGTATTTCAAGATGTATCATATTTTTGGTTTACTAGCGTTGCACTTTCAGCTCATTGGTGATTGCTAAATTTTAACAAAATATTATTCCATACACATTTAAAATGCATAAAGTACAGAAAAATTAATAGATATCTCGACTATCTGACTTGCCGAAAAATCGAACATTTTTAATTGTTTATAAGTTTACAGCAATTTTTATCCTGCCATAATATGCAATTAAATCATTTTTTCATAAAACTGATTTTGAGATAGTGCAAAAAAACTATCGAAGCATCGAACTCAGCGATGGGCATAAAATCTTTAGACATTTTAATTACATCTTTTTGGCTATCTTTTGAAAAATGCCGTCGTTAAAAAACAGTTTTCATTCAACGCTCTTAAAAGACATTTTTTTTTTTTTTGATGTTTTGAATTAGGTTGATATATTATTTTAGATTAACAACAAAATCAGGTAAAAATTAATTCAATTCGATTTGGTTTCAGTTCTTCAAACTATAATTGCCATATTGTTGTTTAAAGATCCGCATTTAAAAAATTTTGCAATCTTTTATGAACAATTTTAAAGTGAGCCTAAAAAAGTCATGCGAGCTCTACTTAGGCCTTATGCTAGTTTAATTCTCAGGATCTAGTAATTACAAAAAACGATGAACTAATCAAATAAAATTTAACCTTAGGTGATTCCTGAATCAATAATAGAGACTCACTGAGCACACCTAATGTTTTCTTTTTAGTGCTCATGATCACTTTAATTTCGAAAATTTTTTTTATTTGGGATAGTACGAAATATTTTAATTAATACTAAATTTATGTTCTTACATAATGGCACAAAAGTTAACTCCGATCTTGGAAGCTGTTTGGACCTCTGAAAATGTGCTTAAATCTTATCAAGATTCCGAAGAAGCGAAACCTACAAATATGCTCTAACTGGAGGGGTATCTCTCTCCTGCCAACCATCATGAAAATCCTCAACCAGATCATACTAAGCCCCATTTCCAAGCCACTTAACAACGTTCTACGTAGAAATCAAGCTGGCTTTCACCCTCAGAGATCTTGTATAGATCTAATAAACACTGCACGTATTATCGTAGAGCAATCCAAGGAATTCAACTTTACGTTATATTTAGCTTTCATAGATTTGCTGAAAGCGTTTGACACCTTTGATAGGGAAGCAATTTGGGTAGCACTTCGAGCTAGCGGGATTCCAGACAAAATTATTAATATCATAAAAGCGTCGTAACTTGGTCCTCAAGCCGAGTTTTGCACGGCGGACAACTAAGCGATCCTAATAAGGATGCAAACTGTCGCCTTTGCTCTTTATCACCGCTCTTGATTTGGTATTTGAAGCAGCTGAATTAAATAGTTTTGGAATCAACTGGAAATTTAAACGTAAACTATGAGATGTAGAATATGCGGATGAAGTTGTTCTATTTTCTTCGCGTCATTCGGACCTTCTAAAAACCAATTTGATAGACTTGCCACAGAAGCCTCACAAATTTGTCTTAAAATCAACTGCGCAAAACTACGAAAAGTTTGCGGGTAAACCCCACTAATACAAGCGCCCTCTAGTATCGACAACTTGCATATTGAAAACGTAGACAAATTCGAGTATCTTGGAAACCAAGTTACATCATCCGGAGGACCATATGGACGATGTAGACTGCAGAATACGTAAAGCCAGAGCTGCCTTTTGGACAACTAAATATTATAGATTCCGGCGAGAACCGAATATCCGGCGAAAAACCAAAATGCGAGTCTTCAACGCATGCATAAAGTCGGTGCTGTTGTATGGTTGTGAAATATGGTTCATTACCAGTGTTATTGTCAAGAAGCTCCAAACATTTGTCAATCGATGTCTTAGAAGCGTATTACGTATATGGTGGCTCCGAACTATTAGCAATGTGCGCCTTTGGGAACTTTGCGAACAGAAACCAATCGAAATTGAAATTCGCAAGCGCAAATACGGTTGGTTGGGTCACACGCTGCGCAAAGATTATGATGAGATACCGCATGCAGTTCTGGAATGGAACCCACAAGGCAATCGATCCAGAGGCAGACCTAAAATGACCTGGCGCAGGACGCTCAACTGTGAGACCGGGAAATCCATCATCGAGCTTCGAGCAATGGCGCGAAACAGAGATCATTGGAAATCCTATGTTAATAACTTATGTGAATGACTACGTTTATAATTTGTTTAAATTTTGAACATGTCCTTAATAATAATAATAATAAATTTATGTGAACTTTGCAAACTGAATATTCGTTTCGTTTTTATTAAGTCGATTTAAGCGCATCGTTTGGAATAATGCGTATAACATATATGGGAATACTATGTTATAATTATTCGTTCATAACAAACGCAAACTTATAAGGCTTGTGTTTATAATAAAAAAAATGAGTAAGATATTTGTGAGACTTCGTAATGCATGAAAGAAAAAGAATAATCGCAATCACGATCACTACAAATCGGACAAAATTCGTTTTCTCATTTTTATATGATAATAACTTCAAAAATTTCACGAGATCACTTCTATTCCGAAAAATTTTACAGTCTAAACTTATTGTAGCTATATGAAATAGTGAACCGATTTTGATCAAACTTCACACAAACGCTTAAACGCATAAAAGCGCATTTGATCAAAGTTGGTTCACTATTTCATATAACTTCCATAAAAAAATTAAACCAGTTTTCTGTGCAGCGGAACTCGCGCTCTTCTTTGTAGCTTCTTGTGGAATGCATTACATTGAGAACTGTTAGGTACAATATTTTCTGAGCATTTCTACAGTTCAAATTTCGTTTCTATTTATAAAGTTATGTAAATTTGAATAACTGGAGACACACTGAATACGCAAAAATCTTTTCTTCTCTTTTCTCTCATCGAGTAATTTGTGGATTACTAAATCAAAACCTTTTTGAATAGAGTCGACTCACTAAGTAACCAAATCTTCTATTTTCGCTGCTTTCTCTGAGTATCTTAGTATTTTATGAGTAGAGGTACTCTTTAAATCACGAATTCTTTTCCACATATTCACAGATCACATTTTAGGGATAAAATGTGGGATCAAAAAATTTTCACTCACATTTTCAGTTCCTTCCCACTGTGCGGTTGATCCTTTGAAAAAAAAAAAACCCACATTCACTTAATTTTGTAATTTTCGAACTGCAACCCAAATGCTTAAAATTGAAGCTCATTTAATATTCATTGCCAGCTCCGACTTTGACTCGAACTTCCTCCTCCTCTACGTCTCCCAGACCCATTACTGTTGACGATGGTTCCCGCTTTCTGGGTCTGCCTCCATTTTGCAGGTGCTGTGCACAGCTTTTTTGTTTTTGTTTTCAAAGCTTGACAATATTTTTTTAATGACGGCGATTAACAAGTTGCCTCCGCACGCTCTACCCTCTCTCTCTCTCCCTAGTCCCAGGGTTTTAATTAAGTTGTCACTTGACAAGGTTGCTCCTCTCAGACCCGGCCGGAACTCGAACTCTCTTGCGGAGCGTGCATGAACGTTGCGTGTTTGTTGGATTTTTATTCGGCATATTTTTGTGAAATTTTTTGCTGATTCCATTGTTTGCCTAATCTTTGTTTGCACAGTGGCAAACGCCCTAAAGCACTTTTTTTGCCACATCAGCAGTTTGAAATTTCAGTTGGGTTCGTTGACGGGGCAAAAGTTCGGTTCGGGTGCTATATATATGTATAGAGAGAGATACGCTGCTGTGCATGTTTGTTAATGCCATTTTGAAATTAACAAGTTTTTCAGATAAACTTTGTATTTAATTTCAGAGACGCTTCGTCGACTTCCATGTTAGTTTCATAAGTTATGCAAGTTATGTTATCGTTTATCGAATCTATATATTTGTGTTTACATATCGTTAATAAATGTCTCAGCGCTGCTTTGATTTTCTGTGTAAACTACACCCTTTTAAAAAAAAAATAGAAAAAAAAAACATTAACCCTTAACAGTCAAAGTCTAAACGGGTTTTTCTAATCACAACAATTGTTGACTTTGGCTTGGCCAAGATCTTGGCCGTGTCCACTTTGACGTTTGCCGTCTCCGTCTTGCGTCTTGTTTGGGTTTTGAAGCCATAAAATTATTTATGAGCCCATTAAATCATCATTATCGTCTTGGCGACCTTGAGTCATTATGTTGTTGTTGTTATTTTTGTTGTTGTTGTGCGTATTCAGCGCTCCCATTTCGAACAAAAAACTCGCTTTCTTCTTCATTTCTTTTATTTGTCTGTTTTTTTTTTATTTTTATTGTTGTCACTTTGAATGTAATGCTTTCCATTTAAGCCTTCTGTTGTCTTTTATTTTTTAAAAGGTCTCTTTGTAATGAACTAATTAGGACAGAAATTTCTAAAATTAGATCTACAAGGTTAAGGAAAAAATGTGGATTTATTTACTGTTTCGCATTAAGTTGAACTAATTTTTTTGAAATTTAAAAGAGTTATGGTTTGTCTACTGTCAAGGACAGTTGGAATATTTGCCAGATATTTGTTTTTATTCCTTTATATGATTATTTTATAATCGAACCTATAATAATAGTAACAAAGCTGAATGAGCTTAGAATCTGTACTCTGCGGGCTAGCACTGAAGCTTCCCAGAATCTCTCCTCTTGAGGCAAACGTAATCATTTGCAATGTTTCTAACCGTCGTGATTCTATGCCCGATAAAAAGGTCTAAATAACTTGATTAAATTCATTAAAAAAAAAAACATGTTCTAGTTCGAAATCTTTACTTCTAATTTTTACCTTTTGATCAAAAAGTTTCCGGAAAGGATCGATTTAAAAGGCGCGCGTAAAATGAATCGGTATATTTATTTTTTTATAAGGTTGGTAGGACTGTTTTCGACATCTTGTCATAATTTGAGCTTGATCCAATCATCCATACACTTCTGGTAGGCCTGGGCAGGGATGGCTTTGAGTTCCTTCTTCGAATTTTGTTTGATGATCTCGATGGTGTCAAAACGCTTCCCTCTTAATGGCAATTTGAGTTTGGGGAGCAGGAGAAAGTCACACGGTGCCATATCTGGTGAATACGGAGCCTGAGAGACCTCACTTGTTGAGTGTTTGGGCGCGCCTTTTAAACAACGCCTATCCGGAAACTTTTTGATTTTAAGGTATATAATAAACCAAACCTAATATTTTAAAAGTCAAGTTTTTGGTTAAAATATCCAAGTTATGCAAATATCCAAGCCACAAAATACAAAAAAAAAATTTGGAGCCCCGCGCTGAAGAAAACTTTAACGTAGTTTCTTCGGCCATTTTTTAGGATTTTGGTATCGCTAGAAATACTGCTACAATGTCTGCTTTAAAGAAGTTAAATCGAATCAATTTTTAATTTGATGATCAATATATTTCGGCAACGAGTTCACTCGCCACTCCATATCGAGTCGAATTTTTTGTTTTGCTACATGCATGATGCTAATTTTAATAAAAATTCAAAGGACATTGGTATGATTTGTGAAGGAATGGCTAGATTTCATACCATATTTTTTTTTTAATTTTTAAAAAAATTTCTTAATACCTTTTTGAAAATTTGATACAATTTTAAACAAAAAAAAATATCTGATAGCGGAAACATTTCAAAGTATTAGTTAACATGTTGATTTCCGAGAAACTTTCATAAGAAGTATCGTCGGAATCGAATTCGGTAATAAACGTCGAGCAGGACTACGCGAAACGGAGACCAAACGCCAGGAGAAAAATTCGCCGCGTCCAAAGAAAGCCAGAATATGTAAGTCAATGGTCAAATCCATGTTCTTCTGCTTTCTTGACCATCGTGTTAATGTTTCCAGAGAGTTTGTAACCCAGGCTACAATCTAAATTGCAATGGGTCGACTTTGGATTCACCGGACTTCGTACTTTTTTCTTGGCTCAAATGGAACCTTAAGGAAAAACAATGCAGCTCCGTAGATGATGCAGCTCCCGTAAAGCGAGGTATTGTGAAATTTCGGGGACTACTTAGCATTTGAATTGATGATTTACAAAAAAAGAAGCCTTTGTCAAGTTAGAAAAAGAAACAAAAAAAAGAGGACTGCGAGTAAACGAAATTTAATAAAAAAAAGTGTTCTAGTTTGAAATTCACACTGGGTTTTAAGCTTTGACAAAGTATAGACGAATATAACTTCGAAGTTATCGACCAGAGATTGGTTCGCACATCGACTCCACAAACGACTGCTTAAGCGATATAAGAAAAAGAATTAAATCTGCGAACTCAAAATTTTTCTCGCTTTTAAAGTTTCTCAAGTCACGCCTTCTCAACAGAACCCTTAAGCTTCGGATATATAAAACAATGATCCAACCAATACTAATGTACGGATGTGAGACGTGGACTCTGAAGACATCAGATATAGGCTTCCTAAAGAGAACAGAGAGAAAATTTTTACGACGAATTCATAGTTCGATAAGGATAGATCCTAATAGCTATTACGAAACCCAATTTTGAAAAAATCCTGCTTCTAAATTGGAAGGAAGCCGCAAAAACTAATCTCTATAGATTATTGGAGAAATATTGCTTGAAAGCGCCAAGGATGATGATGATGAATTTGTTGACTGTACCTTTTTTTTGATTTTATTGAGAATATGTCAATCAGTAAACGGTATGAAATCAATTATAAAAAAATATACAAACTTTTAAATGAAAATAAATATATCGCAAGCAGGGCCGTAAAGAGAATATCCGGGCCCCGGGGAAAATCTGGGATCCCGGCCCCTATCAATTTTTCTTAATTTATTTCATGAAAATACTTGAAAAGTGCGAGAGATTTGATAATTTGATAAAATCATAATAATGTATTTCATAAAACTCCAATGCAGATCTAAAAAAAACGTAACTCAAAGAAGTTTGAATTTTTAATTAACTAAGCCTTAAATATGTTTCCCAATAACCGTCAAGATTCTTAGAATTTCGCCTTTCGTGCTTTATAATATTAGGGGCACTAATCAATTTCCAAACCCTCCAATTATAATAGGTATTACTAAATATAAAAAAAATCATAATAAAAGCATATGCTGTTACAATTACATTATAAATTTGATCATCACCAATTAAAGCTCCAGTATGTCCAAGTTCAGCTCGAATTAAAATTCTTAAAGATGTTCCAATTATTGCTGAGACAAAACCTTTTATAATATCATCAAAGTCGAGTTTTCTTGCTAACTCGGATTCCAAATACAAAGTTGCTAATCCTGAGACTCGATTGTTTCCAAATGACTCTGGAGTCCGGGGCCCTCCGACAAATTTGATTTATTTAAGACATCGTAATACTCAGTATTATGATTATAACTCTCTCAAAGAGACTAATATTCAAAATTATTCTTGGTCACCCAACTATCTGTTTGTTCTTAAGACGCATTCTTTTAGATAGGGCATTAAGTGTAGTGTATAGGTCTAACTAATTTCCATCAATTAGTAGTTATTAATAAAGTTATTAGACTCTATCCACTAATTAGTAAAATACTTCCAACTACATTAGCCGATGGTATGTTTAATTTATAGCTGAATAAAGGAAATAGTGAATTAAATTAGAACATTTCGAGTCAAGGCGCTGCGTTTTTATCATTGGTTTGGGGACCCGAACCGGCTCCCATTGGATTTTAGTGCTACTCGATTTGTGCGAAAAAATTTTAGCCTGATAAAGCAATTTTTTTTTTTTGCTTTCTTTATTTTCCAATGCTTTCGTTTCATTTGTTTTTGCTGTCTCTTTGTTTATTATTGCTGTTGTTTTGATACCCTTTAAGAGGTATATTGGTTACATTCATGGTGTTGTCGTTATAACGTGAAATTAGAACCTCCAACAATAATTATTGGGTACCCCTTGGAGAGATGTTTCGATTATTGTTTTGTTTCATGTTATTCTGGCATCTTTTATGAGAACCAATAAGTGATGGGATCAAAGATTATTTAGTTAGAAGCCGCTCCAGATATGGGGAAACAGACGGCATAAGGGTTTGTTGTGGACTGCTCTCAACTTCAGAACTCTTCCTCGACCTAACCTTATCTTACCGCCGGCATTGCTCTTGAATTCATCGCCCCTAATGAGCCCCATCACCACGAAAAGGTGGCAATCTATGCTCCACTTATGAGTTCAGAATTCGTAGTTGTAAGAGGTATCCGGAAATTGTGCAAAATTATGTAATATAGAATTATAATAGAATATAATCAGGAGAACAAAGGAAATTAATATAGATATGTTGTTCGCGTGTTAGTCGGTGTAAAAGACTAGATCTTTGACATTACAGGATAGTAAAACTTGAAAAAGAAATGGGAATGGAAAATTTCATTCATCAGCCTGTCTGCTAGGATACCGAAACTTAAGATTGCTGCTTCTTTTTTGAGCTGACTGATAAACTTAGTTTCTTTTGTCACTTCCGCTTCAACTCCCAAATAATTTTATGTTATTTTTATTTTCCAAAATTTTTTAGTTACATTTCTAGTTATAGTTTGTAAGAATTAATATAATTTAATTAGTAATACCGACTACTATTAGAATCTTAGAGAACTAATTGCCTTGCTATCCGGTCCTATGGAATCACTGTCAAACCCAACGACAGCTAATATTAACACAATGAAAATCTTTATCAATAATATAGGATATACTAACTTCATATAGAAAAATTTTACTCCTCAAAGTGAGCTAAAAGATTTAAAGCTAGTGCTCCTAAATGTGTAGTAGGTTAAGAACTCATTTGTTAACCTTCTTTTTAATAAATAACATAAATAAAATAAATTAGTACTATCATAATAATCGGAACATAAAGAAAAAGATAATGAATATCTTAGAAGGCACATTTTATATCGGCTCAAGTTCCAAAGCTTATTTGAACATAGTTGAGTTGATAGGGAATTTTTGGACTTAAACATAAAATACGTCGTATTCCAGTCGAACTAGCCTTTTTTTTTGGGAGTAAGAGTTTCAGATGGGACAGTCTATATTAGTAACGACCTCACCATGTTCCTTAGGCAGGCCCGTCGAGAGGGGGTGGATCGGGGACTTTTTCCTATATCCGGCCCAGGGGGAAATCTCGGATCCGGGCCCCTATCAATTTTTCTTAATTCATAAAATTACGTATAATAAATGAAAAGTGTGAAATCAGATGGAGTCCGGGCCCAGAGCTCTAGGAGGGGCCGAGATTTCCCCCGGGGCCGAATATTCTCTCTACGGTCCTGTCCCTAGATATCGAATATATTATAAAACAGATCAATTCGATTCCTGTTCGAGAAAATATTTTTAGAATGCATTGCTGAATTCGGTTGGTAGGGTCTTTTATGCTTAATTTCTTGTCTTAGTATGCGCTTCCCAAGTTGCCTTATAATATGTCATTATAGAGTAACTCAAATTCGTATAACGACCATAACCGTCTATCACATTTATTGTTGTTGCTTTTGCTGTCGCTGTTGGTGTAAGTTTTCCATTTGGATAATGGAAAAAGGCCATTTCATGCCATTTACTTAGCCTGTGCCAAGCGACCGGGGGCAATTCCATAGAACTATTCTAAGACTTCAATACCATAATATGGGCGCCACCTTGCCCCTTGGCCCGCTGCTCCCTACACTAGTGCACCACTACAGAGAGACAAAGTGGCTTTACTTGAATCATGCTCATCGCATCGCGTTGCCAACCAATTGTAAGTAGTTGATGGCATTTGTCTGTTTTTTACATTTTGTTCAACTTTTTTACATTTACAAAATGAATTGTAGCAAAGTATGTGGCATGTGGCATGGGGGCATGTGGCACATGTAACACTTGCCCCGCCCTTGCAGCACTATAGAGCAATGTCCGCCGCCTCTTGGAACTCGACAGCATAGTATAATAAAATCATATTCGGCGGGCGCCAGTCAGCTCTCAAATATAATTTTTGCACAAAAAGTCGTTTAGAGTGTCTTATGCGCTTGGACGAGCTTGTTGTTTTTGTTGTTCTTGTTGTTGTTGTTTTCGAGCAGTTTTTATTGATGTTATTAGGTTGAAAGCACTCTAATAATGGGCTACTTTTGTTGCATCTCCCTCCAGTTACCCCTAGAGTAGTCCGTAGAGTCACTGAGTCGTCAGATATGGACAGTTAATGCCTAATGGGTTTCAGGTCAGCAGTCCCATAATGCGAATCACAGCAGCGTTCTCGATTCGTTGCTATAAAAACCTGAATTACCAGCATGGCGCTAGTATGATCTCTTTTTAGAGTTGGGGGTTGAGGCTAAAACTGCTGTAGGCGGAGTCAGCCAAGTGCTTCCAAAAACAACAAAAATTAAGCTATTCAAATGATAAGTGTGAAAACTTTAAATGGATTTGGACTTATCGTATCCAACCAGCCACATAAGTCTTTTAATTTTAATGGAAATGTTATCCGTAACTTCGATGAGTGACATAAATTTATGTTAATTTATGCTGCGATAAAAATTCACTTTTATTCGATTATTGAAAATGAAGTTGTAGAAAACTAAAATCAAAAAATTGGAAAGTTGTCTCGTCTTTTACCCAATTAAATTGTACGGAAATTATTCTAGATTTTCCTAAAGATATGAAGAAGTTATTTCCAATCAAGAGCTAAACTAATTTTGACCCAAAATTGAAGTATAATCACATTTTGAATAAATCCAGATCTGGCGAGAGAAATTAATGGACCCCAAAGTATCTACAGGGTAGAATTTTCGGAGTTCAGCATAATCAGCTTTGGTTCAGCTAGAAACAATATTTAATTTTAGAATGACTTGAATTCTAATTTAATAGGTCTAATACTTAATAGGATTTGGCATTAGGCACCTGCATGTAAATTTGAACATTACACTAGTCGACAAATTTCACACTTTTTTTTCTCCAGAGATGAGACTTATATTTTATGTTAGGGCAATGTTTCAGCATTTAAAATCCGTATTTTTTATTATCCTGTTAGGACGTTTTTCTAAAACTATTTCACATATGATGTCATAAAATCTGTACTAATTCGAATTTTTTCAAAACATTTTCCTTGATAGCAGAATAGAAAACCTTTTCATATTGTCCCCAATGATAAAAATCGGTAGCCTAAAGAAAAAAAATTCAGTCGAAAATGTGAGCCCAACAGGCCAAAAAACACAGGATTTTATAAATAAAAGCTTACAATTCACAAATGGTTTAAATATCGTTTGCCTTAAGCTGGAACTTCTACTTTGATGTTAGTACACGTTTTATTTTTACTTTAATTAATATCCTGTAGCCGATTCTTCAGCAATTTGGTAGTTTTGTATCTTTTTCGGGGGATTTTTGTTTTATCTCTTCGGAGAGCCCTCCATATGTTCTTGTTCTTTTTTGGCGTCTCTCCATTTTTTGGGCTGCAACTTATCGTTCCCAAAACTTAAATTAGTAGTTCGATTAATTTTTCTATTCTTATAATATTTGATTTGTTTTTTAAAATCTACGGGACTTTTATAAAACTACAGGGTGCGCCATTTGAATGTTGGCGATGGAAATGGAAGCAGACACCGGCCCAAACAGTCACTTTCTGATCATGCAGTGGACTTTGATGAATAGTATGAGGATTTTCTTTCCCCCAAATGCGACAGTTTTGTTTATGTATTTACAGTGCCAGATAGCGTGAAATGGGCCTCATCAGTCATTAAAATTCGCTCCCAAAAATCGGGCAATTACATTTAATGAACATTGTCACTATTTCCGCGCGTTCTTTGGTCGTGAATCGATTCATGGTTAAAATTGTAATGCAATAACCTTTCCAAAATGTGTTCGGCGACGTCAATCGGTTGAAATCGACCACATTTAAATGACGCACCCTGTATGATCTATAAAGGGAATGTCCTACGGTACCCTGAGATGAGATACTTTGTGTAAACACAGATAGTATTGTATCTACAAATGCATAAACTCATTTTAGACAGAAAATGGTTTCTTCGTACGTTGCACTTTTAGCCTTAAAGCTTTTCTCCAAAATTAAAATTATTAAAAAATAAAAAAGACAAAAAGGTTTACAAGAACCTTACCTCAGCCACAAAATTTTGGCGAAGATAATTAATAAAATCGAAAAATATTGATTTTCGATGTTGAAACCTTTTATGCTTTGTTTAAAAGATTGAGATATTTTTTTTTCCAAAAATCTCGAATATAAACGATTTCTGTTAACAAAGCGACTTTCGCAAAGGTATTCGCACATTTTTTAATCTTTTTTAAGACATATTTTTTTTCCATTTGAATTAATTCAATGGATCTTTTAATTCAAAGCACAAGAAAACTGAAATTTTTACACAACAACAACAAACATTTTTGAAGAATTTTAAAATTATATTTTACAAAAATTGTCTTTTAACATTTTTTGAACAATAAATTTTTTTTAGATTAAGATGGCGTACTTCTTTTAAATCTGAGAAAACTTCTTTATATCAGCAATTTTTTATAACTATGCTGAGGAATTTTTTTAAATGTAAAAATACTTAATTTTTAAGTGAAGAATCCGAAACTTTAATTAAAAATATTTTTTAGAAACTTCATAAACGCTTTTTCATGATTTTATAATTTTTTAATCTTTTTCTTTATTTGATGAATCTTTTCTTTTAAGTCTTATACCAACATAAATTAGCTCTTTTAAATTAAAAATGGATTTAATTCAGTCCTTGTTTTTTATTTGATTAAAATTTAGCATAGGCATTAGTTTTGCAAACTTTTAAAATTTTTCTTTGATTAAAACGATCTTAAAAGAAAAAATAGGTTGATGGACATTAATATTGATTGTACTCATGGACCGCCGACGACGTGGTTCTGTTCATAAAGCACATGTCTTACGGCCCGCATTTGGAGAACAAAGCATCGATGTGCTGGGAACCGGAGAAAAAGACCTGCACCAAGTAGTTTCCGAAAGATTTTCAAGAAACTACAGATATGACAATGCCGTGCTTCCCTTTGTACCGACGAAGGGACAACTTCAAAGACGCTCACCCCTATCACAGGAAAAAAGAATGCAAAATCGTGTCTATCGATCGTGCCGTACAATCCATATCTCTTAAAGAGATTCAATTGCCATATGAACGACGAATTTTGCACCTCGGTGATGTAAAGTACATCTACAAGTACATTCACAAGGGCCATGATCGAGCCCGAATAGTCAAGCCATGAACAAGCAGCACTTTCGATTATTCAAGATTTATACACTGAAGCAAGTTGGATTGCCAGAAGTTACGAGAAATTATTCAAGATACTGTAGTGGAGGAGGATCTTGCCATAGATGAACATAAACGCCTGTTTACCAGCATGTCCGAGCCGATGAACGACGACCAGAAACACGCTCGCGACGTTATATGGAATTGGGTAAGTCCGAGCAGAAGTTATTCTTTATAGATGGACCTGGCGGAACCGATAAGTAAAATTGTAAATGTTGCCTCGACTGGGATCGCTGCAATACTTCTTCCATGCGAGCGAACGGCTCACAAGACTTTCAATTTGCCATTACACATTGGTAATGAACACGGAACGTTGAATTGGAGTAGAAAAATGAAGCAACAACTACAGGACGTAGACGTGATTATTTGAGATGAGGCTTCGATCATACCTCAAGCCATACTAAGTATATATACCCAAGCGAAGAGGCGTTCGCCGGGAAGATCGTTGTGTTGGGTGGAGATTCAGGCAAGTGTTGCCTGTAGTGAAGAAAGGCGAAAAGCGCCAATACTAGCAGCGTGTTTGAAGATTTATTTCAATGTAACACTAAAAATTATATACAAAAGAAAATAAAAAATTATTTTTTTCAATGAAGCTGAATTTAATTTCAAGTTTATTGTGCATTTTTCTTATTTATCTGTAGGCAATTCATGATGTCGCTGGAGGTATCATTGGGAATATATTAATTTTGTTAATTTTTTTATAATATCTTTGCCTCACATGTCCTTAATTTATTTTCAATAAATTCAAAATCGAAATTGCGACTTCTTCTTCTTCTTCTACTATATGTGTAATGTTCGCTAATGAGAGAATTATCTTTCAAATTTTCTGGAGGATTATACTTTGTGGTTCTCCCTATCACACACTAAGTTATATTTAGTGTGTAGCGATTTATTTTTATATCAATATTAGATTATAGCCTTTTGAATTTATCGGTTGATTGGAACATTTTATGAAATTTTTCTTTATGAAAACGAGCTCAAAATTCACGGATTTATATCAATATTTGCAGAATTGTTTTCAGACCAGCAATTTTCAATTGTTTTTCTGTTATCTTGAGATGTGTAAAGATTTTGTGTTAATACAAAGATTTCAAACTTTGTGGATATTTTGGTTCAGGCATATAAAAATGTTCCGATTTTGAGTTGCAAATTTTTAATCAATACCTTATTAACATTTATATGTTAAGAATTAAATTGTCTTTCTTAAAAAACTTTTTAAAAAAAATCATATTATTATATAAGTTTATATGCATAAAATTGTTTGTATCATTAAGCTGGATTATGGATATATTGACATGGCTTAAGTGCACTTTGCGAGTGATTCATGGAACCAGTTCAAAAAGCTTATTTATAAATAGATTACTTTTAATCAAGTCATATTATATTCTAAAACAAAATGTATGTCAATTTTAATGATAAAGATCACGAATTTATAATGAAATACAAAATAATAGCTTTTGAATAAATTTCATAAATATTAAATTTCAAGAAAAACTAAATCAGTATGATAATTCGCCAAAAGAAAGTTTACTTCAAAAACCAAAATTCTGGGATTATTTTAAGTATTCTAAAGACTTACAACCTTGCTTTCAATTGAAACCAGCTCCAACCAATTATAATAATAAAACAACTGCCATATCTTACAATTACCCATATATCTTTTTGCTTATTTATTAGTTATGTATCTGAGTGGCGCGTCGTACATAGTTAACAATTGCAATTTATGACTTCCCCTTTGGGATTGTTGTGACAATAAAATTATGCACCATGATGAGGTCCTACCACACTACTGCTCTCTGCTCTTAAGCCTGCACTTGAGTAATCTCTAATCCATAAGTCAAAGGAGCTGGCAATCAAGTTGATATCTAAAAAGCGAAACCATACAATATGGCGCATTTTCCATTTTCAATTTCCTCTGCGCCCACACAAACATTTCCTTCTTGTTATTTACTTATACCAAGCCAAGTGCCGCACTTCAGATCCATTGAACATTTTTTATTTGTAATCTTTCGATTTGGATTTTAAAATTCCAGACCCGTTGGCGTTTAAATTTATTGGCTACTTGAGTTTGCGCTGCGTCTGTCATCTGGCTAGGTCTTATTTTTTTTTTGTAGCTGTCTTTCGGTATTTAGCATATAAATTAGTATTTTTTTTGTTGTTTGTTTTTTGTTTATGCCTGCTGTTAGTTGACAACTTGTTTAATTAAATGCGTGTTTCAAATGTTTTCGGTTGGAATATATTTCATTTTATTTTCTTTGATTTTTAGCTGACACATTTTATGAGCAGCTAATTTTTCTTTTAGTTTTTGACAGACTAATTCCTCTAAACCAAAAAATCAAAGAATGCGCCAATTTTAATTTGTTAAAAGGATCAAATGCCATAAAGCACAAAACTAAGTGGATTTGGTTTATAATGACGTCAACATAAAGCAGTAAATATGTTTTTAATAAATCTTATATCGTTATTAGACCGCCTCTGCGTATTGAGCCATATTAACCTGATGACATTTTTTCACAATTTTCTGCTCTGCTTCGGAATTTTGATAAAATGATTCTGCTCAGAAATATCTTTCGCTGCTAGCGTCGCCGTCGCAGTCGCTGTCGTTTTGATGGCAGCAAGACCAACCAATACATTCAAATAAGAAGCACCCATACCAACGCAGCGTTGATTTTTTGCTTGTATTGGTGAGCGCAGCTATCGCAAAAGAGATATCTCAAAGAGAAACAACAAACGTTAATCGCACAAACACAAATGCAATAAGAAAAAAGAGCGTAATGAATTTCTTGTTTGTTGGCTTGATTCGAACTGGCGGTCGGTCATAGAGTTGAGGCGCCATCTACTAGGCGGAAGAGCTGGGCGGCAATAGTTTGCAACACTAGAGGTCGCTGCCGGCGGTGGGGTGTGTGAATTAGCTGTGCAATGTGCGGAACTTGGCTAAGACATAGAATTCGGAGAAATTCGTCAAATTTTGGAGATAATTTTGGTAGAGTCCTCTCAGCTATTGGCTAAAAGATGTTGATAGTAAATGTTTTTATAACCTACACCCCAATATCAAGAATTGAAAAGGGGAAAAAGAGATTAGATCGTCATAGCTATCGAGACGGTCCCTACCTAGTTATTTTTTTTTTTTAATTTACGTCATCCAATATTAAAATATTCAATGAGATAATTGTAAGACAGGAGCAGGCCGGCGAGCAAAGTGTAGCGCCAGATTACGACCATCGATGGATCCTAAGTGCACAGCTTTCGCAAAGCTTTTGGAACACAACGTGACCTACTCTTTGACAAAGTTTTCTTCACAAATTTTTTTCAAAAATACTCAAAAAGTCTTATTTCAATATTACGAATTTTCGATGTAACTAAACAATAATCTCCTCCACGAATTGACTATAGTTGGATTTTCTTTCTTTTGGGGAAATTTAAAGAAACGATCAGTTTATCCATTACAGCATTATTTTACAAATGTTAGAGTCATCGAGTGTAACTTGAAACTAACGAGCTTTTCAGAGCTATTTTGGGTCGAGAAACACGAAAATGATATACATCTTTTCCCCCAAAGAACGGTTTCAAGATTTTTTTCGGTACTGACTCCACTTATTTGTGAATATCTCGTGAAAAAAATATTTTCCAAGATTACGCAATGATTGCATCGAAAGGTTTTAATATGGTCTTTACGGTAATATACGATATGTAAAGATGAAGTCAAAATTATTAAAGTTACAAGTAACAAAAGTTAAAAAAATTGACATTTTTGGCCGTTTTCCAAAATTAAAAATTTTCAGTTTACTTTTTAGGAATAAAAAGGTTTTTCTTTAAAGCTTTGAGCTGAAATAGAAATTTTCTACGAGCATGTCGAGCCTATGATCTTCAAAAGGGGTAAGAACTGCAGATGCTATGGAAATATGTAGAGCAAGACCCCACAAAGTATACCCCAATCGGAATGACAAAAGTTATCGATTTCTATTGCAGGAGCCAGATTTTCAGCCTTTGTTATGCTATGTTGAGCTTTAAGCTGAAAAAGAGTCACTTACAGAAATTTTCGAGTCTTCGGTCTTTAAAAATCGGGTGATTCATTAAATCAAAAAAATTAATTTCAAAGAAAAAACTAAAGTCAAAGAAGTAGTAATGAATCAAAATTTACTTTAATTCTATTCATAAATATCAGATTAGAATTATTTTAAAAATCCTTTTTTTTTTTTTAAATTGACAGTATCGATCCAGAATATCATAAATTCTTAAAAAGATATTTTAGTATGCTAAAATAAATGAATAAAAATTTATTTGAAATTCATAGTTAGCCTCGAAGGTTCAAAACAATATGATGCATCGATTGGGCAATCTATTTCCAAATATAATTTATTATGTGCACCAAATTAAATCCTTGAGGATTGTCTCCTCTGCGTCGGCAATAGAGTCAAGCTTCATTAAATATTATTTGAGTCTACAACCCAAATGCTTTGGACCTGGTTTATGCAGTCGAATTTCCATAGATCGGACTCTTTTATAAAGAGATTTTAATATTACGAATTTTTTTCAAATTAAGGTTTATTGTATTCATAAAGATTCAATATTATAACGAATATTTGTGTATCGAATTTTTTATATGACGAACCAGTTTTCTGCTCCCGTTCAAAGTATGGATATTATTGTAGACAGCTAGAGCTAGCCTAAGCAATTTTATTTAGTTTACAAAATGGATACAATGGCACATTTTGAAAAGGTATGCCAATTTTATATTTTTTGTTCTATTTCCTCGTGATTTTAATCGAATATATTTTTATCATAAAAAGATAGTTTCTTAAATATTTTTTATAAAATTTTTTTTTAAGCATAAGAAATGAACCCAGATACTAATAATTATTCGATTATAGTCGATGACTTACTATAGATAAGTATAAGCAACTAAGACTACTTTAATATAGAGATATGCATACATCAGATTAAAATCGAAAATCAAAAATCACACCCTTATGATTGTACCATTAGCACAAGAAATAAATAAAAACTAGCTAACTTCCTCAACTCAATTAATCTGACGACACTCGTTAAGAAATTGCCTTTTAATAATTACCACATAAAATTTCATCATAAATCTTCTTTTATCTGATTAAGTAGTATTTCCATATGGAAATAAATATCAATTAATCACATAAAAATCACAGTTCATTTGTTAAAGTGGCTTGAATTTAATTAAATTGGTATGGATACATAAATGACATTATCTGGGACATCTTCACAAAATTTTGGAACAGCTTATTGGAATTTTCTTATTATTCATTTATTTATTTATATATAGATAAAATTTAGCTTAAAAAATAAAGATGGCATTATTCAGCGCTGGCGGATATCCTATAATATTTTACACTTTTCTATATACACGTATCTAAAATTGGGCAATAAAATTCGATAAAAATTCCTTGTGAAATGTTATAAGTTACAAAGGCAAATAAGTTACACAGCTTACAGTGGGTCGAAATTTAGAAATAACTCCGGTTTTCCAGATAAGGTATGTTGAGAGTTTATTAGAGGTTAAAGTTTAGAAATAATTTTTTGGTAGTACATATTAAACATTTAAAATCTAAATAATGCTGTATTTTAAAAGTTTTCAGAGACGACAGGTATTAACCAGGGTCGTAGAGTGAAAATCCAGGTTCGGTGGAGAAAAAGTACGACCCCTGTATTACCTTTTAATCTTGAATTACGACAATAGGACACTAATTAGACCGGGCCCCTGACAAAACTCCAATCTCAGTAGAATTTGCCCTTCACCATTCCTTTTTTTTCAAAAAAGATGCACTAAATTTAGTTAAATAAACTGCAGTTTGAATTAAAAAAAAAAAACAAATTAAAAAATAACTCAAAATTGCTACCATGAGTAAATAATTATTAAAAATGCAATACAGTCGAGGCAGTGCCCGACAGTGTAATATCCTGTACCTTTTTTCTCGAAAAAATTGTATTTCTTCATATTTCTTCTAAGAATTTTCTAATTGGAATTTTTTTTTTTTTTAGGCAAAACTATATTCATACCTACAAGTTCTGTAAATTTGTACCGATTTTGATAAGAACCAAGAGTTCCATAAAAAATCAATGTAAAGTATGTATTTGGGGTAAATATCATGTCGATATGTTGAGGGGTGTGTAGGAGAAAACAGTCCACATATTTTAAAATTAAATATTAATTAAAATAGTAAGTTTGAACAAATAAAACTCGATCAATGAAAAATTGCGCTATAAGAATATAAATCAAAAGAATATTCTTATCTATTTGTTCTTATTTTCATCAAAGGCAATCGTTGGAGCCTCACAATTAAATATAATATTTATAAGTTAAAACAATGTTAACCTAGCATATAAACCTAAGTCTATTAAGCTCTAAAAGATTAATATTAATCTAAACATAAATTTTAATTAATATGCAATATTCTCTTAAGACATCACAACATAATGTTTACATAAGATACCCAAAAAGTTAAAGTAATATAATCTTATACAAGCTCAGTACAAGACGGCACTAGGCTCTCTTTTCACTTGTACTATTGGGTCGTTCACTAAGTAATTTCGTTTGATGACAACAGCTGATCTTATTGAATTTTTTCGCAGCCAACTTCACACTTAACCGCTTTACCTTTATATATTTGAACAGCTGATATAGTAAGGCTTTTTTGTAAAAAATGTTGTTAAATTTTTTGGAATAGTTTTTGTTTGGTGCCCTATCGAAGATGGAAGATCGAAAACAACATTTTCGGCATATTTTACTGTTTTACTATCAAAAGGGTAAAAATGCAGTTCATGCAAGGCGAAAATTATGTGATGTGTACGGAGAAGATGTGTTGACCGAACGCCAATGCCAAAATTGGTTTGCAAAATTTCGTTCCGGCAATTTCGATCTTGAGGATGCACCACGTCCTGGAAGGCCTCTTGAAGCCGATGTGGATAAAATAAAGTCGTTGGTCGATGCAAATCGTCGAATAACAACTCGAGAGATTGCTGAAAGATTAAATTTGTCTAACGCGACCGTTCACAAGCACATGAAACGTCTAGGATTAATTTCGAAGCTTGACATATGGGTTCCTCATGTTCTTACAGAACGAAATTTGCTTCGTCGCATTAACGACTGTGATTTGCTTATCAAACGTCAAAGAAGTGATCCATTTTTGAAGCTTGTTACTGGCGACGAAAAGTGGGTTGTTTACAAGAATGTAAAGCGCAAGAGATCATGGTCTAAAAAGGATGAACCAGCTCAAACCACTTCGAAGGCCGATAGTCACCAAAAAAAGGTTATGTTGTCTGTTTGGTGGGATTTCAAAGGGATCGTTTATTTTGAGCTTTTGCCCGACAATACCACGATTAATTCTGAAGTGTATTGTGATCAGCTGGACAAATTGAGTGATGCGCTCAAACAGAAGAGGCCAGAATTGATCAATAGAAAAGGTGTAGTGTTCCACCAGGATAATGCGAGACCTCAACAAGTTTGATGACTCGCCAAAAGCTTTTGCAGCTTGAATGGGATGTGCTACCACACCCACCATATTCTCCAGACTTAGCACCTTCGGACTATTACTTTTTCTGGTCTCTGAAAAATTTTTTGGATGGGAGAACCTTCACCTTAAATCAGACGTAAAAACCACTTAGACCAGTTTTTTGCCAGCAAGGATCAAAGATTTTATGAGCGTGGATCCAATCTCTTGCCCGAAAGATGGCAAAATGTATTGGATCAAAATGGAGAATATATAATTTCATAAAATGTTTTCACATTAAAAAAATCATGTTTTAATAGAACTAAAAAAAAACGAAATTATTTAGTGAACGACCCAATGGTAAAACATACGTCTACTGCATTAAGAAACAATAAATCAAATGTAAGCATAAAACCATAAAATTTTAATAGTGTACTTATTGGAAAAAAACCTAATATATTGTGCCCAAATCGTCAGGGAACAACAATATCAAACACATCAAAAATTAATTGTGATGATTTTGTAGTGAAAACTGTAGCCAGCTCTTGTAAATGGAAGCTATACGATATACTCAACCCATTTAAATCGCATTTTTTTTAGTTCTGGTTATAGTACTAGAATAGAGACAAACATGATATTATTCTGGTTTATTTGAAGTGCTTTCAAAGCTTAATTCATTTTTCTAACATTTCTTATATAAAAAGCAAAGAGCGTGAAAATATTTCTACTGGAAATGGGCGCCACGAAGCACTTCCATAAAAGGTAGCCAGACAGTATAATGGAGGGCCATTATAAATATGCAATTATAATATTACTATCGAATTTTTATGGCTTCTTGTGAATCCTTTAAAGGGTCACATTTACTTGGAGCAGTTTTGAGTTACAAATTAAATCGACCGAGTCTAAAACGTAATGCCATCTGTAGCCCAATGCTTTATGGAATTATAAGCAGCAATTGTGATAAGTAATCAAAAGTGTGAAAATGTTTAAATTATTAATTAAAGAATATTATTATAGTGTGCAGTAAAAATGGCTACGAAAAGTGAGAAAAGGAAAGGCAAACGATATTGATTAATATTATTTATGTTGAGCTATTTAAGTCGTAGAAAGAAACTTCCAAGGCAAAAAGTATTCAAAATTGAATTCAAAATTTTATTTGTAATGAACGCTATTCCCATAAGTTACTTATATGAAAGTTTTTTAAACACCCCCTGTCCTTTTTGGTTTTGAGTGTGTATCAAAGATCTATGTATTTGAATCATCTTGGTTTCTCTAGTAGCACCCAATTTAGAACGCTTCATAGTCTTTCCATGCCAATCTATGAACATATTGAACGGCAAGGGGCGGTAACTTGATCGGTTAGACCTAAACTTAATATAACAATTGTAATTGTTTTCTTTTTGCATTAAAACAGAAAACAATTATTAGCATTTATTCTGCTCCATTCTTGAAACCGATGATAAAACTATAGCTATATGGAAAAAATTCAATAAATATAAAAAACGTTTACCGATGTTGAGAGTGATTTTTGGGTACATTGACTTGTGAATCACCCTAATCATACTGTAGTTAATTTTGGGAGCCCTCCGGCTTCTGTTTCATAAACTTAACAAACTCTTTATATCTTAAGGCACGACTTAAGAAAGAAGTATATAATAAACAGTAAAATAAATTTGCCTCGACTGAGAATCGGAACTGGAACTACTATTCCAGCTCAATTTTGCTCGCTCAACTCAATACTTTCAAACATACACAGACACAGCGACCATTTTTTTTTTATTCAACTCAAAGCTCCTTTAAAGAATTTTGTTCTAATCAGCTAAACACCAATTCTCTCTCTGTTTGTCAGGACATATATTTATTTAATCTTAGTAGTCATCTAACTTTCAGAGCAAAACCTTTGATACATCTGAAAAATATATATTTTGTCTACCCAGCAGTTAATTTTTGAAGTGAACCCAAATAATATTTTGCTACCCTTAAAAACTTGAAGCACATTGCTGACATCTGTTTTGTATCCCATTTTGAAAGGAAAATGGTCCGAAATGTTTCAAACTCCATTTCCACCACGACAGGAGCAAACTCACCACGATAACTGTATGCTGCGGCCATGGTTGGAATTAGCTCCGCCCATTTTATAATGGCCTCTGCCAAACTGCAGCAAAAGCAGCAGCAACAACAACAGCAACATCTATAAAGATGGGAACTGGAATGAAGTGTGCGCACTTAGCGCGACGCATGCGCCATGCTACGAATATGATTACCAAAGCAGAGGTGGTGAAGCGAAAAATGTATCTTGGCAGACATGGGAACTGAATCCGCAGCACGGACTCAGTGAATATTTTCCTCGTGACGATTGTTGGGGGGATACGATTTTTATTTTGATAAAAATTATAACCATGAATATGCTAAGTTACTTGATTTGGGGGGATCTGCCTGCCGGCTGCTATGCAAATGACGCTTGGGGCGTAGTCCTGCTAAAGAGCTCTAGAAAAGCAATTAAAATTCGAATGACTTTATGATAGTTGTTGGGTTGTTGTCGTCGTCGTCGTCTGACATTTTATTGTCTAGCTGCTGCACTCTGGCGCTCCTCTGTGCGTTAAGGAGGAACCGACAATGTTAGAACTGGCTGACTGGCTGGCTGGCTGCACGGCAACATGTGGCATTAATTATGCGGCGATAATGTCTTGCTTTGTTGTCAAGAGCTGGGATTGGTTTTTATGAAAGTGTCAGAATATATTAAAATATTTTTAAACCGTGCGTCGGCGAATTGATAAGTGTTCCAGTGGCAGAGGGCATGGATACCGGGTCTGAAATTCATATGTTTCTGTCGTGCGTTTTGTTTTGAATTTTAATGAATGTCACAGCAGTTGTTAAAGCGGGGTGGGCCAACTCTGGCATGTTTCATTCTATGTATTTCAGTAACATATTTCACCCTGAAGTTCTCAAAGCCAATCTATTTAGTGCTTGGGGTAACTTGTGTTTTGGTCCTGGGGTGGAGCACCCTTTGCCTAACTTGTTGGTAATTAATTTATGACGCAACATAACACACATCATTCATTCAGTACTTCTGTTGGAAATCAAGGCAAATCCTTAGAATTAAGCCAAGAATTTTGCATTTCCGCATAACATAACCCTTTCGCATTTCTAGCTGTGCATTCTCCACGGTCTCAAGCTGTCCATTGTTACAACCAAAATATTTTGAGGTTCCGTCTGCTGTAAACTTTATGATGTGGCCATAAATGTCTCGCCTTCACGCTTTCGCCGCACCGGACCGTCATTAGCCTAAAATCCGATCCTTTGGCCGAGTTTTGCGTCACTCACTATTGTCAGTTCAACGTACATTCGTTTTGCTTCCTTGAATGTAGCTCAAAACGTAAATTTTCAGTTGGCACTATCATAAATCATCATAAATAAACCGACAACCCTTTTATGAATACTATTTCTCGGGGTCTCTCTACCTGAAGGTCTTTTTTTCTTGAATTCTAAGTGGAAAGTTGTGGGCTGGTGTATTTACATTTTAGGCAGATGTGAATTGCAGTTTATTGTAGGAGGAAGCTGTTAGGAACTAAGATTCATGAGAATAGAGCTGTTTTAACGCAGCATTGTGATATATTACAATAAAAGATTAGGGCACAACTTTGTACTTTCGTACACAATCTTAAACGTGCTGAAGCTTTTTCAAAATGTAACTCCAAGTGTGATCAGTAACGTAAATCAAAAATTAAAAGTTCTGATTGAGGAAATCAGTGAATAGATAACTTAGGCTCAGGATTCTGTTCAGACAGGGGTATTCTTTTCACATATGGTTAATTTAGCTGTACCACTAATGATATTGTTTCGAAGGATGCTGCAGTTTCCAATAACCAAATACTTATCTTCTGTAAGGACACATTTGAATTCTTCAAATCGAATTCTTTCGAACTACTTCAAAGGAATCACTTTTATGCAATTCTTTACAAGGTGAAAACCGAACCGCAGCGTATAAAATTGGCTAGATCTGAATATTTTAACACTAAAAAATTTTGTCATGTATCAATTAAACGTAATCATAAAAATATGATTAATATAAATCTTAGTATTAAAAAAATGCGAGCTGAATCATAAAACAACTTTGTCGTGTTTTCCAATGCTATTAAAAATTATTCAAAAACAGATACAGAGATCTACTGCCAGGGAAGTTCTCTGCCCATCCCTGGCCAAAATTCTCTAACTGCTTTCTAGATTTGGGAATATACTAAATAAATTTTTTTGGAGAACAAGAAAGTGGTAGCTGATTTTCTCTCTATGGTCCCAGATACAAGATATAAAGAAAAGGGAGATATATATCTAGATCAATGAATCCAATTCCTTTTAGTTTGGGGAGATCTCAGGAACTTTTATGAGAAAATCACCAACATTTATTGCAAAATGTCAACTAATTATATTGAAGATCTTATGTGTAATATAATAGTTAATATTTTAATAATGACAATAGGATATCGTATTTTCAATTCTCAATCTATCGGCAGTAAAGGCGATCGGGCGTAACTATAGACAGACCAAAGACACGTTCCTTTTCTTCGAAGCATAGAAAGTTAAATTTTAATACCGTGTACCTTATGAAAAGGGGTCTACTAGGTTACACCGGTTGACCGATGGGTGGAGTCACGCATAGACTGCATAGTCATTAGTAGGGGGACGACTACTACTAGACCGGAGGGGTCTACTAAGTTCGTGAAAATATAATACAATATATATATACAGAGAAGGAGACATCAGAGATCCCTAGAAACACAAAAGAGATTGCTTTCATCTGGTTATCTGTATGTATAATATGTAGCTTTCATTTTTGTCGATTTTCTCGACCAAATTTGAAAAAATCTTTCTTAAAAAAAAACTCCTCAACAAATTGTCTTCTATCAAATGCGCTTTCCGTCAATTAAGCTCATTGCTAAAATTATATACTTTCAAACATAATTTAAATGAAGGGAATCGGAATAATAGATCGAGACCTGTGCTTGATATTCTAATGAAAAAATTGGTTCCGAGAAAATCGGGTTTAAGTAGCCTTTAAACCACGCGCGATTTAGGTGCGTTCAAGAAGCTTTATTTCTATAAATCGATCGCATCGAAAAATCTTTTCGCTCATATATTCTACAAATATGTGGCTTTCACTTTTTGTTAAAAAAAAATGGATTTTCACAAGCAAATTTGACCTATCCTTGAAAAAAAAGGTTTTCATGTTATCTATTAAAAGCGCTTTCAGTCAATTAAGATTATTACAAAAATTATATCCTTTCAAACATACTGAAGGAAATCGGGACACAAGATCAAGATCTCAGAAAACCGCGTTTTAAGTCGCATTTAAATCGCGCGCGCGATTTATGTGCGTTAAAGACGCTCTATTTCCATAAATATCGATAGCATCGTTCAAGATGCTCTATTCTACGAATATGAAACTTTTATTTACAAAAAAACAATCGACTTTCTCGACCAAATTTGAAAGAATTACCGCTTAAAAAACACGGCTCAGCATTCTTATCGTCTATCAAATACGCTTTCGGTGGATTAATTCTGTATGAATGTCTGAATCTAAATGAAACCATAAGAGATAGAATATCAAAACAAAGCTCATTTTCTTTCCCGACCATCCGACCGTGCTTATGGAAATCTGGATCTTGCAGACTATAAGAGCTGGAATAACAAAACTTCTTATTTGGACTGCTTATTTGGGCTAGTAAAGTAACACCTTTAGTTTATATGGATAAAATATGGGCAATATAGAGTTTTTGAAAATTGTACAAGGAAGTATTTTAGAGATGAGGACTCAAATTACATCACTGGCATGTAAACATGCCTGTCTGTATGAACCTGCCTGTTTGTATGAACGCCTAAATATGGTATGAGCTAGAACCAAATTTTCATATTGGATCCATTATTAGTCACGGAAGACCTATTACAGCTTCCCTAGAAGTGTTTCAGAGCACCCGGAAAAATACAAATAATCATGATGAAAAAACATAATAATAATAATAATAATAATAATAGGCATAATTCTTTTGTTTTTCGATGGTTTCCGAAGACAGGTAACCAATTTTAACAATCAAAAGTTTTATAAAGTACTTGACAAATAAACCTTATTTGATTTTGCAATTTGATGGAACAGGGTATCTTAAAGTAGACTTTAACGTTCGTCATCTTTTTTATGGTAGACATACATTTTGAACATTTTCAGAGCCGTAGAGCGAATATCCGGACAATCTCGAATCCGGGCCGCTATCAATTTTTCTTAACTCATGAAAATATGTATAATTGTTAAAAAGTGTGAGATCAATATAAAAAAAGTATAGAAATGACTTTTGAGAGAATTGATGATTTAATATAATCATAAAGAAGCATTTCATAAAACTCCAATGCAGATCTAAAAAAAAACGTATCTCTAAGAAGTTTGATTTTTTTTAAACTAAGTTAGCCTTATATATGCTTTTTAAGCAAAAAACTTGCCGAATGACTCTCGAGTGAGGACCCCTCCGAGAGCTCCAGGTTCGAGAAACAAAGTCCCCGATCCCCCCTCTCGACGGGCCTGTACATTTTTACTATCAATGTAGCAATTCAAAAATCACTATATTCCTGAGTTCCAAGCTGTTTGTCTCGTATTGGTTTTATGCATCGAAATAATTTAAGATGAACTAAATTATAAACTGTAATTCCCTCTTCTCTTCGACCAGACAAAATTGTCTATCAAGCAAATTATTATTAAACTAAATTAATTTTTATAGTCAATAAGTCTGTTGTGTATTATTTTTTCCAATACAAAAATCTAAATTTAGGGAAGCCAACCAAATAAACTTTAATAGCTGCCCAATATCGTAACATGAGTACAGAGCCGTAGTGAGAAAAACCGGGGCCGGGGAGACGTACTGGCCCCTCTATTACAACTTTAGCTTTTATCATTTTGTTACGATATTAATTACAACAGGCCCCTGAGAAAACTTCGGGATCGTTCGGTATTCCCCCTTTCCCCTTGTATGTGTTTTATCACAATAATTATTTTTTCATTTTGAGTAGTCTTAGAGAAAATGAGCTTTTTCTGTTACAAGAGCAATTCAAAAATAGTAAAATTCCGGTTTGTGTGAGAGAAATACTTTTATACAGCGATTTACTGTAGGGAAATGTGATTTTCTGTTGGTTCACATTTCTATTCCCAATAAGCATGTTTAAGACTTTTTCTACCAAAAGGTGTGAAAAGACAGCTGTCCAATTTGGATTAAGCATAGTTAATTATCTTAATTTAAATATTTATGGAACAAAATTTTTTCGGTCATTTGGTAGTTTAGCAAAAGTTTAGCGATAAGATTGAATTAAGAAAATAATTTTAGGTTCAAACTCTTTTGGCAATCCACAGTAGAAATAGTGTTAAAAGCAGATAGAAAAACTGAAATTATCTTATAAAAAACACTGAACAAGATTAACAACTTTGGAATTTCAGCAATATGCATAGCAAGTGGAAGCCATTTTACCTAAAACTTCAGCACGTGTTACAAATAAGAAAGAATGTTGGAACGATATACATAAATAGTATAATAGTATAAGAAAAATTGTATTTTTATTAAAAAGTGTTTTAACTTACCGCGGTCAGCTCAAAGTAGTCAGTTAGCCAGCGCCATGTTTCCCAGTCTCTCAAACAAAATCACCTTGTAAATTGACCTTTATTTTGTTGTAGATTCCGTTGGCTGTGAGTGCTTGAGTTGTACCAAAAAATATTACGCCATGAATCAGATTCACTATTTATGTCGAGAATGTCAAAAACAGCGGCAACAAATCACTTTAATTGAATTCACGCCCCACAAGCACGTTGCAAACCGACGAAAGGGCAAGATGTACATTGAATGGTCGCTGAGGGCATTGGGAACTGAGCAATACACCGGCTGGAGTAGTCCGTCGACCCGACCGCGAGTTAAGCCACAAAACGCATAACGAAAAAAAACGCAAAACGCAAACAATAAACAAAACACAGCAAAACAAAGGGGCTAAAGAAATGTTAACTTTTTTTTTCGTCTCGAAACGCACACGCAAAAAAGTAATCCACATTCACAATTGGAGGGCAGAGCTGGCTCGTTGTTGGCCAAAGCGGTTGCAGCAGTGCCATGCCCGGAACTGGGCCTTTTGTTGTGCTCATCTTATAAATGTTTTTAATTTTTTCTTACTCGCGTTGATTTATAACCAGTTTTTGCAAAATTGAATACATTATACACGATATCAATACCAAAAATGGCGTCGTTTTTTGTTTTGGGTTGCATATGTGACAAATGCGATACACTTAAAACCGAGTTTTGACTCAAGCTGGTCGGGATTTGTTTTTGGGCTGAAACTACGTTGAGCGGTTATCAATTGTCGAACGGCGAATGCAGAAGGACATCTTGACGACGCGGCGTCGACCTGATAGGAAAGTGTCCAAAAAATAATATTTGCTGTTCTGTTTGACACAAAGCGGCAGCGACGGGCGCGCAACTGCGGCAGCAAAAGCGACGCCCGAAGTGAGTGGTGAGTGGTGTTTGGCAGCAGCAGCAGCAGCGGCGTCGCTGTCGGAGACGACAAGACGAAACGAAGCCCAAAGCAACAGAGAATAAAAAAAAAAACGGCAATGGGCAAAAACAACTTTAGAATCAGATACAGACAGACGACGATGACGACGACCACGTCGACGAGTGTCAGTTTGTTCCAAGCAGCTGGTGTTGGGGTCGGGGTAAAGGTGTTTGCTGAGTTTGCTGCTGACAGTGACAAGCAGACGACGCGATGAATGCTCTGCCAACGTTTGCTTCTAGCTGCGTATGCGTATATGTGTGAAAGATGTGTATGACAGTGGCGCATAACTTTGCCGGGAAATGATGCAAAGTGTACATAACCAAAAAAAAAAATGAAAAAACAACAAAAACTCGTAAACTTCAAACTGGCAGCAGCGGCGTCGACGCCACAAAGCGCAATACAAAAAGGCAACACTTTCGAGTTCTTCTCGTGCCGCAGCAAAAAGGACAGAAACGAGCAACGGCAAACGAACGAATCAACAAACGAAACGATACGAAATGAAATGGACTAGAGAACGAGCAACAGCGCCCAGCACCGACCACCGCCAACGAGCAGAACAAGAACGAGCCAAAAGATGAAAAACCAGAGGAGCAGCAGCAAAAGGCAACAACAGAACAGCCGACGACGTACGGTAATAAAAATGCGCTTGTTCTTCTCATTTGCTTGCTCTCCTTTTTGGCTGTTGGCAGTCATTTCACTCGCACTCGCACGCAGAGGTTGATTCACAACTCAGCAGCAGCGGTGGCAGAGGAGCAGCAGCAACAACAACCACCATGCGGCGGCAAACAGCTATTGAGCAGAGCTGGTTTTTAGAGCAAAGCGGGAGCGCCGTCCAGGCAGCAGGCACAGACACAAACACAGACACAGCGACATGTCCAATCATTTTATATACGCCATTTGCTGTCTATGTTGTTTCTTTATGTGCGAAACAAGTCCAAGATGCGAAGAGGCAGCGAAAATCATCGCAGGGTTGTCAACAGTTCGGAGGCTACAAGCGAAACGGTCTAGTTCTATCAATCCTAAGAACTAAAAACTAGTCTGAGCAATGCCAATAAGAAATATGAATATTTATGATCGTTTAAATTTGTAAAGTCTTTACAAGGATTTTGAAATCCCTGTGGGGGGCCTCTGAGGTTATATGTAAATATCTGGAAATAGTTTATAATATTTGGATTTAGTATTCCAAACTAAATGTTTGAACTTATGCCATTATGCTATGAATCATATAAATCTCTTCTACGTCTTCAATCTGGTATTTTCCACAAAAAGCAAAACTTCTGCACCAATATACCAATTAATCTGTGAAAATATTTTCTGTTCTTAACTCAGATATGCCCAATGTCCTGCCAGTACCCCTCGTTTATGATCGATCATAGACGCCCATATTCAGACACTTTCGCAAGTTAAATTTTTTTGGATGTAGAAGAGACAGTGCAAATAAAAGTTTTTTTTAATAATTGAGCTGACGAAGGGAGTTATTGCGAAAATTCTAAATTTTGATATTTAGAACTGAAAAATTGCAAAGTACGTTTTAAAATATAAACTTAGAAATATAAATTTTTTAACAAAATACAAGTTCTGTATACGAATATATATATATATATAGAAAGTTATTAAGAAAGCTATATTATTTTAGAAGGCTTTTTAAAATTTAAGAGTTTTATTTTACATCAAAAATTGATGTCCTATTTTCAGGAACATGGCCAATTTTTTGTTTTGAAGTAAGGAAATGTTTTATTTTACCGATTTTAGATAATAATATGAAAAAAAAAAAAATTACCGGCACGTTTAGGCTAAATACTCCCAACTAGAAAGTCGAACCTACGTTTGTCCATGTACTGTTTGAATATGGCTTTTCCACATAAATTTCACGCAGACTTCTGCACTATTATTCTTTAATTATTTGGAACTTTTCTAAGCTTTGGATTATGTATTACAGCCCAGAACCTTGCAAATCTCTCCAGCGACTTGGAGATGGTGTGTCTATCTAAATAGTAGAAGCTTCGGATAAGGTTCATAAAATAGTAAAAAACCTATGAACTATAAAATCCGAAAATTTTATACGTATAGTTGAATTTTTCTATTACGTAGTATTTCTTCCATATTGTGATGTCCTATGCTCCACTGGGAGAATGAGGAAGAAGACGCGGATGTCCTTACAACCGATTTTCTATACATAAAATTTTCTGCATTATGAACAAAACCGCTTTTTGCATTTTTTAGCATTTTGATAGACGGAAAAAAGTTTTCAAAAACTTGACGAATCTTTTTCAAGGATTACTAAATTATTTAACAAAAAAATAGGTTCTTTCAAATTTCAAAAATTCAAATTTGATACAATTAAAACTTATGCTTCATAAACATAATTTCTGAAATTTAAGCCTGAAATTCATAAAATAGCAACTTGTATGCAGGGAACGTAGTACCCAGATATCCCAACAGTTAGTAGTTAGTACACAACGGAATTCTTAAGAATATAAATAAATTACATATTTTTATACCCTGTACCGTGGTCCAAGGGTATATTAAGTTTGTGCAAGCCGAAAATGTATGTAACATATAGAAGGAGACGTCGGAGACACCCCAAAGTTACCTAAAATATGATCAGGGTGAATAGAGAAGTCGATATACCCATGTCCGTCTGTCCGTCTGTCCGTCTGTCCGTCTGTCCGTCCGTCTGTCCGTCTGTCCGTCCGTCCGTCCGTGTGAACGCCTAGATCTCAGAGATGGTAAGAGCTAGAGTTACCAAACTTTCACATTAGATCCCATATTATTCCATAGGAGGCAAGTTTATTTTATTTTTTTGATATCGGGGATAAATTATATAGCTCCCATGGGGGTGTTTGAGACGACCTCGAAAAAAAAAGCGTTTTAGATGAATAATTCGTTTGTTTATGAGAGATATCGTAACGAAATTTGGCAATCGAAAGTTTTTTATAGTTCCCAATCACTGTACCAAATTTGATCAAAATCGGTTGACTATATCATATAGCTCCCATAGGACCGATCGGCCAAAATAACTTTTTTGAAGAAAAATTGGCTATATTTCGTTTTTTAATAAAGATATCCTAACCAGATTTGGCGTTTGGAAATTTTTTAGACCACTTAAGCAATGTGCCAAATTTGAACAAAATCGGTGGACTATATCATATAGCTCCCATAGGTCCAATCTTCCAAAAAATCGATTTTTCAACAAAATTTGTTGTGTTTCGTTTGTTTGTTAAGATATTGGAACCAAATTTCACATACGTGAGTATTTTATAGTTCCTAAGCACTGTACTAAATTTAATCCAAATCGTTTGACTAGATCATATAGCTCCCATAGGACCAATCGGTCCAAAAACACGTTTTTTATACAAAATTCGATGTGTTTTGTTTGTTTGTAAAGATATTTAAAACAAATTTGGCATTCAGATCTTTTTTAAGGTATTTAAGCACTGTGTCAAATTTTATTGAAATCGGTTGACTATATCATATAGCTCCCATAGGAACGATCGGTAAAAAAAAATTTTTTGCGTAAAAATTCTTCTGTTTTTGGTGTTTTGTGAAGAAATCGGACTTTATTACAAGCTAGTGGTACAGGGTATCCTAAAGTCGTCCGCGCCCGACTTTACGTCCGCCATTTTTATATTGAAAATGCTTTAGGTCTCCGGTAAAAAAAAATATTTTTGCGTTTATACACCTAATTCTGATTTTGCACGATTCAAAAAAACATTACGTCAACTTTTTTATGCGATTTAATTTGATTGAATTTTTTAAAAAGCCTCAATTATTTTTAGTAAAAAATAACACCTTTAAAGGCAAAACCACAGCTATAGATATTTGTTCAGTTTGAAAACAGCTAATAGCAGACAATTTATTATGTAATTATAACATAAATACGATTTTTATTGAAATAACAACAATAATAAAGCTGCTAATTCTATAAAATCATGTAAAATAACTACGTCTTCAAATCTCGTTAAATTTGAGATCTAAAATAATAAAAAAATATACATTTTCCTGGCTTCAAAGTGAAATTAATAATCTTTATTGTATTTTTTCGTTCCTCCTTTTCTTATAAGCTACAAAATTTTAATATAATAATTTAATTTCAATAAAAAAACCTAAATCCTATGTAAAATAATCATTTTATATCGAAAAATGATTTTATATTAGTTGGATTTTCAACTATATGGATCTATATATTATTTACGATTATTCTCTGGGAACCTATCAATCATGTAACAGAATTTGGTGTATTATATTTGTATCGTATCTTCCTAAATGAAACCTTTACCCTATTTTAAAATTTTTTTTTTTGACAGTGTCACTTGCACTTAAAATGTACATCAAAAACGCAAACCTTGGCAACCCTAAATCTCAAGCCACATAGATGTGTATCAATATGCGTACACGCACACAGGCACAAATACATATGTAGTTTATGTATCTATGTGACTGGATACTCATTGACTTGTTTGTACACGGAGCCAACTTTGACGACAAGTCAATTTTAATTCCAATTTCACATTGGGGTGGTTCTTATTACTGTTGTTTTTGCTCTCCTTTTTGTTGTAATCATTAGTTTGTTATTCTTTTTGTATTTTCCCATGCACCACATTCCCGACAAGCAATATCTCAAAATCCACCACCAACTATGGATGGAACCATTGGGGTTCAGGCTAAAGACCAGACAGCCAATCTATATATATGTACATAATGTTTTATATGTGCATCCATCTCACGCTTATCATTTGATTAGCAGATCGAATTGTGTTGAATTAGGTACATATTTTTGTTATGTTCTTCATTTGCCACTTCCATTACTAAAATCTCTTTTGGACGTGGATAATAGCATCCCTTGAAAGTTGGGAAATATGTTGGTGTGCCTTATGTACTTAAATACTTGTCAGTTTGCTTTCTTTTGTTAAAAAAGTTTGCCTAGTGAAAATGTATATCAATCGTAACACTTGTTTCCAAAGCCTACATCTAATTTTTGTAAGGGGAGAGTTTCCTTAGAAATATAATATTTATTCTAAAAAACGAAAAATCGTAGGAAATGTTTCCGTAAGATTTTATTTTTATATTTTTTAAAGAAAGACGTACAATTCGAAGTTTTGCAAAATTTATATCTTTCTGTATTTAATTATTTTTTAAATTTCTATAACAGGGCCTGATATGGACGATTCTGAATAAAAATAATTTTCTAAAAATTCGATACCGATTTGATTCGAAACTGACGAAAACACTGATATCGTCGGTATAGGTAAGCAGGCTTAAAAAAAACTAAGTCGAATTTTAGTCAAAAATTTAACAATAACAGAAAACTACTAGCTGGTTTGTGTAGGGGAAGTGGGGGTTGGGTAAGGGGTAGTTGTACCCCGGATCCGGAGTGTTCAGGCCCGGTGTAGTTACAGTCGTGACTCTAGGTAATAGAGGGTCGGTAATGTTTCCCCCGGGTTCGGATTTTCTCACTGCTGCCCTGACTATGAGTCATATTCCATGACCAAACATCAACAAATTTTGTAATACATTTTACCCGCAATATACTATCTTTTTTTTTGGACTTATTATTGTTCTTTTACACATATTTTGTATCTTCTAAGATCTTTAATTATAATTGATTGCCAGCTGACATCGATATTAGACAAATTGGTATCGGATCCACGATATATCTGAATCCCAAATATCCACAGCGAAGTTTTCGGTATTTAAAGCTTCGGATCGGTATATCCTTTCCCTATTAAAATCCGGAATGTCTATTGAGGCTTATATAAATAAGCGTAAATTTACATTGGGTTGATTTGGGTTGACCCGAAAGTTTATGTAACATAGAGAAAGAAATGTCGAAGGGCCGCAAAAGTGAGCTATGATGAGTATGATTTGGGTGACTAGCGAAGTCGATATACCCATATCCGCCTATCTGTCTCTATGAACGTTTAGATCTTCGAAGCGGTAAGAGCTAGAGCAGTCAATTTTTCGAATTAAAGGTCTTATTTGGTCTCAGAAAACTGATTTTTTTTTAAATATATAGTAATCCAGACTTCTACCACTTCACTTTTGCCTAATCTGAGCTATTAGAACGCGATGCATTCATTTTCTTTTTTTTTCTAAGGATTTTTAAAGATATAATTTATGGCAATAAAGGAAAGGGAAATCCGATTTGCTTTATGCATTCCCAACTGCAGACAGACAACAGAACTGCAGAAAACAGACATGTCAATCGATTTCTATTTTAATAAGGTTTATTTTGAAGTATCCACTTCGCTAGATGTTACAGAATATGGAAACCTAGGAAGCACTTAAAAAAAAATAAAGGAAAAATTGATTTAGACTATTTAGGTTCCTTTCTATGTTCAAATTTATATTGCTTGGTTCAGTTCAAAAAGAAAGGCAACCCTGGCTTTAATACCTTTGTACAAGTATTATTAAGGATATTTTCAAAACTGGGAATCTAGTCAAGATATCTGCTTGGCACAAGATATCTATGATATATAACATAGTCAACTTTCCTATTCAAGATAATTATTTAAATGAGTATGTATATTTGCTGACTTTTTCAATTTGTCAGTCGCCCCTGGGAGGCATGGGGATCTCTATTAATAACTTTTACCGTTAAATTAACAATAATAACAATAATTCCAATTGTTTTTGTAACGTGACTGCAACTATATAACGTATTACATACATTATTATAAAGTATTAAGATAATATTTAAACATCAGTCTTAAACATTTTTTCTGTATAAAATTTCAACGATATTCGATTTTAACTTCCATTTCCACAATTCCAAATAATCGTATGCACTTGAAAAATTTGTAGCAACATGACATATCATCAATTAAATTTTTTTTCCATTTATACCTTTATTATTACTAAAAATGGCGTACGTAATGTCGGGCGCTGACGACTTTGGGATACCCTGTACCACTAGCTGGCAATAAAGTCCGGTTCCTTCATAAAAACCAAAAACAGAAGAATTTTTAAACAAAAATTTTTTTTTGACCGATCGTTCCTATATAATATAGTTAACCGATTTCAATCAAATTTCATTTGCTTTAATACCTTGAAAAGATCTGAATGCCGAATTTAGTTCAAATACCTTTACAAACAAACGAAACACAACGAATTTTGTATAAAAAACGTTTTTTTGGGCGAATCGTACTAGGGGAGCTATATGATATAGTCTACCGATTTAAATAAAATTTGGTACAATGCTTAAGACCTATAAAAAATTTACAAATGCCAAATTGAATTCCAATATCTTCACAAACAAACGAAACACAAAAAATTTTGTTCAAAAAATCGATTTTTTTGAAGATTGGCCCGGGAGCTATATTTTATAGTCAATCGATTGTGGTCAAATTTGGTACATTGCTTAAGTACTCTACTAAACTTTTAAGCACCAAATCTGGTAACGATATCTTTATTATAAAACGTAATATAGCGAGAGTTTTGTATAAAAAAGTTATTTTGGCCGATCGGTCCTATGGGAGTAATGATAAAGCACACCGATTTTGATCAAACTTGGTACAGTGCTTGGGAACTTTAAAAGTGTTGAATGCCAAATTTAGTTACGATATCTTTATAAACAAACAAATTATCCAGCAAAATTTTTTTTTTCGAGGTCGTCTGAAACTCGCCTATGGGAGCTATTAATATAATTTAACCCCGATATCATAAAAATAAAATAAACTTGTCTCCTATGGAATAATATAGGATCTAATGTCAAAGTTTACCATCTCTGAGATCTAGGTGTTCAAATGGACAGACGGACATGGGTATATCGACTTCTCTAGTAATTTCATGTCATGTACGCTCATGTTAGCGCTCTGTGCACCCGTGTCCTAAGATGGGAAAGAATCTAAATAAAGAAACACGCTTTAACCATTAAATATAAAGTTAAAAAGTATTTTTGGCTTTGAAGCGTTCGGCAGCTTAACAGCTGATACGGGCACAATAGATCCTTATAGCTTAGCTAGTGCAGCTGCTCTATTAAAATATTATTATTTGTACGTATGTAATCACATATTTACTTTATAAACGAGCTTGCTCACTTACCTTCTAAAACGATTCTTTTTTGTTACACACTATTTGTAATAAACTTTTATTTAAATTTTATTTGCATGCCACATTTATTTACAATGTTAACTAGTTAACGAACGCACTACTCACACTCATGTAAAAATACGCGTTTACTGCTTTACTTAACATTTCCATTTACATACAACAAAAATTGGACGCGACGTTGCAATAATAAGAGAATAGAAGGAACAAAAAGAAATCGCACATCGCACACACATTCACTTGCATTGAAAACATTAACATTTACCGCACAGAAAAAAACAACAAAAAATGCACAATTTCCATACGCGCTTCTTCTTACGCACACACACGCACGCACGATCGCATACTTACACTTGTAACATTAATGTTAACATTTACCGCACAAAAAAAAAACAAAAAAAAACACAATTTGCACTATCGCATCTTTTTATACCCACACACAGCATTGACAATTTTGATATGCCTTCTCTTTCTACATTTCAGCGCCAAATTTTTATATGCACTTTTTTTATTTTGCTTAAATAACTATTTAAACACTTGCACATTGTTAGTAACTTATGCCAATTATTGCTTATACATTCAACAATTGATTTAAAACACTTAAACACTTTTTGGCAACGCGTAAACTATTTAATTATTAATAAAAGCGCAGCGCGTAACCGTAACCGACTGTGACTTGTTTACTCTTTTTGTTTGCCTTTTTAACATTATTCCTACTGTGCAATAACATTAACATTTACCACACGGAAAAAAAAACAAAAAAATGCACAATTTGCTTACGCGCATCTTCTTACACATACACACGCACGCACGATCGCATACTTATGTATACTCATAACATTAACATTAACATTTACCGCACAGAAAAAAAACACAATATGATCTAGCGCATCTTTTTACACCCACGCACAGCATTGACAATTTTAATAGGCCTTCTCTTTCTATATTTCAGCGCCAATTTTTATATGCACTTTTTTTATTTTGCTTAAATAACTATTTAAACACTTGCACATAGTTATTAACTTATGCTTGTTATTGCTTATACATTAAACAATTGATTTAAAACACTTAAACAATTTTTGGCAACGCGTAAACTATTTAATTATTAATAAAAGCGCAGCGCGTAACCGTAACCGACAGTGACTTGATTTACTCTTTTTGGTTTCCTTTTACCATTCTTCCTATTGTGCAAGCAGCTGTGACAGCATGAGCGTAGCTTAACAGGGTCTGTTAAACGATCGTACACCCCTTAACAGCATAGACTGCGCCAATTTTTTTAAATTTTTAATTCGTTTTTAATTTTTATTACTTTGGCATTAATTTTAATACAAAAGTTAATCACATGTAGTAGTATAGTTTAAGGTGGTAACTACTTCAGTAGTAAGTCCTATAGTACGTAGCATAGGTATACATGTATTATTCTACCCCTGCTAAATATCACTCTAGTTTTTTTTTGTGTATTTCCAAATTAATTAATAACCATTTAAGCTACATTGTTCAAAATAAAACTTAATTTAAGTATGTTCAATTTTTTAATAGGACCCTTTTGTCAGCAGCTGGCTACGCTCCTGCGCAAAAAAATTGTTGCCAACTGCTTTAGTTTACAATAACAATAAGAAGCAGTGCAAGTGGTTGGCAAAGCTGTAAGAGAAAATAAGCAAAACAGACACGTTAAAATGTATTAAATAAAAATAATAATTAAATTAAATTTTAAATTTTTAGATTGTGTTTATTGATTTACCTGTTATGTATTTATGCTATATAAAAAGCAAGTTAATAACAAACGTGCAATTGTTTAATTAAGATGGACAAAAATGTTTGTTTGGTAAATTTTGTACGTGTAGCAACATGTCATGAATTCTATTAATGTATTTGTTGTTGCTTTTAGCTAAACACTGAACGCCGGCAGGGCGAATCCTTTAAGCGTTTTCAAAGTAAACAAATTATTAAGCCTTTTAAGAATATCAACAGATATTTAAGTAACTTATTTATGAAAAAGACGGCTTTGTAACACTTCATTCGTTTGTAAGTCCAAAGCGGCCAAAATTGTGGACGTGTGTAGGACTCTATTGGCCTTAAAGGAAGATGTGAAACATTTTGGGTGCAAGGAATATTGAAGTAGATGGACGGACAAGGCTCAATCGCTACCCGAGGTTAAGATAAGCATTTTGGTACAAAGGACTTGGGGTCTACCGCGTCTCGTTCTGTACGTTACATACATTGCACAAATCTAGTAAACCCTTTGTACTTTTGAGTACAGGGTATAAAAATTAGTTACTATAAAATTACACTGGACATCGAAAGAAATCCAATTGGTTTTTCATATTTCCGATTGGATTTTTCTTTCTTAAACAGATTTCAATCTCTATTATTTCCCAAAGTAAATTACATGAAAAATCCATTAGGACTCGCCCACAAATGTTTTTTTAAATTAGTTTAATTTTGCAATTCTTTCTTTTTAAAATTTTGCACATCCCTAGAAAATCGTAGTGAACTTTAAATTTTCGGTGGTTGTGAATTTCATTAGGTACATCAACTAAACCCATACAACCCACTCCAACCCAGCACACACTGCTCCGGCTACAGTATATAACATAAAAAACGCATTAAACCAATCTGAACCGAACCGAAGCACTTTGGCTGCCAAGCGTCAAACCTTCCGATAAGGGGAAATGTCGATGTTTACATAGCAGGGTGCATTTTATGGTATTTTTTCTGTCTGTTATGTTCTAAGCCCAAGTTTGTACATAAGCTCAAAAATAATCAGTAGCAAAAATGAAAACTTTTTCAAATCCACGTACATAGGAATAGTGCGGCTTATGTGCTTGTTATATACTATGTAATTACGCAGCATATTTTAACGCTTTTCAGTCTGGTTTTTACATCCCTTAAATAATTTACATAAATTTTAAATAAATGTCAGATTATCAGGTTTACTTTGAAGTTGGGAAAAGCAAACAATTATTTATGCAAATATTTGATACAATTACAATATTGTATGGACTTTGTGTGAAATAAAAAATGGAGGCAGTTTGGAAAGAAAAAAAAGAAAAATGTGTTTAAAAATTTGGAACATAGTAGCATGTTACTATAATTCAGAGCTCCATACAAAATAAAATATGCATTAATATTACATAATATAGGGCTGCCTGTGTCTATGCAGAGGTTTAAAAATGGCGTCGGGCGCGGACGACTTTGTGATACCCTGTACCACTAGCTTGCAATAAAATCCGGTATATTGCTTAAAATCATCAACGAAATTTGATTGCTAAATTAGGTTCGTTCATAAAAAACCAAAAACAGAAGAATTTTTAAGCAACAATTTTATTTGACCGATCGGTCCTATGGGAGCTATAAGATATGGTCAACCGATTTTGATCAAATTTCATGATTAACTTCAAAGCTTCAGTTCCGAATTTTTCCTCGACTTCCTTATGATCTCCAAGTTCATATAGGCAAAATCATAATTTTAACCACAGAGAGACTTGATAAATACTATAATAATATATAATATACTAGGGATGGTATGTTGAGATTTACTGAAATCGTCAAAAATCGTTCTCCAAAAGATATCGGTCACGCCAGAAAGGTGCAGAGGAATCCTTGAAAAAGTATTTTATTTGAAAGGGATACAAAACTTTGGATATTATATTATGCTAAAAGTATCCTATATTTATTTAAAAAACTAGCAAGTTTGATAGGCGCTTCTAACCTGTCTAAACCTCTATTCTTGCTAAACCATTTAAGGTTTTGATATGGAGATGCGCTATAGGCAGATTTGGCAGACTCCCAGATCTTCGAAGAAATATTTTCCCAAACATAAGATGCGCAGGGCATCCATAATGTACATGTCGAATGCTTTCTATCCCCTCATCTTAAAAGTCAGTATGCTTTATACTTTCACCATCCTGGACCTCTTCTAGTAAAATTGCAGGAGTTTTTAAGTTCGCTTTGGGTTATACCTAGGGCAGAGTACTCGAGAGATGTCATAACCAGACGCAGTGAACCATTCCTTTTTGCTTTGCTTCCGAATTTTTCTCTTATTGTAGATATGACATCTCGAAACAGTCTTTTTATGCCCGTAACCGTAAGAGTAACTGATAGTGCAGATCCGTCCCAGGCACATTGGGTCGCCCCCCACGCTACTAGGTACACCGAGGTGCCCAGGGCCGTTTTATGGTTAAACATACTTTTAATATTCCCCCATTAAGGATGACTATCAGTTTTTCTTTGTCTTTGCCTTCTCCCGTCTACGAGCCGTAGGTTTAGAATTTTAGCGTTTTCTTGCTTCCAATCAACGGAGGATGTAAAGAATTTTTTTTTTTTTATAATATCAAGAGTTTTTCTCTAAGTTACGGAAGCTCAAAGCTCGAAAAGCTTTTCTGCAGCCGCGCATGCGCGAAAGTTCTTTGTAGCCATTTTCGAAAAACAATCAAGATAGCAGTATCGAAAAAATTGTAAACATATTACTCAGTTAAATTATTTATTGTCCTATAGAGACAGATTGTAAACAATGAAAAAAAAAAAAATATTTTAAAAACAAACCCAAAAGCCCAAAGGGCTTTTTTAGAAGATATTCTTGTAAGACAAAATTTTAGAGTGATAGGAGTACTTTGAGCAGTTCTTTTATATATATGTAGATTGAGACCGAGCATATACTATTTTATGAGCCATCTGGAGCTATCTCTTCCGCAGCAATTATGCTTCGATTTTAATGAGGATTAGTAACAATCGAAAGATTTATTTATTTTACGCATAAAAACTAAAGTTTCACTTGAGGAGAGGAAGCGGGCGTGGCAGAAGAATAAAAAGACTTCAAATGTAAAGTTTGATTTTGGTAGTCTTCAAGATGTAAGCCTAAATAAACACAGATGGGCGAGGGGACTATACTATATAACTCAATAAAGTTGTATAGTGGAGACCATTTTCGAAAGTTGGGTTATCATTTAGCCTTCGGCTTATAAAATATTTAAAAAACGGATATTATTTGAAAAAACAAATATTAAAATAAAAAATACTACGACTACGAATAGTAGACTATTACTTCCAAGAAATAAAAAATATAAAAAAAGATAAAAATGTAGCATTATATTAGCAACAAAAGAACACCTTTGACCAAATGGGTGTCTTATAATTCAGAATTGATCTAAGATTCTCAATTTGGCAAGTCAGGATAACTTGAAATAGTGAAAGTGATATAGGACACTGGCCTCTCGAAAGAGATCTCTTGATGAGCACATTTTCAAAAGATGCTCCTCCTTAGGCAAAAATATCCAAATTTTTTAATTGTAAAACTTACCATATACAAAAATTTTTAAAGTGAAATATGTTATTAATATTATATAAATTACTCATCCATTGCTTAGTTTTATAACCTACCCTAAATCCATATGAAATAAAACTCTGGGAACACAGTTACATAATAATTTATTTAACCTTATGAAATATTTGAAAACAAGACTATTATTTTTTTTTTAAATCTAGTTTTGTGTATTTTTTTGTTTAAGCGCAAAATTACAAATTAGTTTATCATAAGCAAAAGTAAAAAACAAGTCTATAAGGACAACTTAGGAACAACTCAGCGAACAAAATGTTTTAAAAAAAGTGTTGTAAAGAGACAAGTACATAGTATGATTTATTATTGATTTAAAGTTGAGTTCCAGTTTATAAATTTTTAAAAAACTTTAAGTTGAAGTTTTTGTTAGTTGTATATTTTTTAGTAGAGTGCAGTTTAAGTGATTTTTAGATGCAAGATTCCTTTATGCAGTTGCCTATGAATAAATTCGATGCTGAGAGGTTGTTTTGTCAAAAAACGTCATGAGTTCTCTTAAATACATGGCAGGATATATTGCCTTATATGTGTGAGTTACAGTACTTACCAAAATCAAAAAATAAAAACTCAAAAAATTTAAAACTATATTTAAAAAAGAACTAAAAATTGTTGAACTATTTAGCTATAAATTACAAATTGGCATACTCATAATTTAGATTGTGTATATTTTGCAATTAATTTTTTGCATTTATATTTTATTCACAATAATTAACTTTTTAAAAAAGAGAATTGCTAATGCTAGATAAAGATTCACTAAACAAACTATAATCGAACATAAGCATAAACATAACCGATACTAGGACTAAGGACTTATACAAAAAGGGGTTGCTGAAATAATAATAATACAAGAACTTGGATAAAGCCATGGGCGAAACTTATGCCACTTACTATATAACTGGCATATATAGTATAGTAAATACATATGCTGTATATAAGTAGTAGTTTTTTTTAGGCATAATTATGGTATCAACTCGTATAATATGTGGTATAAGTATATGAAGCAAAACATTAACAAAAACTGATAATTACACAACACAACTAAACTTAGATTTAATATCAGGATTAAGCAGAATTGTTACACATGAAAATATATATAATTTTGTATATATATATATATATGCATGTATTGTATGTTTGTATATGTATGTACGTAGTTTATATTATTATATAAGTAGCTTTTAATGTAGTTTTAAGTTTATTTACGTGTTGCGCTAAATATTTTTAGTTTGTTTTGTTTTTACTTCATTGCGGCTTAACTTTAGTACATAAAATGTATTTTTTTAAGTTTTTATTTTTAAGTTTAGTTTTTCAAGTTTCATTTAAGGTTTTTCAAGTTAGATCAAAAGCGCCTTTATGTAACTATTACGAATAAACATCTTGCACACACATCAAAATTCTTACAAGTTACTTTTTACTAAAATCGAAAATTCAATACATTTTTTGCGTATTTTTTTTAATATTTATTATAAGTTTTTTCAGTTAATTTTGTTGACGGTTTTTTTATGTTTAGCTAAAAGCAACTTTTGCGTAGTTCGCTACTTGGGACTGGCTGCATGTCTGCTTAGTTTATATACAGGAACTTAAAAAGTATCTAAGAACACGACGACACAATGACAAACATTATACACGTCAAATAAATTATGCTAAAAAAAACACCCTTTAAATGTGCTTTGTGTTGTTGTATGCGTTTGTGTGTGTGTGTGTATATTTGTTGTATTTGAAATTGTTAAACAATTTGTTCGTTTTGTTTCAAGAACATTTTTGCTGGGGCTATAATGTGCTCGTCATTTATTTTTTTGTTTTATATTTTAATTTAGTATTTTTTGCTGCACTTATATTTTAAAATTACTACTCGATTTTATGTTTTTTGTTTTAATTTATAATTTAAGTGATTAATATGCTTTGTATATTACTATAATTTATATATTTTATGTATAATTCAAAATTATTAATGCGCATAAATTTATGAGAGCTTTGAGAGAAATACAATACATTTTTTTTTTGTTTATTCATACATATCTTTAAGTTAGTTTTTGTATCTTTTTTTGTTTTTAAACTTGCTTGCTAAATTTATAGTTTGTAAGTGTAAGTAAGTGTATAGTTTAATTAGGTCTTTAGAACTGACTTATTAATAAACTGCAATTTATTTAAACATTAGTTGTATGCTCCACAAGAACAACTCAAGTTTTGAATACAGCGGCGCCAATGCTGGCCAGGGTTGTCATGCTACTCATTTAATTCTACTGTTAAACTTTCGATATTCTCTCACATAGAATATCGTATCTTTTTTTCGGCTTTTTCTTCTAGTTGTTTTGTTGTTTTTGTTTTCTATATATCCTTTCAGTTTTGTACAAGGACTTTATTCATACATTCTTATTTGCACATTACGATTTTAGCTAACATTGAAAGTCCATGACAATCTCGTTTTTGATAGGACTTTGATTGGCTAACTGCTAGTAGGGTCCAAAGCCCATGGTGCCGGCGCTGCTGTTATCCAAAGGTCACTGGTGCATTTTGGTTGCATGATGGCCCATGCTCAGGCCCAGATTCAGGTGATTGTTGTGATGATGTTGTTGTGTCGCCTGTGCGTGGTTGTGGTTGCTGCTGGAGTTGTTGTTATTATTCTGCTGATTGGCCTGCCGCTGTGAGTTCTTCTTGTTCTTCATGCGGCGATTTTGAAACCAGATCTTAACCTGCAGGAGAAAAACAAGCTTATTAGCACACGTTGCTACTGGCGCTGGCTTAGAGCGTGTACACTCACCTGACGTTCGGTCAGACCCAAATTTCTGGCCAATTCCCAACGTTTTTGCTTGGAAACATAGGCATTGTACAGAAACTCCTTCTCTAGTTCCAGTGTCTGGAATTTGGAGTAGGGCTTGCGCTTTTTTCGCACAGACACTTGGCCAGTCCATTCATGCAGCGCATTGGTGGGCGTGCAGGGTCCAACAGCGCCCACTGAGAGTCCACCGGAAGTACCTGTCATTAAAATTGGCAAAGGTTTAATTTTAGTTTTTTAAAGCTTGTAAAAATGTTTGCTTAAAATTCTAACTGGCCATAGTCATAACCGTAACTACAGGAACTCAATTTTCTTTTATATACACTATAATAGTTGTTGTTGTACATGGTGGTCTGACTACAGCTAATGGACCAAAGTATAATTGAGTTCTAAATGCAAAGGCGGTTCTAAGTTTTCAACTTAATAGTAATAGCCTGACGGTATCCTTTGAAGGTGCTATAGTTAACAATGCAGAGAATGGGCAAAAATTAGTATTAAAAAGAAAAAAAATATATAAATCGGTCGTGGTCGGTGGCCTTACAGTGAGATACCCTATAATTACTTTAAAAAAAAAAACGAAAATACCAACATTTATAAAAAAGCGTATAGGAAATATTAATATAGCTTATAAGAAGAAATGAGATCTAAGTATTGTAAATTTTTGCTTGTATCTATTGAGATTTGAAGTATTTTATCTCATAAATCGTTCAATGCATAAAGGCAAGAATACCTGAGTAACTATGTCCGCAACTCTAACCATAACGAGGCCAAAAGGTATATATAAGAAACTAACATCGTTTACAAACTGTTATATGGCGCAGTTAGATTTAAAAAAAATTAAATGCTATTAAAATATTTTAAAATGCATAAAATATTAAGTTTTGGCTATCACGTCAGAAAAATATACATATATTGTATACCCTCCAAGAATTTTAAACGTAAATTACATTTAATGAAAAATATACTTCTTTGAGCTCGTTTTTAATATATTCATCCCAAAAAATTAACAAATCTCGAATAATGGGCAATAATGCACTAATTTTTGTAGTAGAGAGAAAAGACACATAGTCGTGTATAAGTGCACATTTTGTTGTGCAAGTTATTATCCATCTAGTTTATTGGCATCTATACTTGACGAATTGAACAATTCAAATTACTCAAAGTCTGGTTTCCTAAGCCTCATTAACACTAAATAATACGAAAAAATAGTAAAACAAATATAAAAGCCCTTGTAGATATTGACACTCTTTTGAGCAAAAATACCCCACTTATTAGTGTCAAGGACTGAGTCGGTCAAAAGTGCCAATTTTTTAATTTTTATACCCTGTACCGTATGGTACAAAGGGTATATTAAGTTTGTGCAAGCCGAAAATGTATGTAACATATAGAAGGAGTCGTCGGAGACACCCCAAAGTTACCTAAAATATTATCAGGGTGAATAGAGAAGTCGATATATATAAATTTCATCAAAATCGGTTGACTATATCATATAGCTCCCATAGGAACGATCGGTCAAAAAAATAATTTTTTGCACAAAAATTTTTCCTTTTTTGTTTTTTTGTGAAGGAACCGGATTTTATTGCTAGCTAGTGGTAGTGGTAGTGACTTACAATTCCCTACAACAAGTGTGAGAGGAGAATTTTGCGTAAGCCATGACGCTGTCATACAAAATATTCGGAATATGTGAACTAGTGACGTCATACGCTCACATTTTACAAAGCGTAGCCAAATGCGTGGGACCGTCTTAAAGCTGGATCATGTTGTACTGGATTAGTTCCGCATTCTGTGGAATTCTTTAAGTTTCTGCTCTGGTTATTAATAAACACACTTAGTCTTTCGTTGGCTATTATCATCAATATGTATATGAAAGAAGTTTTCGTTTAATTATCAGAATATTTTATATATTTTAAAACATTTCTGGAAGACATTAAATTAGATCAATGTCGCTATGTTATTTTAAAATGTGATATTTTTTTGGATTGTTTACAACAATAAACTCTTTTTGTCTGGTGCATAAATTTTTAAACATACCATTCCATTATTATTATTGCATTATTTTTCCCTGCGAAATAACTATTCATTTTTAATAATATTTCAAATGTTTTGAAGTTTTTTTTTAAATATATTTTTTATCTATATTGAAAAAAATAAAGAAAAATTACGAAACAAATTTATAATCGTTAAGATTGATTAAACACTTGGTATTACATTTTTGTAATATTATTTTAATCCTATAAAATAAGACGACAAGTAACTTAAGCAAATCCGTGGCATCACGGGACACTGGTTGGTAGGAAACCACTCATCCAGGTTAAATGCTCCCCACCATGACTTCTGTAGAAGCTGTGGCGATGAAGAGAATACTTCTTCTGTCACTGCCCTGGACTGGGCAGTAAAAGACTTAGGTTCCTACAGTCACACTTTCTAGACGATTTATCTCATCTCTATGAACAGAGTCCAAAATGCCTTTTAAGGTTTATTCAGGCAGCCGGATAGCTTCCTCACCTTTTATAGGGGACCTCTCACGTGGGGAAGAGTGGTGAACTAGCTAATTCTAGCGGCATCGCAACGGGCCTTTCGTTGGCCTAAGTGAGTTGGGACGTCAGTCCCAACTGCCGCCCCAACCTAACCTAACTGAAGCAAATCCAATTTATCTTCTAGTTACAATTTAGGTCGGTCAAAGTATTCTAGCTAGTATCTTGTGATATAAAGGTAAAAAATATGTTAGGTAGGTAGAAGTGGTTGTCATTCCGAAACACCCAGGCCTATGAAAGGACCGTAGTGATGCCACTTGAGTTAGTTCTCTACTCTTCTTTATCCTCTTTGAATCAACCTGTCGATTTAATAAAAGCATGAATCTTATTTATTCTGATTTCTGCGAATTCTGTAATATTCCCGAAAGTTTCGAAACCCTGTGTATTCAGTCTCCTCCTGCATAGTGCCATGCTCCACTGTTTCCTCCCCTTTTACCTCCTGACAGCTTCTACAGTAGTCACTATGCGGCACGCCCAATATATTGGTTTGTTCACCATAAAGACAATACCCCCTATCGTAGCACCCAAATATATTTCTCACAACGCATTTCGTATGATATTTAAAAATTTATATATGTAATCGTTTTAATAAAATTTTTAATTTATTTAGGTACCTTTTTTTGCATGCTATGGAAACAACATATCAATAATATATTATTACCTAATTTAATTTTTGCCAAGTTAAAGATTAGGATTTAATGAATATTGCACCGTCAGCAATTTCGAAGCCAAGGTAAGCCTTATATATTTTAAAAAGAGGCGGAGTCAGTGTTGCCCATACTTTCCTTAACTTTCACAGTTTTTATCCTATTTTCGCAAACACTTCTACATAGAACCCCTTCTACTGCCATATTGAGATTTTTTGGCTTTAGTTGGCGATATTAGCTTTTTACTTTGGCGAATAATTAATAGAAAGATCTGCTTTGAGTTTTAATTTTGTTAGAGTATAATGATGGAATGGTAGATGAATGTTAGATGAATAAATCCAAGTGATGAAGCAGAGCTTTAGACGTAACTTGGAAAAATTGAGTCAAACAGGCAGCATCGCTCTTTTGGGGATTTTGGTAAAAAGTTTATGGAATCTTTGTTTCTTTTAACTAACTTAAGCGTGCCCTGTCAGAATTAATCAACATAAGTGTTGGTAAATGTTCGAAAAAATATATTATTTCAATTCGGCAAGTTCTTTGAGAGCATTCCCTGAGCTACACTGTAGGCAAACCAAATTTTGAACTTAAGCTTTCAAAATAAGGTCATTTTTTTCCAAACACTTACGAACACTATTACAGCAGTGCTATTACCTACTAGAGGTGGGAAACTATCGATAGTCGTCGCCATCGATAGTCGATGATATTAATTTCACAACCATCGATAGTTAACGATAGTACTATCGATAGTACATATACATATTCGGTTTGCATTTAAAGATTGTTTAATTTTTAAACAAAAAAATTCATATATTATATTAATGTTTTTTGATCCAAAAGTTTTGGTTCAAGAATAAAAGAATGTTCACATTTTCTTCCTGGTGGCTGGTTCGCCTCTCCGAAGCAAAATAGCCCGCCGTGCTAAATACTCTTTCGGACTCAAATGATGTTGCAGGGATGTCTTCGTTTCCGGCTTCAAATTGAAAGGGTTTTTTTTTTGACTGACAAATTCTATTACCTACACTCCATTACCCAAACTTTTCGCAATAAAATAAGGAAAATTTCGTCCTCTAAATCATTAATCTTCACCAAATCAAAAAAGGAACTGAGCAAGCAGCCCTCGATATTTTTTTAAAGTAAAGGAGCTGAGTAAATCATTTAAAAGCTTCGTTTACGAAAACAATCTTGCTCAACAGTTTGCAATCGTATATAGTAGATTTCCAAATAGGTCACAAAAAAAAACAAAAACAAAAAAAAAACAACAAAAGGGAAAGGCCACCTTGTACAGAATTTATGACTTATCACACCCACTTACAGACGTTACGCCTGCCAAAGATCGAATACTTATTTACGAGGTATTTGCCAATACGCTAATTAAACGGCAAACTTGTCGGGGTCGCAATTTGTTTTTCTCTCCGCTAGAGTGGTCCCTAACAACAACAACACCACCACAAATATGGAAAATCGCAAAAAAAAACTAATTCTATATACACTTATTGTTAGATATGCTTGCATTACCTGTGCTGGAGTAGGCTTCGCTGGGGTATGCTCGTAGTCCGCCTGGAGATGAATAGGTAGGCGTTTGCAGCTTGACTGCGATGTGCCCTCCACTGACTGTCGTGCTGCTGCTGCCGCGCTGACAGTCGCATGGCGTTCGTCGGTGGCGCTCATGTAAGCTGCAGCTGCAGCGGAGGTTGGCTGCTCGCGGTAATTCCAGTACGGCTGTGGGGATGGGGTCAGTTGCGGTCAGGCGGGGGAGAAACAGAATGATAGACGCAACGTTGGCATTGAGTTGTTTACGAGTTGAGACTGTCGAACGATTCGCAGCGCTTGTCGTTTCGTGCACTCACCTGAAACTGGGTTTCTGGGTAGCCGTAGAACATGGGTGGCTTGCGATCTCGGTCCAGATAGTAGTTTGAGGCATGGTACTGATTAAAGCTGTCCCCGTCATAGGGCCAGGGATGCGCGTGCCGTTTTACGGCTGCCGTGGCATCCGTTTCGAAGCTGGGCCTTATCGCGGGTATGTGAATTGGCGCTAGTGAGAGGGACATGTCTGTAAGCACAAAAAAAAAATAGGTTTATTTTATTATTAACTCGAATATCGAAAGCAATTTAAAATAACTTAAGAAACTATAATGGCTATATAAGTAATGGCTATTTAATTTTTTATTGTCAAATTATAATACTAATGAGTACAATTAAAAATACTTTGTTGCAAGACCAAGCCAACTATAAAATATTTACGATTTAATATATTTCTGGCACTAAAATGAATTGCACTTTTATGCATTTTATATGTGGGAAATACTTATATGAGTCAGTTAAAAAATTTTAAATAGACCTCAATTTAAAAATAATTTCATAATTTACCCACTAAGTATGAAATACTTTTTTTATAGTTTAAAAATGTTTTATTTTTTTACGTCTTTCGTTTTGTTCAGAAAAACTTAGACAGACACGATTTGCAGTAAGTTTAGGCGTTAAAAATAGCATCTTTGCATTAGATTACTCATTTGGGTACCAAATTTAGAATTTTAATATAAATATAGATAGGTACTTAGATTATATAGTTTTTATTTAAGAAAAGGTTTTGTTTTCTTTTCATTATTAAAAATTGTTGCAACCATTTGAGATAAAACTATTTGAGATAAAAAATAATTTATACGTCTTTCTCGCTACCTTAATTTTTACAATATTTGAAAGCTTTTAGCTTGGAAACTCTTTCAACTAAAATATAATTTGATAGTTTAAAACATACAGATTACACGCAAGACTTCTACTTTAATTTTTAATTCTGACTTTTTTGTAATTTTTATATAATAATCTGCTGATTTGTATTATTATAACAAATTTGAAAGAAGTTTATTCAAAAGCTTTTCCACGAAAAAACAAATATTTTGATAGTCAAAAAATTCTATTTTAAATATTGAAATATATGCAAAAATGTGAAATATAAATATTAGAGATGAAACGAATAGCAGTTTGGCCGGATACCGATTATTCGGCCAACCATGTGACCATCCGGCGTACGAATATCCGGCGGAACTTAGCCCTTTGGTGCATCATTAATGGAGCAGTGTATCAATTTAATAAAGCCCTTCGAAGAAATTACTAAAATAACAAGCTCTGGACTATCCTGCGTGTCGGAAGTTATGCCACACGTTACTACTTTGAAAAAATACTTAGATAAAGCTAAAACTGAGCATAGAACTCCTGATTCATCACATATGCGAGTCTCGTTAAAAGCTGAATTAGGTCGGATTCCTATACTTCCGAATAGTAGTTATCCGGTATTCGGCCGGATAGTTTTAAGGCCGCCGGATAGACCGGATACCGAATAGTTACCGGATTTCCGTGTCATCTCTAATAAATATTCTCTGCTATTTTCATTTTTATTTTTTTTTTACTTTCAATCTACCATATTAACGTAGGCTTCAGTGGAAACTTGCTATTATAATCATATTTTATTAATTATTATTCAATTTGTAAATAAAATATGAAAAATAAAATCTACCATACAACAAAATTTGAAAAATTTATTCAGTGTACAAAATAATTTGACAGTTTTAAAAAATATAAACGCTATTATCTAAATATATTCTATTATTAAAAATTGTTTTCGTAGTTTACAATTTCCAGATTCCTGCATTAATTAAAGGTGTTTTAAGACCTTTATACCTTTTCCTACTCTATTTAAATCTGCTTTTTTGTCAGGCGTATAACAAAATTTGAAAGCTTTTAGATTAAAAGGTCTTTTAAGTTAAAAATATTTTGATAGTTGGAAAATTCCAGAATACGTGTTAAAATAAAAGGCACTTCAAAAATTGAATTTTTTCTAATTTATGCATTTTCTCCCTTAATATATTTTTTTTTTACAAAAAGCTTTTAATTCACAAGCTCTTTAAGGAATAAAATATATAAGTAGTTAAAAAATTACATATATATTAAAAGTTGAAATAGAAGATTTTACAAGTACGAATTTTTCTAATTTAATTATTTTATTTTTTAAGATTTTAGCCTGGCAAACTGCAGAATTTGGAAACAAACAGACAGCAAGGCATTTCAGGGTTTTCTAACGATTTACTATAATTTTAACTTTATAAGATCGGCCATACAATGACTATTATTTATACAGGAATAGTTTATCAGTTGAACGATAAAAATTAAAAATACCAAATTTGCCTTCCTAAATTTATATTATGACCATTTATGATTTTTTTTAAATAATCTTTTTTTTTTGAATTATAAGGATTAAACAGCGCGTTTAAGGGTTTTCTTATTAAATTATTTTTTTTAAGACTGCGGGACTATTTCTACAAGCTCCTTTTCGAAAGTGTTGCTGTCAGTCTATTCTTACCTAGAGTTAAATTTAAAAAAAAATTCTAACTTAAATTGAAGGCGACATTATATCAAAATACAAAAATTATAGTTTGAAATTTAGAAAAAAAGATTGAAAATTGGTCTACCCAGAAAAAATATTTTGAAAAAATTATACGATTTAAAATAATTTTTTTAGTTTAATGAAACTATTTTTAATTCCAGCCCAAGTTGTTCTGGCAATAAATTCTTTTATATTCTAGAATTCAATTGCACTTTATAAGGCTATCAAATAAAATAAAAGAATTCACTACGCTCTCCAAAAAAGATTATCTTTTTGTCTATAATTTAATTTTTGGACTTCGTTCTAATAAGACTAAAATAGGAAAAAATTTATAGGCATAAAATTAGCTTTTTAATTTTTAGAAATGAATTTGACAAAATTTTACTCAACATAACCTCAAAAAAATAATAATATGGCATAAGCAAATTATACTTCTTAGCTTTCGAAATATTTAACCGATTTAAAAAAATTAATTTTTGAATTACTTAAATTATCTTTTAGCTATTTTCCTGATATGTTGAAAATTATATTTATAAGTTTAACGTTTAAAAAAATTGATTTTAAAATAATAAAGTTACATCTGAAATTGACTTCAATTTTTTAGAAATTAAAAATGAATGAAAATAAATAAATAAAACTAAATATTGATGAATTCCATAAGTTGTGATGTGAATTTTATTTGAATTTAAACAATTATTTTAGAAGTCAATATTCTGGAATACGATATATTACGGAAAAAAAAGATTTTTGCATTACGCATTAAAAAAAAAATTATTAAAAGAGGGTTTTTTGGTTAAATAAAAATAAATAAAATTAATAAGAAAAACTAAATATCTGATGAATCCCATAAGTTGTAATGTGAATTTAAATCGAATAATAACAATTATTTTCAATATCCTGGGATACGATATATTTCGGAAAAAAAAGATTTATACGTGACATACTAAAAAAAAGATTAAAAGAGGCTTTTTTGGTTAAATAAAAATAAATAAAATGCATAAATAAAAATAAATTTCTGATGAATCCCATAAGTTTTAATGTGAATTTCACACGAATCTAAACAATTATTTTAGAATTCAATATTCTGGGATTCAATATATTACGAAAAAAAAGATAAATACATTACGTATTAAAAAAAAAAATGATTAAAAGAGGGTTTTTTCGTTAAATATAAAAT
>JBAMAX010001346.1:0-237564 GCA_037043745.1 Chymomyza amoena
AACTCCAAGAACTTGGGAGATAGTCAAAACCAAAGCAGTCAAACTTTCGAATTAGATCACTTTTTGTAGCGAAAACAATTTTGCTTTGTTTTCTGAGCTATATGGCTCCAATAGTTATTATAGGTTTGCGTTGGGGCGTTTTTTAGAGTTACTAGGCAGGCGTACGTTATTTTGTTAAACATATAACTCTTATGGAAATAATTTATTGAAGGGGTGGGGGTTGATGAACGAAACGAGCAGTGTGCGAAGCCCCTAGTATTTTATAAAATATTTATGCTAATGTATTTGATATTCATTTTTTGGCTACCGGAGGCTTAAAATTAACGCGAAATTTATTTGTGCTCGTACTTTACATTAAAAATTTGATTTATTAAGATTTATCCTTGAATTAACACTTTAAATTTCTTATATATGCCCGTGTCAACCTGATAAGAAAAGCATATTCCCAATTTTTTTGAAATAAAGCACTTTACACAATGTATCTGCTTTGATTATGTCAACATGCATCGAAGTATCGATATCAAAACGGAAATTTTTTGTCGATTTAAGATTTAAATTTGTTGATGTGGAAAAAATAAGAGATACATAAATTTTGAGTAGTGGCAGCAGTAAAATGAAATGTGAGTAATGAAAAAAAAAATAATTGACCAAATTTATTTTCAATTTTATCCAAAATGTCAATATGCATCAAAGATTCGATACTAAAAAGGACATTTTTTGTCTAAATTTTTAATGATATATAAGATTAAAAATGAGTAAAAACGAGATATATAAATTTTGAGCAGTGCTAAGAGTAAAATACAATTTGAGTAATGAAAACAAAAGGAATTGAGTAAATTTATTTTCATTTTAATCTTGACCCATTTCGAAGTGAAAATTATTTTTTCTAAATTGAGGATTTAGAGGTAGAGCTTACCGGTAGCTACCGAACTAAAATAATTTACTCCGGCAGTGCATTTTACCTGATAGTTACGATGCAAATTGAAAAATTATAATTGTTTCTTTAACTAGAAACAGCAATTTTAAAAATAAATAAAGAAAAGAATTTTCACCAACTAAATATTTTCTGTCTGACTAAACCTAAAAATTGAAATTCAAACAGAATATTTTTATAAACAAATTGTATTTGCTGCTTCAAAAAGTTTTATTAAAAATTTCAAATTGAATTTTGTGCAAATATGATTGGAAATATTATTTAAAGATGGAAGAAAAATGTTGTGAATTTATCTATTTACCTTCTCAATTTATAAAATTGAGTATTTTAGGCAAGTTAGAAAGGCAGTTAGCAAATTTTCTTATTTACCAAGTTTATTGCATTTAAATTACTAGAATTTGCTGAGCCTTACATCTAAAAACAAGCCCAAAAAAATTGCTAAACTTCATTATATATTTTTTTTGTGTGTCCTTCTAGCAGCTGCTGCCAGAAATGTTTTTTGTGCTGCTTTTCAACACTGATTTTGTACTTGTTGTGCCCTCCGCATTGATGAGTATTTAATGCAGCAAGTACTTGGAGTATTTTTAAGGCATCGATGCTTTCTGTGAACTTTAAGCGCTGCTACGCATATCTATAAAAATTTGTCAGAAGTTTAACTTTAAAATCGAATTTGCACTTGTCTAAGAAAAGCGCAGTTGGAGTTTATTTGGGTCAAGTTTTCTGCTCTAACTCGCCTGCACTTTTGGCCAATAAAACTTTCATCATGGCTCACACAAATACACGGATAGAGATACACCCAGCCACACACAAAAGTCAAGTGCGTTGCCAACTGTTTCAACTTGCTTGGCGAATTAGGCATGAAGCACGAATCCAGTTCGCATTGCAACTTTGTACGTCTGCACCTAGATAGGTGGCATACCCCAACCAATACTTAGACTTAAAACCAAGACCTGGTCCAGAACAATCAGGCACAGCTGTGGGTGGGTGAAGATGACGGCAGCAGTTGGCCGTGCACAATGCGTATCCTCGCGTAACAATGCTCAGTCGTTGGCAATTTTGCGTAACTGTTCAGTCTTGTCGTCGTGGTGTCGCTTTTTGTTTTTTTCTTAAATTGAATACTCTTACGGGGAGTATATTGGTTTTCGGGTTAAGTGTGTGGCTTAGTGTAGTTGTCTACAAATATTATTTCTATTCCAGCAAAAATTAATAGATAAGGTGGGTCAAAACCGACAGTGGGGGTAAACTCGACCTCCCACTGGCTCTCAAAAACGCCAATACTGTGCAAGCTCATATACTTTTTATCATGTAGATCATTAAAAATAATCAAAGTGGTAGAATTACGGTTGTCTGTAGACTCTACATTTAGATGATCAAGCGTCAAGAATTATATTTTTACAATTTTTAGTTTAATTTTTTCAATTAAATAAAGTGGTCGAAAAAAAAAAAACAGTAATTGTCTTATATATAATGGACCAATATAGTGGTTGGAAATTTCGTATAATTTTATTTATTCGCGTCATCATCAAAAATGACACAGTGGGGTAAATCCGACCTCTTAATTGTGGGTCCAATCAGACGTGCAGCTTCCACCAAAAATACGCAAAAAAGCTATTCTGACAGCAAATTAAATGACTCTCATTAGTTACATAGTTATTAACTCCATTTTTCCTTGGTTGATATTTATTCAACTGCGATTTGTATGTTCCAAAAACAACTATTTTTTGAAATAAATAAATATAAAATATATATAAATATTTTTTATACAATGACATGCTTTTTAATTTATTATCAAAAAACCATAAAATTAAATCACAACTGTTCTAAATCATTTAAAAAGTAACAGTGGGGTAAATCCGACTTCCAAATCGTGGAGTCAACCAGACGTTCAGATCGAACCAATAATACGCCACAAATCAAGTAATTCTCATTAGTTACCTATCTTTTTATTCCAATTATTCTTTATTGACATTTATTCAACTTTCATTGCGATTTATATGTTCCAAACATTATTACTATATATATTTTTTTTTTGAATAAATGCGTTCAGTTTTGTAAAACAATGTCACCATAAAACTTAGATAACATCTGTGCTAATTCAGCTAAAAAAGTACCAGTCGGGCTTACCTCATCATTGTTAAAAACTAAAAAAAATGTTTAAAAACAACTATAAAATTTAAATCATATCTGTGCAAATAGCAAAAAAAAGGTCCCGTCGGGTTTACCCCACCATTTCAAAAAATGACAAAAATTTACTTTTTAAAAATTTTCGTGTCTCAAAAATGGTCCGAAGAAATCGGTTGCGTTTTAAAAATTGCATTTATTGATTTTTTTAGAAATCGTCACATCTTAAAATTAATAATAGTTAGAAGAAATTAGCAATTCTAGAAAGTTACGAAAAAGCGTTAGCTGTAATTTGGTATATGTATGTGATAAGTCGATGCAGTGTCAAATAAGCATTTTATAGCCAAAACTAACTATAAGGTCGGATTTGTCCCACCTTACCCTAAATAGCACAAGTGTCAGACAAATCTATCTTTAAAATGCTATTTTCGGGCTGTCTTTCTACAAATATTAAGAATACTTTAAGTAGCTAAGTAAAGGTTATAGCTATATTTTTGAACAATAGGATTCGAAAGATTTTCATGATTTTTACTGTAATTTTTATTTTGTGCTGCGTAGAATTTGAACCGGAGTCAGAATTGTCCAATCACAATTGGATTTTGAGATATTTAAGGTTATATACCCGGAAAACTGCGACCTTTTCCTACTCAAGTAGGGCATTTAAGACCATCCTTGCCCTTAAATTTAAAAGTTCAAGCGATCGATTACAATTTTTTTTTTGCACATTGGCCAATTTTGTCGCCGGATTTAGATTCTACGCAGCGAATTCGGAAATGACTTTTAGCTTTCCAACAACTGACATGACATTCGTATACCAGGGAACCGATTAAAGAGCACTTTGAAAATAATCTTTCTAATAATTCAATTTGATGCGATTTATATCGATTTGGTATTGTATGAGGTATGAGAATATTTTTAAATGGGACGCAAAATCAAGTGTTGTCCATTATTTTACGAATGTTTGCTTGAGCAAGTTCATTAGATGGCGCCAGCAGTAACAACAGTTGCTCTATTTTGTTGCAACAACGAAAATTTAAACTGTTTTTTATGAAAGATTTCCTTCAAATTTGTCAGGAATTAAAGGAGTATCAAAAATTTTGTAATTGTATTACGAAAAATTTATGAATGTTAGTCAAAAACGGACAATCTTATAATATTGTTGACTTGATATTTTATTCTAATATTCATTTAAAAAATTGTTTGATTTTTAAATAAAATACCAAACAATTATTTTTTGGAAATATTTCCTTAATTAAATATAATTTCTCACAAAAAATTAAGATCTTTTCCAGGCTTTTCATTTGAAGAAACAAATTTGTTTACTTTGGATGCGAATTGGATTTAATATTATCTTGAAACAAGCGACATTCCGTCTTGATAATACTTCCTTTTAAAAATTATTTCTCGCAAAACTTAGAGCATTCGCTGACTAGATGGAAATTTCACAATACTCAAGACATTTTAATTTCAAGAAATTCATTTTAATATTTTGATGCAAATTCAATTTAAGATTCCTTTAAATACAAAATAATTTCCCTCCCAGGGGTCAACCGGTGAAACGTAAGCTAAAGACAATTTCTTTTGATAATATTACCTCATGTTGAAACATAATATCCTCCTAAATAATTTAGACCCTTCGCTAACTCGAACTGAATAACAATTCACAATAACTGAAAAACTTTTCATTTTGAAAATAAATATTTTTATTTTGATGCGAATTCGATTTAATATTTATTTAAATAAAATTAATTTTCTTTCGACAATATTCCCTATTTTAAAAATAATTTCCTACCCTGAATTTAGACCATTCGCTCACTTAAAAATAAAACATAGTTTTCTGAATTTGAGTTGAGTTTCTTATATGTTCTGTAGTGTAACCAATATTCGTTGATCGTTCTGATAAGTTTCTTTCCTTTTTTTGTTGCTATATAGTTGGCTTTGTCTTCGTTGTAGCTGTCGTTCTGCTTCGTTAGGGTCACCATGCCGCTGCATAAACTTTTGCCCGGCAGCGAAACGGATGTCACTGCAGATAATGTTGCATCAAATGGCGGCGCGTACGTGTGCCAGCTGACATAGCTTACGCCCCCCCTGCCGTCGCGCCCCCCTCTAGGTGCGACTCCCAACACCCCTCCACACAACTTGCAAGACCTTCGCTTTGTGCAACGCTTTGTGGAATACCTGTATCCCAAAAAAAGTTTTTGGCTTTTGGTAGAGCGATGCTCATTTCAATGTTGGTTTCAATTGTTTTTTGTTGGTTTGGTTTTTGTTTGGTGACATTGGGCGGGGGGACTCCTCCCATGGTTGGGGCAGAGTCGCTTTTCACTTATTTTCTGGTCGCATAAATTTCATTCTCTCTGGATGCAACTATTCGAAATTCGGTGGTAGAAATTTAATTTCGTTTCGCTTTCGGTGCTCACTCGCTTCAATAAACCTGGCCAACTGGCCAATGACAATTTGTGTTATGGCCAGTTTATCAAGATTTTATTTTTATGTTGGTTTTGTGTTTTGTGGTCTATATATGTGGATATTTAAAATAGTTTTTGGTTTCTTTTGTTAGTAGCAAAGTTGCTATTTTTGTTGGCCAAAAGTTTATGGTGTTAGAAACAGCAAATAGTGGAAATTCAGTTCAAGCGCCTATTTAAGAAATTATTGGCCTACAAAAGTTTTTAAGAGGTACAAAATTGAACTCTGCTGTTTTCATTGCCAACCGTGTAAGAAATTGGGCACCTGAATTTTTAGTTGAATTTTATTTTCTTCAGTCAAGTTCATTGACTCAGTAATTATCTAAGCATCTGTCTTAGGTGATATCCCTAGGCCCTTTAAAAATCTTTATTAGACAGCCTTAAAAGTTATTTCTCAGAAATTATTTTCATTAGCAAATTACATTTAAAGGCTGTGAGCGCTTTTTTAAACAGCTATCAACTCTGAGTGGAGAATTCTAAGAAAAAAATAATAAGCGAGTGCGGGCAAAAATAATTGTACACCAAATATTTTTTTTTTACTAAGAAGAAAATTAATGATGCTTCTGTTGTATCTTCAGGTCATGGGGTAGTTTGACTAAGTTGGTTCTTAGTATGTAGACTTCTCCTTGTAAGAATCATAGACTGCCGAAATTTTCGATGAAACTTCAAAATTAAATTAATAATTTCAATAGTTTGCTATATAAGCAATCATTACAACGAGGCAGAAATGCAAAAGTGCCAGCATAGCAACTTACACAAGTATCAAATGCCGAGAGTTGTTCTTGTTAAAAAAAATTAAATTAACAATTTAAAAAACCCCCGAACTTAAGTAATTTTCATTTAAAAAGTAAAAAATAATAAAAGAAACTTAATGTTAAAGTACCTAAGAATCTATTAATAATTCTAAAAAAAATACGTCGCGTTGGGGGACACGCGAGGGCAGACGTCGTTGACGGTCGTATCTTACATGCAAATTTTTTGAAGTAATTCTATGAAAGTTTTTGAAGTATTTTCTAAATTTGGTTTTTTAGTTAATCTTTGTTGCTATTTGTATTTAAATTGTTAGTTTAGGAGCGGTCCCCCAACGCGACGTATTTGTTTTTAGAATTATTAATAGATTCTTAGGTACTTTAACATTAAGTTTCTTTTATTATTTTTTACTTTTTAAATGAAAATTACTTAAGTTCGGGGGTTTTTTAAATTTTAAATTTAATTTTTTATTTCATACTTTTTATAGGTAGGTTAGGTTAAGTTAGTTTTATTTCATTTAAATGATTGGCAAGCCTATTGGCATTCCATATGGCTATACGTACATCTAATTGCATAATTTGTTATCTCAAGAAGTTTTTGGTGGACTAGTGATAGACGAAATATCGATGGTGTTTTATGAAGTTTTACGAAGCATTCATCAACTATATATATGGTGTTTTATGAAGTTTTACGAAGTATTCATCAACTATATATATGGTGTTTTATGAAGTCTTACGAAGTATTCATCTACGCTTACAAGAATTAAAAATATCTCAAGAAGTTTTTGGTGGACTTGTGATAGACGAAATATATATGGCGTTTTATGAAGTTTTACGAAGTATTCATCAACTATATATATGGTGTTTTATGAAGTTTTACGAAGTATTCATCAACTATATATATGGTGTTTTATGAAGTCTTACGAAGTATTCATCTACGCTTACAAGAATTAAAAATATCTCAAGAAGTTTTTGGTGGACTTGTGATAGACGAAATATATATGGCGTTTTATGAAGTTTTACGAACAATGTTTCCTATCATTTTATGTTGGGCGGTTACAGCACATAAGTTGCAAAGGACGACAGTTGAAAAAGCTGTATATTTGCAGACATTCGGTTAATCTCCCCACTTTCACTCCACACAACTTTTAAACGGCTTAACCGATTTTCATCAAACATGTCTAGGAACACTCGCACATAAGTCACCTTTAATACAAAAAACCTAAAATGAAATCACTGCATTCGTTCGGGAGTTATGATGCCATAGACAGACAGACAGACAGACATTAAATGATTGGCAAGCCCATTGGCATAATTTGTTGACAAGCATCATTATCATATTTAATAGATTTGCTGTATTTTTTGCTTCAAATGGCCATAACTTCTAAACGCGAAGAGATAGAGCAAAAATAACCTCAGATTTGAATCAGTGACGTCGTCAGCTACAATAGGACCAAATTTTAAGCCAATCGGACAAAGTTTATGTTTTTAACTTCAAATGGCCATTACTTCTAAACGAGTAGAGATAGAGCAAAAATAACCTCAGATTCGAATCAGTGACGTCGTCACCTACAATAGGACCAAATTTTAAGCCAATCGGACAAAGTTGATGTTTTTCTCCCCACTTTTACTCCCCACAACTTTAAAACGGCTCAACCGATTTTCATCAAACATGTCTAACAACACTCGCACATAAGTCACCTTTAATACAAAAAAACTAAATTGAAATCACTGCATGCGTTCGGGAGCTACGATGCCATAGACAGACAGACAAACAGACAGACAAACAGACAGACACGTCAAACTTATAACACCCCTCTTTTTGCGTCGGGGGTTCAAAATAATTTTTTTCAATAAATTTTATTAGTTAGCATCAAATTTAGAGTAAACTATTCACTTGACCATTTTTCTAATAAACTACAACTAGAATAATCGGCCGAATAAAGCCGAATGTATAGTTCTCCCAATTTCAAGAAAACGAAGTTATCGAAAAAAAATTACGATTTTTCAGCTTACCGAAGATATTGAATTGATTCTTTGCCAAATCATTATTGAAAAGCATCCTAAATTCTACTAAAAACTTTAAAAACTTACTGATTAATCATACCAACGTGGCAGAAATGCAAAAGTGCCAGAGTAACTTACAAGTATCAAATGACAAAAGTAGTTTTTATTAAAAATATTTTTTTTCAAACAATTTTATTAGGTTTCATCAAATGTAGAGTATTTAATATGCGCAAGTACAATATACACTTGCCTACCCTCCAAAGAAATTAGAGCTGGCATAATCGGGTATGAAACTAAATGTTGAGGTCTCCCAATTTCACGAAAATGAAGTTATCGACAAAAAATACGATTTTTTTCCTATCCAAGTTATTGAAAAGCATCCAAAATTGTGCAAAAAACTTTAATATTTTACAATATGAGCAATCATAACAACGAGGCAAAAATGCAAAAGTGCCAGATAAGCCACATTCACAAATGTTATATAAGGATGTTTCTTTTTGTTAAGAACAATTTTTTTTGATAAATTTTATTACTTTGCATCATATATAGAGTGAATATAGAGTGAATAAACATCTTCACATCATCCAAAGAAATAACATCTTAAATAAAACTCAGCCATAAAACCGAATGTTGTGGTCTCCCAATTTCACGAAATCGAAATTATTGCCAAAAATAAACACAATTTTTTAGCTTATCCCATTTATTGAAAAGCTTCCAAAGTTCTACTTAAAACTTTAATAGTTTACTGTAATAGTAATAATATAACAAAATAATAGTGTAATAATAGTTTAAGTCAATCATAACAACGAGGCATAAATGCAAAAGTGCCAGAGTAGTTACACTTAAAAATATCACATAAAGAGTCTTCTTTTTGTTAAGAATAATATTGGTCAATAAATTTGTATTAGGTAGGATCAAATATAAAGGATTTAAAATTCGTCAGTAGAATATACACTTTCCCATCATTCGAAGAAATTAAAAAATGAATAATCGGCTTTGCTCAAGAAAAGGAATTCGAAGATTTTATTTCGAATCGTTTTGAAACCGAATGCTTGGTGCTCCCAAAAACGAATCTGGGGACGAAAAAACCGTTTTCTGGAGCATGCAAAAACGAATCTGAATACAATTTTTTGGCTTGCTTTTTTCGTATATAGCATGTATATAAAAAAAGAACTAGGTCTTTCTAACTCTTGGCGGTTGTAAAAGAGATTATGGAATTATAGCAATTTATCGAAAACATGCGAAGTTATGGCCAAAAAAGCATTTTCCAGAGCACGCAAAAACGAATCTGAGAAAATTAGTTTAATTTGACTTTTTTCGTTTTCCGAAGCACGGCTGTATTAGAAATGAAATCTGTTCTTGCTTAATTTTGGCTGTAATTAACAAAGAGCTGTTAACAGTGACCAACACTTTAAAATTTAAACTCTAAATAAAACTAAAAACACCATACAAAATATGTACACACTGGCAAATTTATGCTCTTTTTATAACCGAATTTTGGGCAGAAATACTCATTGTAGTAAATCTTTTTGGTACACGTTAGTCTTGGGCGCTTTTGCATTTCTGCATCCGAAAAACTTTCTTTTATAGTCTCTAAGTGCATGTCTACTACCAAACTCTTAACAGATGTCTGAAAAAATTCGACAAATCTGGGATTCATCTGAGCTAACGAACAATAATAGAAAAATGAATGCACGCCATGTTGCCATACATTGATAGCTCAACACTCACACTGACAAAAACTCGGACTCACAAACACACACAGAGACATCTCTATATGAACATACCTGAACTTAAATCAAGTATTTTGTTTACCAGGCACTCGGACCGGGCGCTGTCAATGGATTCAAAGTGCCTGCATTTTGGTTAATAAAAAGGCGAAGCCAACGGCGCCGGAACATAAAGAAGAGGCGACCAACCGGACACCCATGAAGCGAAGTTCACGACTCATGTGAGGAGGGAGAGTGTGAATGAATGAATGTGAGTAAATGTGAGTGAATGTTGGTAAATGTGAGTGAATGTGAGTCTGGGTTTCTTTTTTTTGGTTGCTTGATTGACAGACAGCAATGCCAACGGTGACGCCGATGTCGACGAAGTCTTTGGCTGTGGCCATGGCGTTGACGGCAACCAATGAAGCATGCAAACATGAAAGGAAACAATGATGAAGCAACGACCACGACAATGCCAAACAAAAAAAAAAAGAAGTGAGAGTTATGGGGGCAGGGTGAACGACTAAGGGATACACTGAAAAATAAATTAAAGAAAAATTTTAAAGAAGTGAAGGGAGATAAGAAAGTAAGTAGCTTTGTAAAAATGTAAGCATTTCGTTATTTTTAAGATCACGTAGTTTAATGGGATTTACGTATTAAATTTGATAGACATTTTCCTTCAATTTTGTAACTTGTACGATTGTGAAAATTTTGACAGCTTGCATCTATTTCAAAAATTTTGTAATTTGTCACTTAACATGAATAACACAGACCCATAAAAAAATAAAATGTGTACTTTTGACGCGACACATCTCATTGTATGGATTTTGATGCGCTGAAATCGAATCTGAAACAAAAACAACACGTTTCCCGCCTGGTTTTTGAACGGAATGAGTGACGCGGACCGGGTGTTTTGAAATGGAAGGGGCCAATAAATTTGTGAAAAATACAATTTTTTGAGGTTATGTCAAAAACCAGTCGGGAAACGAGTTGTTTTTATTTTAGATTCGGTTTCAGCGCATTAAAATCCATATAATAAGATGTGTCGCATCAAAGTACACAATTTTTTTGTTATTTTTTTTGGCCTGATTAATTTTATTATTATTATTTTTGGGTGTAGAAATGCACTGCGACCCAAGTGGATCTATAGTACCCCCTTCAAGGCTTAGAGTTCTCTCAAAAGTCCTAAGTCCTGCAAGTACTATATGCAGTACTCTCTTCGGACTTATGGTAACTACGATCTCCCGTGGGAGAACGTACATGCCCAGAACCTAATTTCTTTTATCGGCGAGTGCCATACATTCACATAATACATGCGAAAAAGTTTCTTCCTCCATGCTACAGAAGCGACATATCCGCTATGCCAATTTTGTTTAAGTGGCTGCGGATCCTACAATGTCCCTTCAGAAGGCACGTCAGGATTCTTAAGGTGTTCTTCCCGTGCGTTACCATGACTTTGAAGCTCTTACGGTTGAAGTTGGAGAGGAGGGTTTTTGACTGTTTAAGCCCTTGTATCAGTGCCCAATGAAGCAGTCGTTTGTTATTTTCCTCTATTCTTAGTAGAAACCGTACCACGTGGTTACCTATCCCACAGTGTGGTTCAAGACCGATTAGCGAAGTTGCTGCACCCCTCCTTACAAGTTTATTTGCCAGCTCATTTCCAGGAATGTTGTTATGTCCTGAAACCCATCTAATCGTGAGCTTATTCCTGGTCCATTGGCGTTCTCACTTCTTTGACCAGCCTTGATGTGATCTTGGCTTTACTTAATGCCTTTATTGCTGCTTGACTATCAAGCAGGATGGAAATATCCTTGTCATGGTAGTTCTTTTGAAGATTCAATTCTGCACATCTCCCAATAGCACAGACTTCAGCCTAAAAAATGCTGGTATGTCTGCCTAGAGGTTCGTAATATTTGGTCCTGGGTCCTACTATCCCCAGGCCACTTCATTGATCAGTGAGTGATCTGTCTGCTTACCACTTTATTGTATGTGGTTTCATAGGGTGAACTGCGTCAAGGGAAGTCCAAGCCTCTTTTAAGCTGAGTTTGGTATCAAAGTTTTGATTGATCCTGTACTCAGCTTGCATTTCATCCCTTGGCAGCAGATTCATAGACATATCCTTTGCTAGATCAGCAGCTTCTTTCTTTGTGAGGCTAAAGTCATACCTTACTCTTCCCATTCTTATTAATGATGGTTTCTGCCGCATATCGACAACGATATGTAGCGGTGTGATCATTTTATCCATAATATTTCTAAGGCAGCCGTAGGACAGGTGCGCATTGCTCCTGTCATACACGAAAGATTTTATTTGAGATAAAGGTAACAAATTTTATTTTGATGGGGCTTAAAGCTACCAGTACTGGTCCGCCAGCTACCAGCACAGTGAGGCCGCAAAATATTCACACACTTGTAAATTTTAGCCTGAACCATAAGCAGCCGAGATTAGGTCATAGATAAGTCGAAGATGGCTTTAATGACCATATCCCAAACCGATTATAAAAAATGTTTCGAGGATTGGATCAAGTGCTGGCAGTCAATGGGGAATACTTTGAAGGGAACAATTTCGATTTTGATGAATAACACAGGTCAACATGGTTCAGTTGTTGGAAAGCTAAGAGTCATTTCCGAAGTAATTTGGTGCGTAGAATCCGAATCCGGCGTCAGAACTGGCCCATCACGTCAGGATTTTGAGATATTTGAGGTTATGTACCCAAAAAATGGCGTTTTTTCCTACATTTGAGGTTATGTACAGGGCGCAAAAAATTTTTGCGGTCTTTCTCTCCAATTACATGATTTAGTACAACTCTTACCCTTTAATTTAAGGGTTCAAGAGATCAACTACGATTTTCTTACGCAAAGTTATGGCTTTTCGAAGTTATGAGATATATCCCTCCGACGTCATTTTTTGCGCCCTGTACATAACCTCAAATGTAGGAAAAAACGCCATTTTTTGGGTACATAACCTCAAATATCTCAAAATCCTGACGTGATGGGCCAGTTCTGACGCCGGATTCGGATTCTACGCACCAAATTACTTCGGAAATGACTCTTAGCTTTCCAACAACTCACATGACCCCTGTATTTGTAGACCTGTGTAATCTTTGAATTTTGGATTTTCTGAATGAATTCCGGGAATTGTTTGATGAAGGTTGTATGATTTTCAGATTGTAGTTGAACTACTGACGTATTATCGAATACAAAATTAATGACTTGAAAACTACAGCGGTTCGACTTATTAGAAGTGCCACAGATTTGATTACCCTATCTTCTGGCAGACACTCTGATTGACGTTCTCGCAGACGCTGGTAGATCTAAAATTTTTATTAGGTGTTCAAACTTTTAGGAGGAGTTGGTTAACGCAAGTTTCTTTGCAAAGCTGTTGTGATGAGCTATCAGATTATCATTGCATCTCGTTGAAGAAAAAGCAGATCTATTTCTCGACTTTTGTTTGTGGAGATACTTCCGAATCTGGGAAGCACCTTATCTTCTTTAAAGCCTTTCTGGAATGCTCATAATTTATCTAAAATTTTGCACTTCGCTTTTATTTGACGTTAATTTTGTTGGATTATAAAGTCTGAGAATTCCATTTTAATTTTTCGTATGGACATTTGTATCTTATACTCTGAAAATCTTTGGGGAAATAAATCGGTCCTTGATTCAAAATTTTTAAAGTCGGCTTAAGTCTTTAGGTTCGATTCTCAAGCGGAAGTTTTTATGGCAGTAGATCTCCAGTGTCCTATTTCTAGTTCTGCTTTGAGAAAGTGGCTTAATATATTTTAAAGTTTTTTAAAGCATAATTGTGAATTCAATATACTTGATATATCGAACATAACATTCTTTACAACAAGATAGGACAGATTTATTTTTTGCCTATGGGTGACTGGCTTGGAAATAAATCCGCAAGAGTTCACCTATCTCCAGAGTTTTTGGAATAATTTTATATCTATAGCTCTGAAGATCTTGAAGATTACGCTTGTCATACAGACGGATGGAATTTGACCATAAACCCAAGCCCATAATAAATTCTTAACTAGTATTTCAACTATTAGCTGTTACATACCTTCATATATACCCCATATACTCTTTCTCAGGTCTACAGAGTATTAAAAACACCAGGAATGACTTGCACAAAAAAAGAAAAGCCCAAAAAAAAAAGGCGCAACAGCAACAGCAGCAACAACAACGACAAAGCGACAAACAAATCGACGACGGATGTTGATTGACTTTTGTTTAAAATTTTGCGTACGGAAGTTTGATAAACAAAAATGGCGCCGCACCATTTTGCTTTTTGTTACTATTATTGTTGTGTGTTGTATTAGCAGATCAGCGCTTAAAGCGTCGACCTATAAATTTGCATAGCGCAGACATTGCGTATACGCAACGTAGCAACAGAATGACTTGCCAAAAGTACATCAAGCTTCTAAAAAGAAGTTGCCCTCATTTCGGCTGCTTCTTTTGATTAGGGTTACAAGCATTTGTTTAAAAAATAATTATTATAGCTTAGCCGTAGTCTGATGACTTTGGCACAAGTTGGCAGTTCAATTTTAAGATAAGGTTGACTACATTTTTGATTTAACACCTGCTCCCAACTTTCATGCGGTTGTGGGTGCAAATATACTTTAAAATTTGTTAATGTTTAACTAACAATTAGGCTGGCAGATCCTTTGAAATTTTTGGGAGCTTAGATTTGGTTGACGGATTTGCGACAGTGTCAAAAGTTGAGATTTTGGTTAAAGCAAACCGGCTACATGGGTCAATGTACTGAAGACTTGAACTGAAGGTTCAAAGCTGAGTTCAATGCCATTTCGTTGACATTTCACCTTTTTCATTGTAATTGTATTTTTGGGAGCATAGAAATTACATTAAGAGGGAGATTTTTCTAGACAGCTGTTTTTATTTAAATATAAAAGACTTATTTTGTTTATGCCAATCAAATGTAAATATAAGACGTTTACGAGACGTATGAGTGATATGTTAAGTTGGTAAAGTAAATAATATAAGAGCTATTTATAAACAGAACCAGGAAAATACTTCTTCTTTCTACTTAGTGCTGCTTTTGTTGAAATTTTATAATTTATAAATACTTTTATTACCCTTTAAGCTTAACTTTGCCCAGAAATAAAGTTCACATAAACATGAAAGCAAGTAACTTCAGAATACAAAAACTTTTCTTATATGCTTAAAGACACTTGCTATACAGTGCTGTACAGTACATAATATACACAACACCCTTGTGATTCATTTGCTGCCCAACAAATCAAATGAAAATCGATTTACCAAGATGATCTTATGTGATTGCCCCGGAACGGACTACAATGAAGCCATTAACTGGCACAACTCTTAACAACTCAAGTCCTTGGACTTGATTGTTTTTATTCGCTCTCTGAAAAGGAGAAACGTGCAGCAGAACTACTTTTGTATTTATATGCAATGACTAACTGAGAATTGACTTTCAATGCCTTTAATTGCCATTGAATCGTATCCTTAATGAGCCACTTGGGCGTCATTTGGTTCTATATAATTGTCGCAGGAGTCGCGTACGAAACATTAAATGTAACTAAATCACAGCAAATAAACATAAACACTTGTATGGAGAGCAGTGGTGGGTTAAGAGGGGTGGCTTGGGGAAAAAAATTTCACCCAGAAAAATGAGAAATTTTGATAAAAAAAATGGCGGACGTAAAGTCGGGCGCGGACGACTTTAGGATACCCTGTACCACTAGCTTGTAATAAAGTCAGATTTCTTCACAAAAAACCAAAAACAGAAGAATTTTTAAGCAAACATTTTTTTTTGACCGATCGTTCCTATGGGAGCTATATGATATAGTCAACCGATTTCAATAAAATTTGACACAGTGCTTAAATACCTTAAACAAGATCTGATTGCCAAATTTATTTCAAATATCTTTACAAACAAACAAAACACATCGAATTTTGTATAATTGGACCGATAGGTCCTATGGGAGCTATATGATCTAGTCAAACGATTTGGATTAAATTTAGTACAGTGCTTAGGAACTATAAAATATTCACGAATGTCAAATTTGGTCCCAATATCTTTACAAACAAACGAAACACAACAAATTTTGTTAAAAAATCGATTTTTTGGAAGATCGGACCTATGGGAGCTATATGATATAGTCAACCGATTTTGTTCAAATTTGGCACATTGCTTAAATGGTCTAAAAAATTTCCAAACGCCAAATCTGGCCAAATTACGATATCTTTATTAAAAAACGAAATATAGCGAATTTTTCTTTAAAAAAGTTATTTTGGCCGATCGGTCCTATATGATCGGAGCTATATGATATAGTCAACCGATTTCGATCAAATTTGGTACAGTGATTGGAAACTATAAAAAACTTTCGAATACCAAATTTCGTTACGATATCTTCATAAACAAACGAATTATTCATCTAAAACGCTTTTTTTTTGTCGAGGTCGTCTCAAACACCCCCATGGGAGCTATATAATTTATCTCCGATATCAAAAAAATAAAATAAACTTGCCTCCTATGGAATAATATGGGATCTAAAGTGAAAGTGTGGTAACTCTAGCTCTTACCATCTCTGAGATCTAGGCGTTCACACGGACGGACAGACGGACGGACAGACGGACATGGGTATATCGACTTCTCTATTTACCCTGATCATATTTTAGGTAACTTTGGGGTGTCACCGACGTCTCCTTCTATATGTTACATATATATTTTCGGCTTGCACAAACTTAATATACCCATTGTACCATACGGTACGGGTATAAAGATAGCGTACTGTAGCACTAGCTTCCACAATATTCCAGTATATTGCTTATGAACATCAAAAGAAATTTGATTGCCAAATTAGGTTAATAAAGAAACAAAATAAAGTGAATTTTGTATAGATTTTTTGGCAGATCCGTTCTATGGGATTTTGGTACAGTGCTTGGGAGCTCTAAAAACCTCCGAGAATTTGGTGACGATATCTTTATAAACAAACGATTTATTCATCTAAAACTTTATATTTTTTATCGAGGTCGTCTGAGTCACCCCTATGGGAGCTATAAATTTTAGCCCCCATATCAAAAAAGTAAAAGTCGTTGGGATGATAACAATGTCCCTCCAATTCCCACATTTTTTGGCCGAAACATCTAAAACTATATTTAATCCCCAAAAACGGCGAGCTATAACAACTTATAGCTCAAGTTGAAAAAATTCTGCTCGTACGAAATTTTATCCGGCATTTCCGCTCACGCAATCAGATCAAACAGTCGCAGATGTAGATCTTTGCTATAGGTCATACGCTATTCTTATAAATTTATGAATGTTTTTAAAATACTGAAAAGTAAAGCTAGATCGTCTTAAAGTTTGATAATCCTTGGTACATAATAATGTACCAACGTCTTCTAAAAAATAATTATTTCTATCTTTACAAATTTTAAAAAAGTACATGTTCTACTCTAATTCTTAAAAGACTTGGTCAAAAATATTTGCAAATAAGTAAAACGGATATCTACAATTTATTGATTCACACCAAAAACACAAATGGCAAGGGCGTAGCTAAAAGTATTTAAAAAAATAAGTTTTAGTAACTTTGGCTATCTCTACCAAATAAAATACGAACTTCGGGGTATACCAATCAAATTTTAAATTCAATTTTGAGCATTTTTTGTGTTGGAAATTTTTATGTACGACTTATTAAATTCGAGATAAATGGACTCAAACATATTTCAAAATCAAGGAAAACCCTACGGGGTAGGAAGGCCACCATTTTGGCTTTCGACTTTTTGGATAGTCCTTAATACATTATGCAAGAGAAATTCCAGCATGCAATTTTATCCTATTTTTACTGTACTCATTATAAATTAATTCCAGAGATGAAAATAAAATGTCCCCTTCCGCAAATATCTCTCTACGCCACTGCCTTTCGCTTAGCCTCTCTGTTTAGTGTTAAGTTTGCCAGTCGCTGCCTTTCAGTTGTTGTCGTTTAGTCTCATAATGCACACCCGTCGTCTCCTGATTGCACTCGTTCTACTTAAAAGTCGACACTCGAATGCACTTCCAAAGCATCCTCAGCATCCTCAAGTGGGAGATGTCAACTGGACCGAGCTGATTGAACTCGAGCTGAAGAGCACGCCCAACAAATTGGCCTATTGCCGTGAGTTGAAATCGGAGTTGGGTGAAATATTGCAGCAAACTCTTTGTGCGAAGATATTTGCCATGGAAGATGAGCTGACTGTAAATAGTAAAATGCTCTTGGAAGCGGCTCCAAAATGTTTGAGTGCCTGGAAGTTGGTTGGTAGACGGTGTCGAATGATAGCCTGAGCTTAAGTTGTACAATAAATTGTTTGCATAAGATAAAAGAAAAATTTGTGATTTCGGAATGTCAAATTAATTTTTTATTATTTTATGTATATTTTTGTAAAATAAAAAAAGCTTACAATAGTATATATTTATAGTATAAATATACATATTAAAAATTTCAAATTGCTCATAATTAAAAAAAAAAGGTCTACTGAGTATGTTACAATCCTTGAAATATTCATCACGACCTAAACGATTTTTATTAATTTATGGATTTACTTATAGCCAACATTCTTTTATGATTTTGTGAAGTATCATTAGAAAGGTATTAAGGTCCAGTTCACATAAATACTTCGAGCTTATTAAATACACCCGGCCTCAAAATATTTTTACTTTTAAATTAAAAACAAAAAATAAATGAAATTAAAAATTATTACTTTAATTCAATCATTATCATCGTATGGCCATTACAACCCGGTCTCGGGTTACGGCCGACCACAGCAGCTTTCGCCAGGCGCCTCTGCTTTGCGCGCGCCTTCTCGAATTAGAAATACCAATGGAGGATAGGTTTTTCTCCACTTGATCTCTCCATCGGAGTCGTGGTCGTCCCCTCCGTCTTCCTTCGTCGGCTTTCGCTTCGAATACCTTTTTCGCTGGAGCATCATTATCCATACGTACGACATGGCCGAGCCAGCGCAGACGTTGTATTGTGATGCGCTGGACAACATCCATGTCGTCGTAGAGCTGGTACAGCTCGTGGTTCATCCGTATGCAATAGCCTTCCGCAAAACATACGGGACCGAAGACTTTGCGTAGAATTTTCCTCTCAAACACCCCAAGAGCAGCTGCATCTGTCCGTGACACAACCCATGCTTCTGCGCCGTATAAGAGCACGGACAAGATAAGCGTCTTGTAGAGTGTTACTTTTGTCGTCAAGGTCTCTGCTGCACATCTGCTTACTGAGACCGTAGTACAACCTAATGGCAAATGTATTTCTCCGCTTTATCTCCAGGCTGATGTCATTTTCAGGGTTAACGGCGGTGCCAAGGTACGTGAATTCCTTGACCACTTCAAAAATATAGCGGTCCGCTACAACATGGGAGCCCAGACGCCGAGCGTTCCTGTTCGTAGACAGCATATACTTCGTCTTGCCCTCGTTTACCGCTAGACCCACTTTCGCTGACTCCTTTTCGATTGCGGAAAATGCAGCAGTAACATCTCGCTTATAACGCCCGATGATATCGTTATCATCCGCGTATGCAAGAAGCTGGACACGCTTGTAAAAAATAGTGCCATTGCGATGTACACCGGCCTTCCGCAGTACCCCTTCCATCACGAAATTAAAGAGGTCGCATCATAGAGTGTCGCCTTGTCTGAGACCTCGAACAGTATTGAAAGGTTCGGAGAGGTCTGTTCTTACCTTGACAGAGCTGATGGTGCTTTGTCATTCTGCAAAGACGAATCAGCTTTGCAGGAATACCGAACTCAGACATGGTGGTGAATAGGCGATCCCTTATAGGGCTATCGAACGCAGCTTTGTAATCAATAAAGAGATGATGAATATCGATCTATTTTTCGTGGGATTTTTCCAGGATTTGACGTAGCGTGAAGATCTGGTCTGTGGTGAACGTACCAGGTCTGAAGCCGCACTGATAAGGTCCGATCAGTGTGTCGGCATATGGCTTCAGTCTTTCGCATAGTACGCTCGACAGGATCTTGTATGAGATGGCAATAAGACTGACTTTAATTTAATATTATTATTAATTATAAATATGCTTATATTAAGAGTAAGAGCCTTTCTATTCAAATATTAACCTAAGTGAATCAAATAAAAACTATTTTTATATTCTATTTTTAACACAATTATTACCAAAATAAGAGTTAATATATCTTTTAAATACCATGTATATCGGTTTTAAACTATTATCTAATTTAATTTTAGGTTTAAACATCTGATTGATGTTATTTTTTTTTAGATAACAAAATATACATTTTTATTATTTTTTTGTATTATATTAAAATATAACGAAATACTCTGGTTTGTACAATATATACATAACATATTTATTTTTCGCCTCGAATTTCCAACTACACAAATTTTTTTTTTGCCAGCCCTGGTTAACAAGGTATTTTTATATAATTTTTTTGCAAATTTAAATAAAACGTTTTTTATTTTTATATTATATTTATATTAAAAATAAATGGCAGCTCAGAGTTATAAATTTATTGTCAGTTACAAAAAAAGAAACTGGTTTAACCAGAGTTGCCACCTTGTTTGGTTCGTATAGGCAATATTGCTTTAGGAAATTCTTTTAAATATTTTATTCTCTTTGCATTTATTTATTGCAAATTTCATATAAAAAATTTTTAAATATTTTAGGCAAATAAAGTAAAAATTAAAGCACGCAAAAATGTGTTGAAAAATTTAAAACTGGACTTATTACATTTGGTTTAGTTATTTTTACTAAAATTTTTATTACATTTATTTAATTTAATTTGTTTTTTTTTGTCGTTTTATTTATTTGGAATTTATGACTATTTAATTGGTGTTTATTTAATTCGATTAAAATATTTCCTATTGCAAATTATTACGCTTAATTTATGCATATTATGCATAATATAAATTTCTAGGCTTTGATATATTATTATTATTAATATAAATTTTTTAACAAAATTGCCATAAATATTATGCAATTTGTTGCTACATTTTTTGTTGACTGTTATTTATTACATAATAACAATAATTACAAAATATTTTGTTATATTTTTTTTGATATTGTAAATCAAGGATGACAAAAAATAAACAAATTAAACAGTTTGTCGTTTTCAATAAAATACGACTCTTAGTTTTTTTTAGTATGGTATAAATTATTTTTTTTCACGCAAAATTGGTTTTTCCGTTTTTCACACCTCTTTATCTTTGGTTTTTCCTTTCACTATTTGCCCTTTTACAATATTATTTGTTAGGCCGCATTTTTTTTTCTCACAGTTTTGACTTTGCTTGCGCATTTTCATTACGGGGTATTCTTTTTTTTTTGTTCGTCCTTTTCTTGTTGACAATGCGGGAAAATTGCATTCGGTGGCACTGATAGTTACAAAATGGCGGACAAATGGCGAATCCGCCGGACTCACTGAGTGAATGCATGCAATCGAGTGTAAATTGCATCGTTATATTATTTAATAACGAGCCGGGCGTAAAACTTTTGCTCTTATGCCGGAGAGGCGACTCCTCTGTCTGGGTCTGTCATATTTGCGGAAAAGTGTTGGCAAAAAAAAGAAAATGGGGAGAAAATATTTGACAGGCAATATAAATTTTAAATTCGTGCGTGAAATGTTGCAAATTGCAATGCAAGTTTGTAATTTACAGACAAGATCGTTTGTTTGATGGCTTGTGAAGGATTTTATAGTTATTGAGCCAAAGTTGTGGATAAATTAAAATGGTAAATATTTCGTTTTTTTTTTTGTTTGAGAGTTGGGTAGAAACGTTTTAAAATAAATGAAATAAATTAAATTCCGTTTATTACTTATATAGGCAAATGGATTTTGGCGTGACTTTACGCGCATGTGAAAAACTTTGTGCAAATAATTAGTAAGGAATCGATAAAAATTGGTCTAACTGAAGTAAATTGGATAAATCAAATTCGTAAATGCTTTTTTTCTTGAATTAAGCGGAAATAGTGAAATAAATTAAATTCCGTTTACTACTTTTAAAAGTCAATTGCATTTTGGCGTGACGTTACGCTTGTGTGCAAAATTTTAAACTAACGTAGCAATTAGGTTTCACTATTATTAGTAAGAAAACGACAACAATTAGTCATACCGACTAAAATATTCGAAAAAAATACGCTTGGCGTGACGTTATAATAAATATAAATAAGCTTGCAAAATTACAATTTTCTACGGATTGGCAAAACTATAAAAGTTTTTTAGTTTGCCTTGACATGTGTAAAAACATTTTAATTTTATACCATGGTACACTAGATTTGTGCAATGTATGTAAGGGTCAGAAGGAGGCGTGGCAGACCCCAAGTCCTTTATACCAAAATGCTTATCATAAGTCTCGAGTATGCGATTGAGCCATGTCCGTCCGAACGTCCGAACGCCTAGATCTCGAAGACTAGAATAGCTAGAGACACCAAACTTTACCAGTTGGAGGATATTTCCTCAGAAGACGAAGTTTGTTGAATCACGTCAATATATTTCCCCGATCCCCCACGGTAGATTTTCGTGGTTTTTGGCCATACCGTTTCATATTTTCATCTGAACTTTAACAGAGCTATGTGTTATAGTTCCACGCTTCAAAAATATACAATACTTGACAAATACTTACAAAAATTATTATTTTTCAATAAATAAATGCGAGGATATAAAATATTAAAAAAAAATTGTTTTATATATTTTTTTAACTTTAAACCTTTTGCAAAAGTGTATATAAAAAAATGGCGTACGTAAAGTCGGGCGCGGACGACTTTGGGATACCCTGTACCACTAGCTTGTAATAAAGTCCGGTTCGTTCACAAAAAACCAAAACCAGAAGAATTTGTCAGCAAACAATTTTTTTTTTTGACCGGCCGTTCCTATGGGAGCTATATGATATAGTCAACCGATTTCAATAAAATTTGACACAGTGCTTAAATACCTTAAAAAAGATCTGAATGCCGAATTTAGTTCAAATATCTTTACAAACAAACAAAACACATCGAATTTTGTATAAAAAACGTGTTTTTGGACCGATTGGTCCTATGGGAGCTATATGATACAGTCAACCGATTTTGATCAAGTTTAATACACTGCTAAGGAACTATAAAAAACTTACGAATACCAAATTTGGTTAAAATATCTTGACAAACAAACGAAACACAACACATTTTGTTCAAAAATCGGTTTTGTCATGGTGAAAACTAAATTTAGCAGACTTTCCACCCGCATTCAAATTTTTCAAGTTTCGTACAAAAATACATTTTTAATATTGTCCCGATTTTTTTTGGTTCTATACATTTTTTTTGGAAAATTTTGAAAATTATAGATTTGGAAATAAAATATAATCTTTTTTCAGACAAATATGAAATTTTTGTGTGCGAAACTTGATAAATTTTTTGTGCATTAACTAAAATTTATGTCCCTTAAAGGAAATGCGAAAATTTTTAATTAGAACCTAAGCTCTTTTTTAAATCTAATAAAGAGATATCGATAGAAAATTTTAAAAAACTATTAGAGAAAGATTGAGTGAAGAATAAGAATTAGTGTTCTTTAACACATATAGGACATACCTTATGAAAATGGGCGACAGCTAAGTTTTTTCGGGAAGCGTAAATATTGTAAGAAAAAATAGAATACAATTTTTCTTTGAGCAAATTTAAAAAAAATTAAATTATGGCATAACATATTTCCTATAAACTACGATTTTCTATTATTTTTTTTTAATAAATATTGCTGCTGATGAAAAACCGCTTGAAAAATAATCTAATTTTAATTTTGCTGTACTTTTGCACTCTTTAAATATTTATTCATATGAAAAGAGCTTTATTTTTCCATAGAAAACAACAAATTAATCCTGATGTTATCTAATTTGCAACTTTAAAAGAAAATCTAATTTGTTTTAATATATATTGCGATGGCATAGATATCACTTAGCTGCTGTACACAGCGTTATCCTGTCAGTCTACTCAGTCTCCTCCTCAGTCTCTCAGTGACCCACATCTTAGCCGTGCGTCCGTCTAACTAAAGCAACTCCATTTGTCTAATGCATAAATCCTTGATGTTAATTTACTTCAAAAACTGCCATCAACACTTGTTGGAGATACAATCTAACGATGCCAGCCAGGATTCTATCTTGTTGCACGTGTCGTGTCGTGTCCTGCCAGGCAGTCAAATCGCAGCATGAAATTCATTTGGATTAAATTAAGGATTAAGGTAACTTTTTTTGTGCTTTCAAAAAGGCAGCAGCAGCATCAATAAAGGCAACCGTTGGCAACTTTATAGCATTTTTTTTTACGAGTTTTTCAGCCGTGTCGGTACATCAGCCCCTCCCCCGCAGCCCCTTACAAGTTGCACTTAAGCGTTTAAGCAAATTTAAAAACTTGTTAAGCTTTATAATGAAACAATTTTGCTGCATTGTGTATAAAGCACTCACAATCAGACGTTTTACTGGAGTTTGGCTTTTAGCCAACTCTTGAGCTTGGCCAACACTAAAGCTGTCGTCCATTGGACTTTTTTATTGGCTTTTTGTGAGCATTAACTTTAACTGGCTTGATTTTATTAATTAGTTGTGTGGAGGTGGGGGTGGGCAGCCCACGCTTTATCTCTTTATGGCATAAAATCAAATGAGTTAAGCCTCGAAAGGCGACAGTTTCACTTAGCCGACTAATGACTCCAAGACTCCAAGAAGTCGACAAAAACAATGGCACAACAACAACAACGAAGTTATAGCAACAATGACAACAACAACAACAACAAGGACTCTTAAAGCCCTTTCATGATAATAGGCGCCATGTGCTAGCCTCACTCCAGTGGACTCATTATGGCCTGAGTTTGTTAAATTTTTACATTTTAATACACTGTAATTATAGAATTAAAGGGCATATTAGATTTGTGGAAATATATGTAACAGGCTGTAGGGGAGGTTTTTTTAAGACAGAGTATGTGGGTATGTATGTGGATTGCAGACATCTCTAAAAGATTGGGTTGCAATGCATTTCAATGATGGTTTTGAGATATGAAGCTAAAGTTGTGAAAGATAGCCAACGAATGTTTTTGGTGTTGTTTGAATAGCTTGATCCTAAAACAAAAGTATGTTAGTTATAGCAATTTGCAAATTTTTAAAAGCTGATCAAAACTGTTAAAGAAACATTTTTTTTACTTAGTTTTCTTAATGATATGAAAATATGATTTTTATTTCTGAAAATGAACAATATTTGAAAAACCCAAATTTTCTATATGTTACTTTTCTGTTTCTTATCACAAATTTTCTACTTGCAGTATTTTGGAAAATGGTTTTCAAGACTTTAATGGGTAAGTTTTGTAACTTGACAATATATATTTTTTTTCTTAAATTAAGTTTTTTGATGATTTAAGATTATTGGCTAAAAATACAGCTAGAATTTGCCAAACCCAAAATTTTTCTATTTCTTATCATCAAATTTTCTATAATATATTGCAGATACTGAAAAAATGTTATCAAGACTATTTAGATTGGAAATTTGACATACCTTTTGCATTTGAACATAGTATTCGTAAAACAATTTTAAAAATTTGATGAAATGTTTGATTTTGATCAATTTTTTGTTTTTTAATCAAAGTTTCATACCTCCAAAGTTTACAAAAAATTTATGTATATACATCTGAAGGTGAAAATTTGTAAAGTTGTTACTATAATTCCTTAATGTAAACTAAGTTTTCTTGATGATTTTAGATCATGTTCGTGATGAACACTCTATGATCTTGATAGATTTTCGGTTATTAGAGATTTACTTGCAGTAACTTTTAACCTTTAACGTTAGAAATTCCAATATTTATATCTATGTTATATTAGGCTCACAGCTTTGCTCTCGCCGTTTTTTTTTTTAAATTTTGGATAAATTATATAAAAAAATGGTATCTTATTTATGTTTCAAAGTATTGTCCGTCACTTTCCACTACTTTGGCCAATCTTTCAGGCAACAAACAAATCCCGCGTCGGAAAAATTCTTCAACCTTTGATAAGATCCAAGAATCGATCCATTATTTCACTTTTTCAAAAGATCAATAATAATAATCAATAATGTTTTTAACTAAGTTTTCCAATTATTTCTGAAAATTCACAAAATTTTCATATTTTGATGAATATTTTGTTTTTTTCAAGCAAAGTTTCCTACTTGCAGTATTTAAAAAAATATTATGTAAATATAATATGGTAAAAATTTGGATATATGAAAGTATATTTTTTTACATAAACTGAGTTTTTTTAATGATTTAAGATGATTTCTGAAAATGTATCAAATTGGAAAAACCCAAAATTTTATATTTTTAAAGTATTTTCTGTATCTTATCACAAATTTTTTACTTGCAGAATTTTGAAATATTTTATCTAGACCTTTAGCATAAAAAATTTTGATCTATTGAACAATTTTTTTTATTTGAGCTAAGTTCTCTTAAAGATTTATGATGATTTCTGAAAATGCACAAAATTTCCCAAAATTTTCTGATTTTGATAAATTTTTTGTTTTTTTTTTAAAATAGAGTTTCCTACTTGCAGAATTGTTATAAATTTAGTCTTGACCTTTAAAGTGAAAATTTGCATATTTGAAAATACTTTTTTTAGCATTGAGTTTTCTTATTATTATCTTATTTTGTGTTCTCTAATTTGAGAAATGTAGCTTACGTCGTAAAGACGTGTCGTTATCCTTTGTGTGATTTTTATAATTTTTTTTTAGTAAACATTTTTGGGATAGGTGGCGACCTAAGAAAGATAATGTTAGAGTGGGACGCAGAAATTAAAAGTTTTTGTATTCGAATATTTGCTATCCTTTCTTGTAGTCTTTTTTGGTAGTATTTTACATCGACCGTTTGAAATGAGACTCATATAATAAATGAATTTCTATAGATGCTATAAAAATTCATCATAGCGCACGATTTTTCGCCATTTTTGTTTCATAAATATTTAAAATTTTTTTTAAAGATTTTCTATCGGTTAGAAAGGAATAAAATATTTTTTTTCAACAAGCCCTATTGCCAACTTATATTAAAACAAAATTGGTTTAAAAATATTTAGTAGTTTAGTCAAAAATGAATAAAAACGAAAAACACGTTTCTTTTAATTAAGCTTTAACGCGTTAAGTTTAAAAATTAGAAATTTTGCAAAAATTTTTTATTATGTATTCTGCATTGAATTAGTTTGTCTTAAAAATCGACTGGGGCCGTTTCTTAATTTCTTTCTTTTTGTGTAATGTTCTTTTTTATACATTTAGCAAGAAATTAAAAGATTAAAAGAAATTGATTGATTAATCTTGATACCAAATAAAGAATGCTATAAAAACGTCGTTTAAAAAAAATGTTGGTTGACATCGTTAACTGTTTGTGTGACATTTGTGATTTTAAGTCAAGTTTTAGTTAAAAATGAGAGCGAAAAACACAAGCTTAGATGTCGAAAGGATTGCTGGTTTACTAGAACTGATTATTTTATAAGACCCTAAGCTAACATGTAATAGCACAGGTAATAGCCAAAACGATTCTCACATAGTCGAAATGCTTAGTGCCTTAAAGGGTATTTCCAAGTCGATTTCTCTTGACGATATGCTAAGTGCTTTAAAGAGTATTTCGTATTCGTTCACTCTCAGCCTTTATTTTACGCACTTTTGCTTTGTTGTTGTTTTTGTTTACTCCGCATAAACAACAAACCACAAAGGACACCTGCTTGCATATATAATTTTTGTCAAGCACACAATGAAAACACAGTGAGAAATTAAAAAACCTCAACAGAATAATTCAATTACATAATTTTGACCTTTTTTGACCCCAACTACCTACCAAAAATACCAACAAAAACCAGCTCCAAGCTCCAATTCCCTGTTGTTAGGTTCTCTGTGCGTGTGCTTCCTGTTCACGTTTCATTTGTGTCCTTTGTTTATTTGATTTGAATGATTTCATTTTTAATTTAAATAATAGTCAAGTGCGGTTCTTGAATAGACAATGGCAACCAGCAATGGCCGCAATTGTTGCTTTTGTTTTTGTAGCATTTTCCGGCGTCTTAAACTTCTGATTAAAGCTCATGAATAAAAGAAATGGTTTTAAATTTGGGCTGGGGCTTGTATGAAAGACGTCTGTCTATAAATCAAAATGCTGCTTAAAAGCTGTAAAATTAGATCAGAAATCATTGATTGAAGTTCAGAAATAGTATCCTTGAAAATGTTACAAAATTTAAAATCGTTTAGTAATTGAATACTTTGTGGGGGAAAACAAATATTTTAAAATGAAAATTAGCGCATGAAAATTAAAGCCAATAAGCGTGGGCAAAGTAAATATCAGCAAGTCATATATAAAATAAAAAATAAGCTCTAGATAAAAAATACAAATAAAAAGCGTGGGCCGAACACGTGCCTGCGATTATAGCAAAAAATGGTAACTATTATATAATTTTTTTAATAAATAAATGTGAAAAATCATGAATAGAATGAATGGACTTTTGTAGTAGAAGCATAAAAAGAGGATTAAAAAATATGTAATAATTGAAGCGACAAAACGTGGCGTATGCGTAATATTAGTAGAAAACCAATTTGATAAACTTTTTCGCTGCAATATTATTTTTCGCTGTTAAAAAACTTTTAACCATCGATACATTTCACATGCATTCCAAAGAAAACAGTGCGTATGCGTGATATTGATATGCCAAAAACAATGAAAATTTCAGCGGCTCTACTTTTTTTTGTGGAAATGAAACTTTAAACCATAGATTTCATATATCGAGGACGTAAGTAAATATAAACAAATGATTTCAATTAATAAATAGTATATTTATGCATATAGTGGCATTGGACTGTGGTCTTCAGGTTCTCATATTTTGGCTAAAATTCTGTGACTTTTATAGTAAATTTTTTTAGAGTGATGAAATTTCACACACGAGTTCTTGGTTGGTTTGGGTGCCGTTCGAGTGACAACATATTCAAACTCAATTAGCGCTAATGCGCCATTTTGTTACACCACTAATGGGAACCACTGCTGTTCGGTTTACTTAAACCATCTCGATCCGATAATAAACCTGCTGATGTCGTCTATGTTCTTTTCTGCCAAGTCACATAGGCTTCCTAACGCGAAGCTTAGGAGTGCTCTGTGGCGTAAGGACCCCAATCGTGGGCACTCACATAAATAATGATAAACCGTCTCTTGTGTGTTCTCCTGGTCACAGCTTCGGCATCTGACGTTGTAGGATCAGCCCATCGGCCAATGTCCGGTTATTGACGATGCTATTCTGAAGATCATTGTTCATGGTTTGCTTAGCAGTTCAGCCGTTCTTGGCTTGTCGTATCGCGGTCAAATTTCCTTTGCAATCTGCTTCGCCATCTAATGCTCCTTTTCTCGCCAGTTCATCAGCCTTTTCATTCCCGTATACGTTCCTATGTCCAGCTGACTCAGATGATTATTCAACACCTTACATGCTTCTCTGATGCCAAAGAACTTCCGCCTGGAAGATGCTGTTTCTGTTGCCTAGAGCGATAGGAAAGAGATACTTCGAGTTGGTCCGAGTAGACCCCTGCTCCTAAACCGCGATCCATCTTGGATCCGTCAGTATAAATTGCAGCTGCGTCTGCTCTTATTACCCTGTTCATGTCCCACTCCTTTCGAGTCGGGAATCTGACGTCGAACCTCTTCTTGAAGTCCAGTATTGGTGTTATGTAATCTGCTGATTTTAGTCTCTTGACCCTTCAGAATGCTGCCATGTCCGAAGGTACTAGTCCTCCAGAGTCCAGTTTCTTTGATTCTGGTGGCCGTGTTTGCTGCAGTTAGCTTTAATTGGATGTCAGTCGGAATCATATTCAGGATCACATTTAACGTCTCTGCTGGGCATGATCTAATTACGCCCGTAACACTTGCACAGGCCGCTCGTTGCAGTGTATTTAGTCTCCTGATGTTGTATTGCCTGCTCAATGCTGGCCACCATACAAGTGCACCATATGTGATGATGGGTCGTACGATGGCTGTGTACAATCTTAGGGTTCAGACCCCAGTTCCTGCTGATGATTCTTTTACTGTGTAATATGCTATGTACGCTTTCTCTATCCTTGTTTCCACATTATCCTTCCATTTGAGCTTTGGATCTAGTACCACTCCTAGGTACGTCGTTCTGTCGGCAACGGGATCTCAACTCCGTTAAGAGAAGGGGAGTCTAAACTGAGGTATTTTTGTTTTTGTGGTGAATAACATTAGTTGCGTTTTGCTTGGGTTGACGAGCTCTTAAATGATTAAACTATTCTTCTGTAAAGTTTGCGGCTCATTGGATTTATTTTAAAATATGAAAGTTTCCAAATATCTAAATATTAAATGGTAGAGTCCAATTACAAAAAGACAACATCGCTAATCAATCTAGTTTTTAGAAGATCTAAGTTTTTATACCCTGTACCGTGTGGCACAAAGGGTATATAAAGTTTGTGCAAGCCGAAAATGTATGTAACATATAGAAGGATTCGTCGGAGACACCCCAAAGTTACCTATAAGTATGATATGAGGGTGACTAGAGAAGTCGATATACCCATGTCCGTCTGTCCGTTTGAATGCCTAGATCTCAGAAATGGTTAGATCTAGAGTAACCAAACTTTCACATTAGATCCCATATTATTCTATAGAAGACAAGTTTATTTTATTTTTTTGATATTAGGGTTAAATAATATAGCTCCCATAGTGGTGTTTCAGACGACGAAAATAAAACAAAAGTTTCAGATGGAACATTCGTTTGTTTATGAAGATATCGTAACCAAATTTGGCATTCGATGTTTCGATATATCGGCGGCTATTTTTTGAATGTTTCATTCAATTCAGAGTGGGTTTGGTTATATATGTATAAGTATAAATTAAATCAACAAACAAACCAAGAGAAAACTATATTTTCATAATATACATCTCAAAATTAATTACATTCCATAGAAAAAGCTAATAAATAATAAATAAGAGTCCAAAATGTTATACAAATAAAAAAATTATATAAACTTTACCGGTGATGAAATCTTGGCATCTATTATGGATTTTGAGCAGTCGAGTCCCAACGTCCAAAAAAATTCCTGCATACATGGATTATGGATAACCGTAAAAAATATCGCATAAAACAAGTTAATGTGAGTATTATACAAGAACCAATTGATCGAGGTTTTTTGAACTTCGGATTCAGTTGCCCAAATTCCATTAAAAAAAATAGGTTTCCCCTTCACATGTAAAGTTTACACAATTTTTTTCTGGGCGCCTGTGAGTTATAAAAAAAGTTTTGTTCCAGCCAGAATTGCAGTTTCATAGTCTTTCAACTAATTTGAGATCTCTTAATTATGGTAATTTAATAAAATTATGTCAACGTTTTTTGATTTAAGCGAACTCCGCTTGTCACTCAACTCAGTAGATGGCCAGCCTTCGCTAAACATCGGTATTTTTCGAAACAAAATATCGAAATAAAAAATATCTATGTATCTATATAACATCGATGTTACTTCCAGCACTAATTTCAGGCTTCGAACCCTTTTTCGAGAGAAAAAGTACGGGAACCTGCTCGACTGTACCACATTTTTTATACCTTAATAAGTTTACACCCAGGTGACAACCTACTCTTCTGGCCATATTTTCGCGGTCTTCTGAAAGACTTTTAGCCAAAATCTGGCTAGTCTGGCCCATCTGTGCATTAGAATGCTGAAGGCAAATTTATACCAATACAATAATAAACAGTCAAATTATTTTTGCGTTCGGGAATTAATATCAATATTTATGTGTACGTATTTATTTAAGTTCACGCGATCTCCGGCGGCGCCAAAAAGTATCAGGTCACTCCACTGCTAAAGAGTGATTGCAAGTCTTATCGTCGATAAAACTGAGTATAAAAAATGGCGGACGTAAAGTCGGGCGCGGACGACTTTAGGATACCCTGTACCACTAGCTTGTAATAAAGTCCGATTTCTTCACATAAAAACCAAAAACAGAAGAATTTTTAAGCAAAAAATTTTTTTTTGACCGATCATTCCTATGGGAGCTATATGATATAGTCAACCGATTTCAATAAAATTTGACACAGTGCTTAAATACCTTAAAAAAGATATGAATGCCAAATTTATTTCAAATATCTTTACAAACAAACAAAACACATCGAATTTTGTATAAAAAACGTGTTTTTGGACCGATTGGTCCTATGGGAGCTATATGATCTAGTCAAACGATTTGGATTAAATTTAGTACAGTGCTTAGGAACTATAAAATACTCACGAATGTCAAATTTGGTCCCAATATCTTAACAAACAAACGAAACACAACAAATTTTGTTAAAAAATCGATTTTTTGGAAGATCGGACCTATGGGAGCTATATGATATAGTCAACCGATATTATTCAAATTTGGCACATTGCTTAAGTGGTCTAAAAAATTTCCAAACGCCAAATCTGGTTACGATATCTTTATTAGAAAACGAAATATAGCGAATTTTTCTTTAAAAAAGTTATTTTGGCCGATCGGTCCTATGGGAGCTATATGATATAGTCAACCGATTTCGATCAAATTTGGTACAGTGATTGGGAACTATAAAAAACTTTCGAATACCAAATTTCGTTACGATATCTTCATAAACAAACGAATTATTCATCTAAAACGCTTTTTTTTTGTCGAGGTCGTCTCAAAAACCCCCATGGGAGCTATATAATTTATCCCCGATATCAAAAAAATAAAATAAACTTGCCTCCTATGGAATAATATGGGATCTAATGTGAAAGTTTGGTAACTCTAGCTCTTACCATCTCTGAGATCTAGGCGTTCACACGGACGGACGGACGGACAGACGGACAGACGGACATGGGTATATCGACTTCTCTATTCACCCTGATCATATTTTCGGTAACTTTGGGGTGTCTCCGACGTCTCCTTCTATATGTTACATACATTTTCGGCTTGCACAAACTTAATATACCCTTGGTACCATACGGTACAGGGTATAAAAAATTCTCGTTAAACTAAAACATGTTGTCTGTACGATGACCCTCGGGCGAACAAAAAATCAAAAATTGACAAAATGGCGGCATGTTGAAAAAAAAAGTTAAATTTTTCCCAAAATTTTGGTCGTTTCTGGCCTGCCAAAATTCAATTTTTGATCAGATCAATCGTATGGAGAACTATATAGAGGAGATGCAAAAAAAATTTGATAGCGATCGGATCATTTGTCTCCGAGTAATCACTCCAGCAAATTCGAAAAATGGTGTTTCGAGAAAATGCGTTTAAAGATAAAATGATCGTTTTCACTGTTATACTACTACTACTCTTTTAAATGGCTGTAACTCAAAAACTATTTAAGATATCGATTTAAAATTGTAGTATGTTATTTTTAAAGGTATAACCTATCGAAATATGGAAAAAAAAAATCGATTTTTTGAAAATTTCACACTAGGTGTACCCCTTAAGAAGTTTAAAATCAGGTTCAATTACTCTTGTCCATATTTTCACTTTCTTCTGAAAGACTTTTGACCAAAATCTGCCTAGGCTGGCCCATTGTGCATTGAATGCAAGCCAAATAAATAATACAATAATAAACAGTCAAATTATTTTTGCGTTTGGGAATTAATATCAATATTTATGTGTACGTATTTATTTAAGTTCATATTTTTGGCAAAAAACTTCAGATTAATTATAATAAAAAAAAATAAATGTAAATATTGTGTCTAAAATTGAGGATTAAAAATATAGACTATATATAGTATGCAGAAATGGAAAACTAAAGATTGTCTCACTTTTATCGATTAGAGCCCGGACCAAATTGTGAGCTAAATCTCGAACTCGACAAACATTGTTATACGATTTTTTGAGGCTAAAGAATTTATCAAAATATAAAAGGAAAAATTCGTCGTTTTGATGAGTCTTCGAGCTTTAGAAATCGAAAGATCGCAGAGCGAATAAACGGCAACTAACCCAAAAAAAAAATAAACTAGAGACCAAATATTTAAAATTATAAAAATAAATACGAAAAAGATTCATAATAAATAAATGTAATTTATGAAAATAATTTAATTTTAAGCACATAATTGAAAACATCTCCTAACTCAAAAACTGCGTGAATACGTTGTGAATTATAAGCAAATTACTAATGTTTTTACGCTTTCTGCAGCACCCCTTAAGAAATCAACTTTTCATCACAATCGGTGAAAAATTTAGAGAAATTTCGTTTTTACAAAAAAAAAAAAAATTTCCATCTAAAAAGTTACTGGCAGATATAAAATTTTTTCGAGCAAAAAGGCCTTACTTCCTTACTACTACTAAGAATTCTGGACTCCTAAGTGGAGCATAAAGCCTCTTGATTACATTGATCGTGTTGTGTTATAATGTGAAATTAACAGGCAGATTGACCAATAATTGTTGGGTACCCCTTGGAGACATGTTTCCATTATTGTTTTTTTCCATGTTATTGTGACATCTTTCATGGGAATCAATGAGTGATGGGTTCAAAGATCCTTTAGTTAGAAGACGCCGCTGATATGGGGAAACAGACGCTTACCTGATGGCAATTTAGCTGCCAAAAAGGCATCAGGGTTTGTTGTGGACTTAATCAGTTTTATAAAAAAGACGAACACAATTAGAAACTGCTTGTATAATCCTTAAAAGCTCTTTTTACTCAAAAACTTAGGTGCAAATTTTGAAAGGTATAGGACTATCTATACTAAGCTTCTGTACTAGAGGTGGGATAAAATCAATGGTATTGATAGTTTCATTTTGTAAATAATTTCGATGCTTCTTTTATAATGTATCGTACCTTTTTGTCCATCCGACGCTTTAAGTCATTAAATCCATAGACGTGTAGCCTTTCCGGATAGTAGACGACTTTGGGTTCCAAAATTTAAAATTTTTTATAAAATTCGTATTACAAAAAACATAAAGAAGTAAAGTAGCAGCAGTATTTGACTTACCATATTTTTGGGTCAGACAAAATTTAATCCAATATGCAAGTCCATTGAACTTTTGGAAGGTTATTATAAGGAATTGAAAAATATAACCTAAAAATTATTTTACTTTCAAGGCTCCGACTGTGTTGGGTTAGAAAACTTTTTCAGCAGATAATGGGTGATTTATTAAGACCTTTTTTTTTAATCATTTTTAAACCATCCTGTTGGAATAACATGTCGTCGAGATCACGGACCAATGTTTCCACCATCCCACTGACCGCACCAAACCGTTGTTTTTCTTGGATGTAATGGCAGCTGGGGAACCTCTTCGGGTTGATCTTCTCCCCAAATATGGCAATTTTGCTTATTCACGAAGCCGTGGAGCCAAAAGTGGGCCTCATCACTGAACAAAATTTTGGTCGAAAACAACGGATCTTCATCGATCTTACCAAGAGCCCATTCACTAGAACGGCGACGTGCAGGAAGGTCATTCGGCTTCAATTCTTGCTTGAGTTGAATTTTGTACGCTTTCAAGCCGATATCCAAATGTAAAATGCGCCAGGTGGTTAAATACGACAGGCCAACTTGTTGCGATCGGCGCCAATCGATTACTCGCGGTCATCGTCTTTGCATGATGATTTGCCAATGAATACTGAACAACTTTGCTTTTGACAGCTGTCATGGATCACGCGTGATCCACACAAAAATCCCTATTGAAAAAAAGGTCTTAATGAATCACACTTTATTTGTGCATTTCTCCTTCTACTAAAAGTGAGTATGTGACGATATTCGATAATGCTATGGATATCGATAATTTGAAATATCGAAGTCTAAATTGTCGAGTGGTGGCTGTATCAGTAATATCCCACCTCTAATCTATACCAAACATTAAAATTTTAAGGAAAGGGTGATAAAAATAATTTATATAAAATATACTGTCAATATTAATTTTGCAGTAAGTTACCGATTTTTGGCTAATCTTTCATGCTGCCTTGAGCGAACCTGCACAGTTCAAGGATATTTTGGATTTCAATAGTGCATCCAAAATTTTTTCCGTAAACGTCATTAAATGGGTTAAAACGAAACAGCAACACTTTCGCTTTGTCATTCAAATGGAAGAGCTTATTGAGGCATGCAGTTTGTCCCACACACACACACACACACCCTCCCTCACACATACACACTCTGAGTAAGACAAGCAGAGATAAGAAGAGAGAGGAAGAGCTTTGAATGCATTGAAAAGTGAAAAATCATGGCTGCAGTTTCATAGCAAATATGACAACCAAAGAGATTCAAATGATAAATGACGCATAAACCGACACAAAGCAACAAAGCCACACTCTCTCTCACATGTACACAACACAAATGTAAACTAGCGTGTGCGTGTATTTGTGTGTGTGTACGAATGCCTGTGTAGAAAGCAAACTGCTAAAGATGATGAAAAGATGACGCCGACTGATGATGATGACTCCGCTGCCAATGACGTCGACAATGAAGTAGAAGAAGCTGCCGCTGACAATGGCAACCAAAAGGCGGCCCTAACCCACACACACACACATACACACACACACACAGTAGGTTGGCGTGTGTAAAGCGCATGATGAAGCGAATTAAGATTTATGATGACAACTAACGCGCATTAGATACACACAGACAAAACAGATACAAAAGATACAAAGATACACGCACACACGCACACACAAGGACCATTAAATAAAGTTGCACGTGCCTTAGAGTTAGTTTGCTTAATGCTCCTCATTAGGATTCAAGATTAAGTCTGCTGCATTGGAAGCATATTTTTGATTTGTAATTTAAACTTTTGCGCTAATTGAGCTGCAGTAAGTGAAGCCTATGGGGCGTATACGGAATTTTTAAGCGCTTGAAAGAGAGAATTTTAGAATATAGCTGGATAAGCTGGCAAGCAGCCGAGGGCAGCGGCAGAAAAGGTATTCCACTGTCTCCAGCTTCTCCTAATCACCACAGCTTCTACAGAAATCATTCAATTCTACACAAATCATTCACTTTTATAGAAATCATTCAACCTGGATGCGTGATTTCCTACCAGCCAGTGTCCTTTGATAGTAGGAATAACAGTTGAGCACTGAGCTCTATTCAGATACCAAAGTCTCTATATTTATTTTACTGCAGTATGACGGGCAGGTTTTCCGCGAGATTCTACACGTATTCGATGATATTTGCGCAGAGAGCGAACAAATTTCTTATTCTCAGTTTATGGGTCATGGGTATTTGTTTGTTTTTTTTCCCAAAAGGGTATCTCACAGAGAGGTGGGGCACTGCGACCAAAAGGTCTTTTGTACCATACCCTAAGGTTCAAAACAAAAGACTTTCCGCTTTCCTCATGAATAGCAGTGGGTCTTTTGTTGGAGATGGAAGGGGCTAATCCGTTCCTTTCCCATGTGACAGGCTCTGTCCCTTACCAGCGCAGGGCAATCACAGAGAATGTGCCTGGTGGTTTCATCGTCTTCTAGACAGAGCCTGCACTCTGAAGAGTCCATAGGCCAATTTTCTGTAGATGATATCTAACAGTGTGGTGGCCAGGAGCTTTAGATCCGCTCTGCGAAGACCTTTTGTCTTGATTGCATCCTGAGGTTTGACAAGCCCATTTGCTTGACGAAGCCCCGAAAGGGAGAACCAGTATCTCCTATGTTCTCCTGCGGTCCAATTGTTTATCATGGTTTTGATTATGGACCAACCAATACCACAAAGCGCCTCAGGAAATGCTACCCAGGCCCTCCTTGTCTTGAAGGAGGATGCTGGTAGTTCCTTGTCTAGCCAGTTCATCCGCAATACAGTTGCCCTCGATGCCCCTATGTCCTGCGACCCATATGATATGAATTGAATTTGCTAGAGACAAGCGGCAGCTTTTCACTGACTTCGTACACAAAGTCATCGAAACTAGGAACTTAATAGCCGCTTGGCTCTCCTAGTAGATACAAATGTTCTTATTTCGAGCTTGTGGGTTTATTATTATTGTTATTAAAGCATTCAGGATTGCAATGACCTCTGGCGTGAAAAACACTGGCAGTGATCCGGCAGTCGGAAAGCAGTTCTAATATTGAGCTTATCAACGTAGATGCCTCCGCCTACACAGTCGTCTAGCTTGGAGCCGCCCGTGTATATCTTTATTGAGCCGCCTGGGCCTGGTACCCCTGTATTCCACTCCTCCCTGGTTGGAATATAGGCGCAGAATTTGGGTGTGAAATGTTCCTGCGGTATGCAGTAGTCTGTACTTTCAGGAATAAGTGGGCTCCTCTTAAGAATCTTTGCATGACCAAAATCTCGCTCTCATGCGCAAAGCTGATAGAATGGCTTGTTTTTTCGTCACTTTGTTCAGCGGTTGGAGGGTTGGAGGGTTTAGTATAGCATCTAGTGCTTTGTTTGGGGTGGAGCGTAGAGCACCACTAATGGTAAGTTCGGTGGTCCGCTGAACCTTACTTAACTTCTTGAGGTTGGTCCCCTTATCTAAGGTTGGCCACCAGATCAAGACTCCATACATCAGTATAGGTCTGACAATGGCAGTGAACTATGTTTGGGTACATGCCCCATTTAAGTTCAATGACTTCCTTGCAAGTATATAAAGCGATCGTAGCCTTTTTTCTTCGATCTTCTGTATAGGTTCCAGTCCAGTTTTCTGTCAAGGTCTAACCCGAGGTATCTGGCTAAGTCGTTAATTAGTTAGCTTGGAGAGAAAGAACTTTATACTTCCTGATGATTAGCTTAAGCTTTGCCTTATTTGGATATACCCCCAATCCGCTGGCCGTGACCCATTCTGAGAGCGTACGCAGGGCGCTGGACATACGCTCGAAGATAGTTTAGAGGAATTTATCCAAGAAGAATATACTGCTACGTATTTTGCATTCACCCCCCTCCAAGGTTCGCAGAAGTCCATTTATGGCGACGTTCCTAAGGAAGTGGGACAGGACTTCGCCTTGCGGTGTTCCCATACTTACACTTACGATACTGGAAGCGCCAATAGAGACTTGGATGACTCTGCATTTGAGCATTTGCGCACCGTTAATTTTCTTTATACATCAAATATCTTCCATACAATTTTAAAAACAAAAAATCATGCTACAAAATCATACTTCAATCATTTCATTCAACTTTTCGAACAGCATCATAAAATGGTTTCAATCTGCCAAGACAATACTTTAAGTCTGTTACACATGAGATATAATGTATGTCCTATAGTAGTTACCCATATTGATACCCGATATATGTCAATATTATATTTTATTATAGTATACTGCATTACATGTGCTAGCCATCTACGTTTGGTCAATATTGAAACAATACGTCAATACAAAATAGCCAGGACTATCTCTGCTGATTGGCAGGTGTGAAAGTTTTTTTTTAATTTCCGGCGGAAATGATGTCGCTTAAGAGTGAAAAATTCAATTCAGCAAAGGTAAATAGTGAAATTGTTAAGCGGTAAAATATTCCAAACTTTACAATCAACTCAGCCGTGTTAACTGTTCATTTGTGTCAATAAAAATAAAAATAATAATAAAAGGGGAAGAACACGCATAATAAATAAACGACAGCAACAACAACAACGATTTATGCATAATTGCAGGATCTACTATGCAATAAGATAAGTTAAGGCATATAAACTCAATAAAATTTCGAACATGCAATAAAACGGCGAATGTTTTATAGTAAAATGGGAAGTATTTAATTGTTAAATATTGTAATTTAATAAATGCAGAGCTATAAAATAAAAGCAAGCAAACAAGAACTTTTTTATATTATTTTTATTTTAAGGTTACGTGAGATATTTTTATTGAAATAATTAAAAATCTTTTGTTGGGCAATGCATTTTTTTTTAATGTACATATAATATATGTTTTTATCATATAAACAATAAGTATATGTATAATGCGTTAAATATTAAAAAAAATAATTGTAAAATAAAGAGCTCAACCCTTAAACATTTTTTTTTTGAAGACATATAAAAATTATCGTCTTATTTTTTTTTAATTTGGCAATAAGAAATATATAATCTGTTAAATATTAAAAAAAGAGAATAAGTGCACCATATACAGATGGAATATTTAAACGTGCTTACGAAATGTACTTAAATAAAAGAAGCACCTATTTTTATTTTTAAATGAAAAAATATATTTTATTTATGTGTTGTAGCATAAAAATTGCCTTTATAATGTTAATTTTCATCTTTATTCGACTTTGGAGCTGATTGAATAAACCGAACGGAAATGGAAATAATATTCGTTTGCATTATATATGGCCAAAAAGTATTCAGAAATAATAAAGAGATGGTTGAGATAATTGCATTAATTATGGTATCAAACGGATTTATACAGGCGTGCACAAACAATTCCAAACGGGTGTTTTTTTGAGAGGTTCTTTCAAGAAAACCTTGCAGATTGTTGTGGCTTGCTAGTTTATTGACTGCAAATTGTTCAACTTCACAACACCTAATTGCGATAGGAAGTAGTGCCAATCATATTTGCATCATAAGTAGCAAGATTGAATCTTCGGTTTTATCTTGTTAATCCGTCCGTAAATTGTTGAACGAGTCTAAATTTCAAAGACTAAAATGTTTCAGCTAAAATTAAATTGCACTCTTACATTCATTTCATATTTTTTTCCGAAAAGTTGCTCACAAAGCAGTTGGGGAACTGCGGCCAAAAGATCTTTTGTACTATACCCATAAATTGAAGCAAAAGACTTTTCCGCTTTCCGCATGAATAGTAGTAGGTCTTTTGTTGGTATTGACCTAAGATGGAAGGGACTAAAAGGAAAGGAACGGACCTTTTTCATGTGATAGGCTCCTGTCCCATACCAGCGTGCAGTAAAATATACTATTTCGGTGGTTTCAACGTCTTCCTAGACAGAGTCTGCACTCTGAAAAGTCCGGTAGAGATTCTGGTGTTGGGTCCAACGACTCCAACACCCTCACCCTGCTCAGTTTTGGACCCATCCCGTGAACTATAGGTGCCACCGAAGGTTTCCACAGAGGCTGCTCATCAGCCCAAGTCTCCAGACTTGGGGGAAGAGATCTAAATTTCTTTGTTATGAAAAAATTCCATGATCATAAGATCTGATCTACAGCAGATAAGTACGGCAAGACCAGTGTCACTTGCTAAGAGTCCATATGTGATCTGGGTACGTAGTAGACTCTGCATGGCTGACTTTTTCATGAAAATGTGCAGTGGTGTGAGTTCAACCCTTGAGGGTTGACTCCATGACAGCTGTCGGACAGGTACGCATAGCTCCCAAGAGAGACATGCATACAAGTTTTTGAAGCTTGCTTCATTTTTTAATGGCCACATTTTTCTGCGTCTTTCGCTACGATGCTAGGGCTGCATATAGGACGATAGGGCCCAGCAAAATACGGTAAATCCAGCAGAGAGTACTTGTTCTAAGTGGGAGTTCCATTTAAGTCCTTTGTCAGGACCACACCTTGATATTTGACCTAGTCTGAATACTCCACCTCAGCGTTGTAATAACAAGGTTAGGAAGCTCCATGTTGTATCTCTTCGTGGAGGGAACAATCACAGCTTTGTGGGGGCTGACGCTAAGCCCTTCACTTAGACACCAGCTTAGAGTAATTTGAAGAGCATTATCCATCATCTCTCTGATGGTGCTTTCGCATTTACCTGTCTCTATACTAGCCAGTTCAATGCCAATGCCAATGCCTTTATAACCAAGCACTGTCAGCTTACTTAAAAGTTCATCGATTACGTGAGACCATATTTCGACCAAATACTACCCTAATCAAAAAGTACACGGATTTTATTAAAAAAACTTTAATTTCAAGATTACTCATCAAAATCGATAGTGTCCCTTTAAGGTACTAATCAATCGACTACAACGCATCTTTTACCATCGCACGATCCAATCCTCGAACATATTTTTTATAATCGGCTTACAGTATGGCCATCAGAGCCATATTCGATATTTTCTATGATCTCATATAGGGAGAAATTCGAGTCAAAAAACTTCAAAGCTGTCCTAAAGACGGTCTTATAAACGACGATATTTCGAACACATTCATTCTTAAAGAAATTCGATGCACTTAACCATATTCATGGCTGACTTAAAGAGCTTTAATCGCCCCAGATGTGAGTTTTTTATATGAAATAAGCTTAACCCTAAAATATAACAAATTTTTTCTGAGCTCAGATTTTGACAGTAAATTTCCATTAAATAGTAGCTTTTTTTGAGGTACCAATTATCCAAACAATGTAAAAAATAGCTGACAGCTGTCAGAACATTAAGCAGACATCGAAATGCTCGCCTCAAAAAAATGTTCTTCAAAAAAACACCCTTTAATAAACAGCAGCCACTGTTTTTGATGTTAAACAATGAAGCGAAAATTCCCTGTCATTTGCTGTCTTTAAAAATGAGCAACCCTGGCAATAACCATAATAAACGTGGCCAAAACTTTCTGTGGCGGCATCATTACGTAGAAAAGTCATAACGTGCTGCGCACAAAAGTATGCTAAGCTTTTGGTAAGGAAGCATGCTGAGATTTGAGTTCTCCTCTCCAGCGTGGAAATAGTAGAAATAACTTAACAGTTAATTACACCAGCTAACGGCACGAGCTTGGCAATTAAAAAACTGTAAATAGTTTTGTCAACACAAAATAAAAGCAACAACAACAACAAAAACAAAAATGGCTGATGACTACCAAAAATATGAAAAACTTTTCGTTACAATTTTTGGCTTAATTTTATGCATTTTCAGCGCAACTGTTGTAATATTTTGTAAACTGTCAGCCAAATAAATTGACCCATTAACACAGAGCAACAGAAAAGCGCCAACAAAAACAAACTTTTTACCCGTTTATTTTCATTTTTCGAGGCAGTTGACAATAATAACAAAAACAACTTTAAAGCCCTTACCATGGAGTCATTGAGAAAGCTCCGCGGGACACAATAACAACTACAACAATCAAGACAGCCAACAACAAATAACAACAAAGAAATGCAAATGCAGCAAGTTGCCATCTGAGCCCCACCTGCAGAAAAGTTTTTGACCGGATCTGAGGGCCAGTGCACCCAGTAAATAAGTCAAAATCCTTAAAAAAAAAAAAGAAGTATAGTCAGACAGTGGGAAGTGCTTGTGATTGGGATCTAGAAGTTGAGATACACTAAGCTAACTGATGTTTGATATAGGTTGAAAAGTAAAATTTCTTTAAAGTTAAAAAAGAATAAAGTGTCTAGCGATTTACTTTCATATCAATACTGGATTATAACTTTTAAATTTATCGGTTGATTGTAAATGAAGACTCCAAGAAAAAAAAAAAGAAGAAGAATCATAAGATAAGTAATTCTATCATATCAAATATGTACATATTAGGGTGCGTCCGTTTATATGAAGCCAAAAAAGTTGATTCGCGGAGCCCCTGAGGAGTATTCTACGCGAAATTATAAGTAATTTTGACAAAGAATCCATAGGTTTCTCTTTTTTTAAAGTAGATTTTTTTTCCTATCACGACAATATGTGACAGTGTGATTAAACTTTTGGATTTGTAAACCAAAATTTATCATCTTTATATATATATGTGGTTTTGGGTGTCAAGGAATATATTTTTGAATAATTCAAAAAACCGTTTCATGAATATTTTGCCATCATTTCTCTTCTTTTTAAGGAAAAAGTACGATTATCTTGGGAAAATTGAAAAAATGGACTTCCTCATATTGCATTTCAATTTCTTACTATCCCAAAATGTAGATTAAAAATTATGTCAAACGACCTGTGTCCTGGATTTAAAAAAAAAAATCGACCAAAACAGCAGAGCATATTTTTTTCTTATTTCGATGCTATACATATAAATGTAATATCTTCAAATTTTATGATTTCTTTTGTCTGTTTATCCTTACGTTTCAATTGGGACCATGATATGCTCGATAAATTTTGGGATAGTTTAATTTTTTTTCCATTTTTATGTGAAAAGGCTTGGTCGTGAAATTCTTAAATTCTCTTAATTTCAAATATATTAAAAATATACGTTAGTTCCAAATAAATCCGCGAGAGGGCGCAAGAAGAAACTGGATGGTGGTAATTTTTCGAAAAATTTTCCTTAAAAAACGGTTTTCTAGACGAAAGTTTTTTAAAACTTTGTACAATTTAATGTACAACTTTAGATTCAAGATTATTACTTAAAATTAAGAAATCAAAACTAACTTATATACCCAGAATATTCTTTAAAATTTGTCAAAAAGATTAACTAAGATCTAGGGGACTTCACAGTGTTAATACCCTTAAAATTAAGAAACTAAATTCGACTGCCAACAATTTTTTATATAGTGATAAGAAACGCCAATTTTTTTTTCTCGAATATTTATTATTGGAAATCAACCCTTGATTTTATGGGTTATAATCCAACATTTATGAAAAGTAAGTCTCTATACACTAAAGAAACCTTTTGTGTGGTATCATTTAGATTACTCTATGTATGTACAATATTTAAAAAATCAAGTAGACTATGATACGCCTTCTGAGGTCGTTTGGATGAAGGCGTTTTAGGCGTCTTCTTGGTCTATGACCGGCAAGGGCACATGCAAGCGAGTTCGGATGGTTCCTTATGCGATCAGCGTAACGGTCGCTAAGTTTATGGGGTTGAGTGCTCTTATTTGATCTACAAATTCGTTAGATCGCACTGGGCGTACTGGCAAGTCCAGTTGAAGCGGTGTAGATAATGCCTCCAAAGTTTCCTCGACCTCAGCAACTGAGTTCAGATTGAAGGAGTAAAACGATCCTCCAGGTGGTGTGCAAAAGCTTCAGCACGGGCTCGGTCAGAACGACACAGAGCCCATTAGCGGTTTGAATAGGAGCGCTTTTAATGGCTGGTTTTTTTTTCATTTATATTTTTTTTAATATTAAGAATACCTATTTTTTAATATTTTTTTCCAAAATATTTTTATGAGTAATCTGTCCTGCAACTTATTATAGGTTTTGTTTGGAAAAAATAGCAAAATAATTGATTTGAAAATTATCTGGGTCAGTATAAGGTTAATTCATTCTTTTAAAATATTCCACTCATTGTGAAATTATTTATGTATCGATTCATAATCCTATTCCTTTACTCTAAGTCACCATTTAGATTGTTTTTTTTTCCTACCTTTTTGAGTTCTATAGATTCCCAAGGAAGTAATACCCCAAAGTATTCTTTTTTGTAAAGTTTATGTGTATAGCATATGGAATTGTTGTAATAAAATTTATTTTTTAAAATCATGCTTTAGAGCACTAAAAATCGATAGTCAAAAATATATATTTCAATTATTTGACCATTGCGTATATAATGGACATTTTTATTTTTTTGATTTTTCTTATCGAAATCATTGTAACTGAACAATCAATTAATGGAGGTATTTTAAGAATTGAAATAAATATTCAAATGTATTTTTCTAATAAAATTATGCCAGGGCATTTACTTTAATTCGAAACTTTGGTCACAGTGAAGTTAATCGTCAAAAGATTTGCTTATATAGAAAATGAGATCGGAGGGGTGAATTTTATGGATCAAATGATAAAGTATCATGGTAATTCTATATTACCATGGATAATGGAATGCATATCCAACTGACAATAAAATTGACTTTACGAAAGCTCCAAAAGTATCTGGACTCAATAATTTATGCCGAATATGATATATTTATGATTATTTGGCAAAAGCTTGTTTTAATTATTCCTTTCTTGATTCTAAATAAACTAACGTAAAAAATATTGCTAAAACCTTAGAAATTATTACATGTAAAACAAGAAAGTATGATTCCTAGAGCTATATTGTCCAACTTATTGGAACCCCACAGTTCGTCATCAGTGACCCAAAATTAACTTATGTACAAGTTTTCAGAATTTTATCTCTATCGGCAGAAATAAGTGACTGAAAGGGTTACAGGGTCCGGCACTCGAAGCGTTAAAAAGGCCATAAATTCATTTTGGAAAATTACCTTTACTCAATTCAAGGTACAAAATGTGTAAAAATAATACGAAATTTAGAAACAATTTACTTTCGCTCAATATGGCCACCTTTTGCCTTCACTATGGCCTTGAGACGGTCCAAAAATGAATCGCAAGCTGCCCGAATGTGACTTGCAGGTATTTTGGCCCACTCGTGGACAATGGCTTTTTTCAGCGCCTCGAGACTGTTGTATCTTTTAGTTCGGACCTTGCTCTCCAAAATGGCCCAAAGAGAATAATCCATCGGATTCGCGTCTGGTGAATTCGAGAGCCATTGTGTGGACGTTATGAAGTTCGGAACGTTGTTTTTCAGCCATTCTTGGTTCACTCGAGCTTTGTGAGACGGTGCCGAGTCCTGTTGAAACGTCCATGGTCTGCCACCGAAATGTTTGTCTGCCCACGGCTTCAAAGCAACCTCCAGAATACTTTCCCGATAATATTGCGCATTAACCTTGACGCCAGGCTCGATGAAAACGATTGGAGAGCGCCCATCTGCGGTTACAGCGGCCCAAACCATTCTCTGTGGCGGGTGCTGCCTCCTGGTGGCCAATCGATGACTCAAATTCTCGTATGAACGGTCCCTCAAGTAAACCCTATCGTTTTGAGAGTTTACGAATTGCTCAATTGTAAAAATTTTCTCGTCAGAAAACACAATGTTCGGCAATTGACCGCTTTCGGCCAAGCGAAGCAACTCCTTCGCTCTCTCAAGTCCGACTTGTTGCTGCTTCGGTGTGAGATCATGTGTTTTTTGGATCTTGTAAGGCTTGACCTTGAGATCATTTTTCAGTATGCGACGGATGCTACGGTCAGACATTTTCAGTTCTTTCGCCATTTGATTGGCACTTCGTCGGGGATTTCGCTCAAGTCGCTTCTTCACTTTTTGAACCATCTCACGTGACGTTGCAGTCTTTTGATGACCACCTCCATGACGTTTTGCGATGCTACCAGTATCATTGTAACGAGTTATGGTGCGATAAACGAAAACTTTATTTACTTTAAGGTGTTCGAGCTCACGAACAATCACTGGTTGTGATTTTCCAGCTAAATATAATGCAACTACACTATTTCGTTTGAAATCCATTACTGATTTTTTTTCGCGTTTATTCACGGCAAAATGCTTTCGTGCGCTTGTAAACAATACTCTAAACTGTCATTTAGCTAACTTACAGACAGCTGATGCCCGTGCGTCAGCTGCGCGAGCGGTCTGAATTTGGTGCCGGTCTTCGAGTGCCGGACCCTGTAATGTTAAGCCAATTTAAAAAAGTCGAATAATCTTTAAATAAAATAAATTTAAATAAAATAGAACCTTTGGAATTCATTGCAATACTATTTTAGAATTTTCATTTTTAATGATCAACTGCCGCTAAACTATTTTATTTATATATACATACATATATATATATTTTTTTTTAATTTACAATCTGTCTTTTATTCGGCAATAAGTAAATCTACTAAATAATACAAAATATATAAATATACTAGCAAGATTTCATTGAAATCTACTAATATGTTACTAAAATATTAAAATAAATAATTTTTTGAATCAAATTTTTAATTAATTAAGCACGACCAAGTATTAAATCTTATCTCTCTACCTCCATTTTCGGAGTCCAACAAACACGAATAGATCTTGATTTTTTTCTTTTTTTTAAATTCCTTTTTCTTTTAACTGATTTTAAGCATTTTTCCAATTGCAACTGCTTTAAAAATGGCAAGTGGGTTAAAAATACTCTACTCTACAAAAAAAAAATGTCCTTAAACAATAAAAAAAAGTCAACGCCATTTTTTGCAACTTTGTTTATCGTGCGGTCTTCCAAAGAGAAAAACTTTAATTATTTCTTGCTGATAAACTAAATTGTAACATTGTAAATGTAAATACAACAAAGTAATTAATACAAAATAACAAAAACAAAAAAGTTTTATCGTTTTAACGTTTTGTTGCACAAAACTTAATTAAATAGCTCAAATGAGCTTTGTCGCAACTTTGTTTGCTCTCTATGTGTCTGTCACTCTTATACATATACTATAAAAATAAATCTTAAATAAAGTGGCAAACTTTAAAACATTTTATTTAGTTTTTGCATGCTCTTAATCAGCGCCACATAAACTTAAAAACTTTACTGAAAGTTGTTGCTTTTGTTGCGTGCAAATGGTAAAAGATACAAATCACAAATACACACAAAACTGCTGTAACTTAAAGTAAATATATCATGCATAAATATCATAACAACTAAAATGTATGGCAAGTTCCCTCAAAAGTATGCTACAACATTTGCATATCATATTGTTATTGTGTGCACACAAGTCGTATGTGTAATATGTTAACATTTCGGGCATGATAGCTGCATGATGGCCAGTCATTAGACCTATATAATGCTTAAGTTTATGGACAATACTGCTGATTGTAACTTGGCTCTAATAATCTAGCCTAGATGATGATTATATGTTAGCCATATCAATAGCTTAACTCAGCACTAACGCCATTTGTGTCAAAAGTCAAACACAAAGCATTTTAGCCACAAACACTAAAACACATATTCAGGCAAATAGATAGATTTATAGTGAGTCAAAAAAGTTTAGGAACATGTTAGAAATGAGTTTTTGGGAACTTTCTTAGGCCAAACAATCGACATATGTGGACAGCTGTAATGCTGAAATGAATTTGTATGTTTATAGGGTGATTTTTTTTTCGGACTTTAATGAGTTCTGACAGATTCGCTATAAGTTCAGCGTTATAAATGAGTTTTTGGGAGCTACTTAGTTCAAAAACTGGCCATGTAGTTAAAGCTGCAAATATTTTGTATATTTATAGGGTGTTTTTTTTTGTCTCTTTAATTATTTCTGACAAATAGCTATCTGTCAGTTTTCATACGGTTAGCGAGCGTTCAGTATGTCTAACATTTACTATTAAACGGATATAAATCTATACAACCTAGTTTTCAAACATTGGGACAATTATAGTAGAAATTCTGTTCTACAAAAATTAATTTAGGAGCATTACATCTATTTTCGATAAAGTGTATTTTATTTTAACTAGCTTTGCTAAGGCCATGTTTGGAATTGCTTAAATAGAACTCAGAGCCCAATAGACCCCATTCCGAATAGTTTTCGAGATAATCGCTTTTCCAGCTACGTTATAAAAATTTGTTAGTGGAAAAACGAGATATATGGTAAAATTTTTATCATTTTATGCATATTTTGAAATACATTAAGATTATATCATAGAGTCAATTTGACGGATTTGAATTTAGAAATTCTAAGATATTGCACAAGATTGGCATGGTCAAAGAAAGCATCTTTTTTTGTAGAGAGTATTCAAAGCTGTCACTTTTGAGGAGAATTCCCATACCATATATGAATTAACGACTTCTGAAAATCACTTTGTTTCATTTATATTGCGGCAGCATCAGTTCGTATCGTCCAAATTTGGATACCAAAATGCTTCGTGTATACATCGCGCCACTAGTAATTATATGCCAAAAATTTTAATCTTTTTTATTTATTAAAAATAATGATTAGAAAAATTAGATACTACGGGGTAGAGAGATAAAGAGGAACTCTTATGTAGATATCTTTTAGGTTCCACAATCTACAAGGTTCTATGACAGAAACAAAATGAAAAAAGGTCTTTTAAAAGAGACAACCAATAGAATAATATATATATAATAGAGGTCAGGCCCTTGGTTCGTCCAGGTATGATCTCCAAAAATAAAATAAAATAAAAATTTCTCCCGAAAACGCCATCCTATATATACAGAAACGTAAGTGTCACGAATTGTTGGTTCAATAGTAAAATAACAATAAATTTCGTAAAAAACATATCATATAATATATAATTCGGCAAACTGTTAGACCGCCTTGGAGGAGTGGCATAGGGGATCTACGGATATGTAAGTTAGACCCCTTTTGGTTCAATGAAACATGTATAATCAGGGACCTACAAGTTAATATAGCTCGTAAAAAATCACCGAACGGCGTGTGTGCTTTAATTATATAGAGACTTTCATGCGCAAATAACGTCTTATAGAGCTAGCGATGTCACAGTGCTAGGCAAATTTGCACCAGTGTCATACTTGTCGGTGGAATCGTATATACACAACCGACCTTCGGATCCTTTAGAGGCGAGTACCCTACCAACAGTTAAATGACCTCACCAAGACGCTAGCCACAGTCATAGATGTAACTACAAAGATATAAAAATCACAACTTTAAATTCGCTTAAATAAATACATCCTATGAAAATTGATATAATTAAAATTTCGTAAAAAAACACCCTATAAAATATTTTGGCAATATGCAAATGACCTCTTAACAAACGATAACCAAGTCACAAAGGTAAGACTTTCCGTGAAACTCTCGCGACGTTAAAAAATAATATCGTTAGAAATTATTCGCATTAGGTGGTTTTTTGGCATCTATATTTTTATTTATTTTTCTCGTGAATATGAAAGCCAGAACTTTTGGTAAATTAAATTTTTATAACTTAAAAAATATTTTAATTTTAATATCATAAAAAACCACACTATGCAGCATTTTGACAATAAATTTATATCCAAGTCACAAAGGTAAAACTTTCCGAAAATCTCTCGAGGTAAGCAATAAAATCGTTCAAAATTATAAGCATAAGGTGCTTTTTTTGGTGTATATATTTTTTTGTATGCAATTTGTGAATGTAGAGGATTTGTCAGAACTTTTGGTTGGATAAAATGTATATAGCTCAAAAAAAAAATTTTATTTTCATAAAAAGCACCCTGTGCAATATTTTGGCAATGTACAATGGACCAATGGATGGATTATCTGGAAATCGCAATACATTAAAAATATTATTGGCATAAGGTGCTTTTTTTGGTGTCTATATTTTGAGATACTTCCTGTGTAAATTTTATAGACGACTTACTCAACATACAAACAAACTTCATAGCTATTGTCATGCATCAACTTTTTTGATACACTGTTTAAGGCCAACTCACATCTATAACAAAACTTAACCAAAACCACAAGCGTTGGCACATTCTTTGTAACACGCCCAAAACTTGGGTTTTCCCTTTTTGGGATTTGGACTTTGTCCTTTTGGTTTTTGTCGAGGTTTTGTGCAACGAGCCGAAAAATGCAAAACATTGCCTGATTAAATCTAATCTGCTTCAAATGAAATAAATTAATCCTCCGCACAGTTATTGTTTGTTTCCTTTTTGTTTGTTTGTTGTCTTCTCTGCTTTTCGCTTCTCTACTTTTCTGCTTTGTTTTGCTGTTTAACTTTTACCACTAATTAAGTGCTTACACGAAGATTTCCCCGAAATGCCAAGGTCTGCCAAGGATTTTGCGCTGAGCAGCCAAAAATCCATAGCAACAAAAACAACAATTAAAGTGTTAAACATAAGTTATGTATTTATTGTTTGGGACAGCAGCTGTGATGGGTTAAGCTCTGTCCAAGTAGAGACCCAAATCTAGCTCGTAGGGGAAGAAAAAAAGATTTGTCAGGCCTTTAATTATAAATTTACACGCCAGTATGAGGAAATTCATAGGGAAAAAAAGGACAAACTGTTGTTAAAAAGGTTTGTGAAGCATACGTCAGCAGCATATAGGACGCACATGTAGGGATAGCAAATTTTTAAGTGTTGATAGTACACAAGTTTTCGGGATACTCTATAAAAGGGGCATTTGGGTTTTGCTAGCTTTTTTGGACGAGAATCTAGTTTCTCACGGTCTTTTCGTTTGAAAGTTTAAGTTGAATTATATTTAATTATTTTTTAATCTTATAACTTTGTTTTGGGCTTACTCTGTAGGCTAAAGCAGTTCGTTTTGAGATTCTCGCGTGCTTAGGTTCCTTGTATGACTCCTTGTGCCAGGTGCAAGTTCTTTTGTGCCAAATAATATCATTTTTTTCAAACATGCATTTGTTCAAATATCTAATTTTGTTATGTTGCAGATTGCCAAATCAGGCTGTTAAGCTGCAGATATCTCAGTTGAGGTGTCATCGAGATAATCACCTCAGTAAGTGCACGAAGCTCATTGTCTTACTTCAGGTACCATGTAGTCATTTTCTTAAATCTCGCTAAAAGAAATTTCATAAGAGCTAAGAAGAACATGTTTTTCTTTACAATGATTTTGAAAATTTTATGAGGTAAAATACAAATAATCGTGTCCCAAATTTTCCTCCTATAAATGGAGGGATATTTACATACACACATTTCATCTTATAAATAGAAGAAAAATTACCTTGCCATATTTAATTCACATCTAAGATGAAAGGATCTGAACGAATATGTCCTCAAAAGCTGTTTAAGAACTTAAAGGAGATGGTGTATATGGAACAATATGTATATACAACGGAACCTAAGAATATAGCTGTGAATCCTTCTTTAGCAAAAATAAATATACTACAGTTGCCGAAAAAAGTTATTGTATGACTTTAATTGAAAATCAATTTCTTAAGTATATCGAACAGCACTTCCTCACAATAAATTCCATTTCAGAGGAAGCTCTCTCAAAATTGGCTGAAAAGAAGTTGAAGTTTGGGAATATTTTGTGGCATGTTGAAAAGGCATACAAACTTCCTGCTTTGATTGTTAAATGCGATTTTTACTGTACAATAATTTGGACATTCTCTTATCTCGGTAAAATTCGAAATGGCGGCTTCATACATTGCGTTCAGTTTTCCAGCCTCTTATACTGAAATAATATGAAAAATGATTTTTCTTTATTAAAATTAAATTCCCTATGGCTTATACTAAATCAGAATGAGTTTTAATAAAAAATTAACTGAAAAACTATTTTTTTTTAAATTTGTTTGTGATTTGATACTTGCTTAATAATTTATCAATTTTTCATGTATATTGTTAGGGCAAGCCAATGGTCGGTATGGTACTATCCCATACAAAAAGTTATATGCTTTTTAAATATGCTTTAAGTAAAGGGAATCGGAACAATAGATCTAGATGCCTGTGCTTGAAGTTCTAATGATAAATATGATTCCTAGAAAAACGCTCTTAAAGTTTTCAGAAAGTCCTCAGAGCAAACGACTTAGGTGCGTTAAAGACTCTCCATTTCTGTAAATAGCTATCGCATTGAAAAAATCCTTTCAAATACATACATATTCTTTTAATAAGGAGGTTTCATTTTTTGAAAAAAATTGATTTCTCGACAGAATTTGCCAGATAAAATCAATTCCGATAAAATCACAAAATATTTTCGATCGTAGCCAAAAAGAAACTTCGAGTATTTTTTCAAATTTTGATATCTGTTCTATAAAAGGCTATTGATGTGTCCCTAAGAAATGAAGAATAGGGTTCAAGGAAAGCATTTGCCACAATCTAACTCCTTTAGGCCAACGTCTGCGCCAAGTTTTCGTTTGCGAATTCCATTTTGGGACGATGTATTCGATAATTCAGCGATAAATGTGTTTTAGAGAACTAACATAAATTTTCAGTAAAGTAGAGTCTTTAGCATTGGGATTCATAAACTGAGTCAGTTCTTGGAATATAAAATATTGATCAGCTTGAAATAATATCTGTCAATCGAACAAACTCAGGGTTAAATCGAAACCTGATCACTCGAACAAATCTAGGACATTATCTCCTAGGAAGCCATGTGGCACTCCCCCTGATAGGACACAAAAATTGTGCTACTATTTTGAAAACAAGATACAGGTCAAATCATATTATAGACATTCTGCCTAAGGACTCATAAGCTGAGTAAATCTGTAGAAACCCTAAAATAATTTTCATGGAAAAAAAACGAACGAAAATTCGCTTAAGATACTAACCAGTTTTTTTTATTGAACAAAGAAGAACGACTAGATCCTGAGAAGAAGTATAAGAATCCCGCGGACACTCTCTGGATTGATTATCAGATAGTAGATATAATAAGACTCCGCGAACTTTGAGAAAGTATAATAATTCCCAGCTTTGTGAAAAAAAACAGTAAGAAAAAGGAATTCTTGCGAAAAGTAACTTGTTAGCTGATCGAATACAGTAGAAGGATCTCTTGAATAGTGAGAATTGCAAACTGTTCAAATGATGAATAACTGAAAAATAAACGGAATGGCTAATAACTTATTTATTGAGCCGATAATATATCTAGGAAGACTAAAAATGATTCAGATGGAGACGGACACTTCCTAGTTGTTACGAGAAGAAGAATAATACGTGAGATGGAAGCAAGACGAATCTTTATTTCGGGAAACCTGCTTTCAAGAAGAGGATAAGGATCTAGAAAAACTTTTAAAAGAAAAAGGATTGAAAATTGAGACGGATGCAAGAAGAATCTCTATTACGGGAAAGCAGCTAATGGATTCATTTGAATAATGAATCATAAAGAAAACCTCATATTGTAAAATTTTAGATATGCCACGGGGGTGATTTTTGGGAACACCCCAATGCCCCCCAAAAAAAGTTAAAAAAATCGATTGAAAGCCTCTTGAGATCTTAAATAAGCACACTCTTTGAAGTGAAAAACCCCCATCAGACCGAATCCTTGATCCGCACCTGCTTAAAAATATTTGTTTATTGTTTTAAAAGACACAACCTAATATTAACTCCGAAGTATCCTTTGTAGCTCCTGGTGAACTTTATTTAAGAATAAATTAAAGGAAAAGCTATTTTTTTAAATGTTCGATTTAAAGTTATAAGATATCAAATTTTATATTTAATGGTAGTTTTTCAAAGCAATTTAACCCACCAACAATTTCTGTATGGGTTGTTTTTGAGAATAAAATAATGCCGAACTGTTCTTAAGAAAGTTCGAATTTCTTTTCAATCTTTCTTTTAGGATTAACTTAAGCATTCTCCTATAGAGCATCTAAGTTTCGTTGCACTCAAAGAAACTTTTTTCTGTCTCTCGCTTTCTCTCTATTTCTCCCACTCATTCCCCCTCGTTTTGTTAAGCATTTGGCAGGGCACGTTTAATATTTTGTGCTGGTATGTATTGTTAGTTGTTGTTGCTGTTGGTCGTTTATAAGGTTTGCATAAATACAACCCTGGGTCTATTTACCTACACGTGTAGCACATTGGGACAGCCAAAGTGTGCCAATGGCAAATAAATTTGTTAAAGCAAGCGAAGCACATGAAACGAAATATGTTTTAATAGAAAAAAAAAAAATAATATTTCGACCATTGTATGGAGGCATTAAATATTCACTTAAAAACATATAAAAATTTGTTTGCATATATAGTTTGTGTAAATGAGCTTTATATGGTTGATGTTTTGCAAAAGTAATACCTAAAATTATTTGCAAGGATTTATAGAGCAAATGTGAGTTGGCTCATTAAAATTGCTAGCATTGCATATTATGTTCACTCCAAATTTATTTGCTTTTATCAAAAAGGAGTACACTGAGAAAAAAAAGGTTGACTTAAGCAGAGATATGTAGAGAGCGCAACAAGAGTGCTTATATTTAAATTTGAGTTTCCTTCAATTCTTAACAAAATTCATCTCTAGTGGGCACACAATTGTCCGAAAGATTTTAAATAACTTATTTTTATATTCTTATTCAGGGGGTTCCAAGAATCTTCTACCTAACCGTGTTTAAGTTGCTGAAAATGCTGACTAACAGATTGATAAAAAAAAGCATAGCATACTTTTATGGGCCCTTGAAAATAAGTCTACATTCAAAACTGATTATCTCACAAGCCGAAGGCAGAGCGAATGGAATTATTAAAAAGGATGCTCTTACGTTGACAAAATATTTGATACTCCTTTTTTTGTCCTTTTTCTCTCTGTGTACACACAGATGAGCACACAAGTAATGGTTAATTTATGTATTCATTTAAACAACTCAACTGCGTATAATTATGCGCCATGGCCAGTGGCTGCACATATACAGTGCAGATAATCGCTCATACGCTCCGAATGCCCAAATTAGAATCCGTAACGTATTGTTGATCACTGCACTGGCAACATTTTGGGGTCAACAATGCTATAAGCGTGCTATATTGTAGCCCAGCTCTTGTGGTGGGTTTGTTGTCGGGTATGTGGAGGGTCACGTCAACAGCGCTATCAACACAACCAGCGCCAACAACGACGAAGCACACAAACATGCACACACACACACACACACACAAACATACAAGGACTCTGAGCACCCTCAAGGATGACCAGTGGCAAATGCTGACCACAACACTCATACGCCCCGTGTGCTTTGGCATAGAATTAATGACTCGTCGCTGGGCTTATCTGATGCGCTTAATTTGAAACACTTTTTGGGTTTACTTTTCATTTTTGGCTTTTGGACACTTAGTGGGTTTGTTTGTGTGTGTAGATGTAGAAACTCTGTTAAGTTAAGAGTGCATTAAATCAAATAAATTTAGATTTAAGTCTTAAGTACTACCCACTCTACTCTCTCTGTATACTTCATTGTTAGCATGTTCATAAACAAATTACGGAATGTATTTTTTTTAAGCCGCATTAAAGCTTTTTACGTTTGTTAATTGCACGTCATGTCATTGTGTAATTACGCAAGGCATAAAAACAGCTTAAAATTTTATTTCCTTGTATTTATGCAACAACATGCGTTCCAAACAAAACGTTTTTTGTTTACATAAATATTGTAAATGTTTTTCAAAATAATGAAATTAATTTCATTTTATGCATCAAAAAATATATATCATTGTTTTTTTTCTTCATGTTTTGTATTATTAAATGATATTTAAATATGTTAAAGCTGCTTAAAATTTGTAAGTTGACTTACCAGGCAGTTAAGTATTTTGATGTGGTTAGTCTTCACGTGCCTATTACGTGTTTGAATTGGAATATAACGTAACTTTTGTATGTTATTAGTCGTATCTATTACGAATTTATCACAAGAATATCAGTCTGTTTCGTGTCTCTGAATTATGTATCAATTGCCTTTCACATGTCCTGTACCAAGTTTATAATGAGTCTATCACGAAACTGTAAAGTACCTATCACTTTTATTACTTCGTTTGTCACGAGACTATCAAGTGCTTATCACGCATATCCATCCCGTGCCTGTATATCTGTCGATCACAGTTTCTTTCACGTGTCTATCTTTGGTCTCTATCTAGCTTATCTATTATGACGATATCACGTGAAATGTCTTGTATCCGACACAGTGTCTATCACATGTATATTCACAAATCTACCAGGTGTCTAACGTGTATCTGTTTATCACGAGTCTATCATGTGACTTATTACTTATCTATCAGGAGTTCATATAATCCGTACCGTGTCTCGATTTTCTTTGATAACATTGTGACTTTAACTTTTAGATCGCATATCTAAATATTTCTATCAAGTGTCTATAACCTATGTGTCCCTTGTCTTCTTGTCATCTTGTCAATCACGTTTTTCACGTATCTATCTTGTGACACTAACGATTACATCGCATATCTATCACGTATCTATGAAGTGCCTATAACGTAACCATCTTTTATCTCTGTCTTGTCTATCACGTTTTTTTTTACGTGTCTATCATATGTGGATGATGACTTCCGTATTTAAATGAAACACGAGCTCTGTGAACAGTCTGGCGACACTTACCTAGTTCGGCGGTATAACTGCAATGTCTGCGCAGGTTAGGTTATTTTGCACGAATAGACGATAATGCTCCAACCATAAAGGTATTTCGAGCGGAGATCAACTGGAAGGTTGATGACGGGTAGGGACGCTCTCCTGCAATAGCAAGACCAGGCAATCGAGTATCCGCGTTGCCTTGGGATTGCCAATTGACCCCAGCAAAGCATAGGACAGAAATCGCTGGCTTAGGATCCGAAGACCGACAACCAGTTGCAATGGCCAAAATACTAGTTGTAGTAGCAGTCGATCTTCTCTTCCTTACGTATACATCGCATATCTGTCACGTATCTGTCACGTGACTTTCATTGTTTATCTGTAAAACTTCATATCAATTTTTATTACCGCCCTAAACCCTAATGATTCCTAATTGGCCCAGGTATCGACTATAGTCCCTAGAGCTTCATGTCATATCGCCATAAATGACATGCGTTTTAACTCGCTCCGAAATGATTCTGGGGTTTTTCCCTTTCGGTTCCATCGATCTTCGAGCTCAAGCTGGCATTGGCATCTGTCTGGTCGCTTAGAGTTATCCGAAGCTTTTGTTATCACATAGGTTTGCATGCTCTGGGAGTTATCGCCTTCTTTTTCGATTATCAGTTCGGGTGACGGATGAAGTTCGTCTAGCTCAAGCTAGCCAAAGCACTATACAGTCTGGTTCGGTTGTTTTTCGAAACCGTCACAAAATCGGATCATTAGCCCTTCTTGTACTCCAATATCTCAATCTTTGAAAAAGTCTCTTTGAAGTCGGGAGTGGATTCTTTGGTGTTCTTTGTTGGGACCACCTAGAGGGACCTTATGAGAAAGCCTTTCCAACCAAGGTTGCAGAAGTCGATTAAGGCTCATTGTGGTTCTTTGGTTTGTAGCTCAGATTCTATTTCTTCTGCTCCCAGTCTTTGAAGTGACCCTGCTAAAGGTATTTTGGGTAGAGATTTAATCCTGTAACTCAAGCATAGCCAAAGCACTTTGTGGTCTTGCTCGCCTCCAAAGCCTTTTCAAAATCATCGGACTTCTGCAGAAGTCGATTAAGGCATATTTTTGTTCCTTGGCTCGTACCTCAGAGGCAGGAGCATGCCATAGTGTAAGCCAATTGATCATTATCAACACCTGGCTCTATTTATACTGCTTCCAGCCTTTGGAGTGAACCTGCTCCAGGTAGTTCGGGTGAAGGTTGAAGCTTGTTTCTCAAGCAAGCCCAAGCACTATACGGTCTTGCTTTCTTGTTTTCCGAAGCATTCTCAAAATCATCGGATTATTGCCCTAATTTCTTACCTCGATCTCTCTCTTTGAAAGAGTGCCTTCGAAGCTGGGAGTTAGCATTAGCTCAAGCTGGCCGTAGCACTGCCTGATCGTTATCGTCAACTTATCGGCTTATTGATGCTTAGAGTTACTACCTTTATTATCATTTGATGTCTGAGATTATCCCATCCAGGTAGTTCGGTTGCAGATTTAACTCTGTAACTTAAGCTAGCCAAAGCACTTTGCGGTCTTGCTCGCTTGCTTTCCGAAACCTTCTCAAAATCATTGGATCATTTGTCTTTTTTTACCCCGACCTCTCTCTTTAAAAGAGAGAAACCTTGCAGTTCCTTGTTGGGACATCTCTTTGGCATTCTCTACCTTCTCTACAAAGGCTGCAAAAGTCGGTTTTCAAATCCTGGCCCTTTATCAACTCATCCCAGTCTTTGGGATGACCCCTGTTCGGCAAGAGGTCCACCGCCATATTGGGGTTGCTGCCGTTGCCCTGTGCTCTCACCTCTTTCCGCCGAGAGTACTAGGTCTGCGACTTCATTCCGATGAAAAGTAGAAATCCGTCTTATACCAATCTGTCAGGCTTTCACTGCTCTTTGCTTCTAGGTCCCTCTTCGAGCAAACCGGCACAACTTACCTTGTCAGAGACACGAGCTCACACGTTGAAGATTTCTCTATTTCCCAGAAATTTATAAATTTATCGATTGTAATAAAAAGCAAATCTGTTTTTTTTTTTTAAATCAAATTCATTTATTGTAGCTCACATCGAAGTTGTCTTTATATGCATACATCAAGTACATACAGGAATGTTTTTGCTATGATTTTGTTTTTATTTTTATTTATTTATTTTGTTTTTTTGTTGAACATTTATTTCCATTGTGCAACTTTTGACTGCTTTTGACTTAATAGAAACTTAAATGTTTTCAAAATATTTCAAATTGTAAAATTTTGTTGTGATAGGATCTCTTAAATTGCTAGTTTTGTTTTTAAAAATTGGTTTTTATATTACAATTGTCTTTTTTTTCACACTTACTCGTATAGATTTATTGATAATTGGATGATGCTAATAAAAGTTGTGTTAATTGTTATATATATATTTTTTTAATAGCATTTAAATTGTTTGATAAATGCAAAAAATTAAAATTACAATTAGTTAATTGTTAACAAGTATTTTTTTTTTTTGATTTAACTAATCGAAATAAATATATTTACAAGCCTAATTTAAATGCTTTGCAATATTTGTATCAAAAAAACAACCAAGCAATTAATGTATTTATTATCCTTAATGTATTTATATTATTTTTTTATATAATTATGAAATTTTGTTTAGTTTGCAATGAATTTATTGCGGCTTTTTTGTTATCTTTTTAAACGTGCATTTATATTTCATTATGATAAGGCCCGTAAGGATTAAGGTGTTATTTATGCGCAATTTAACAGTTCAAAATTAAGAGCGGGTTAAGCGTAGGTGCAAATGCCTGAAATGGACGTATTAAATTAAATTTAGTACGTCAATTAATGCAGAACAGTAATTTCACACATTGCAATTACATTTATAATTATTGTTTTTAACTTTGCGGAATGCCCTATAGTCGGAAAATGCGACGAAGTTTATGTTTTTTGCGAAGAGCGATGTGACGTAGTGTTATCATTAACGTAACTTTTCAGAAAAGATGCGAGACGGGTAGCAAAAAGTGGATTTTAAGGACAGTTAAGATGTCTTAAGCGAATGTTGATTGATTTTAAAGGTATATGCAACTTTGTAAGTTCTAAGTTTAGGTCTAGAGGTAGCCTTGAAAACAAGAACTAGGGTAGATTATTATATACTGAGCTTTTCAGATAAAACAAAAGAATTTTCATTTCAATCCAAAAGTAATGAGGCAAATTTATTTATATTTATATTTATATTTCACCACTACAACTGTCGTCCTTCTCTCCTAGTGGAGCATAGAGCTTCCTCCACCCTAGCCGGTCCACAGCCCATTTGAGAAAAGCTGGTGGTCTGAATTGCGTTAATACGACTTAGAGTCTCAGGAAGTAAGTTAGCTCCACAATCGCATAAACCCACCCACTAAGAAAAGCTGATCCCTGTTGTCTTTGAACCCATCACTTATTGACTCAAACTAAATATACAACGAAGCATGGATCCAAACAGTAATGGGTACGACTCTCCACGGGGTTCCCGATGAAGGTCGACTGATCCCCTTGGCTCATCAAAACGTAGCGGATTTTGTGGCCACAAGTTCATGCTTTAGTATATCGTTGACCGAAATCGAAACATTACCCCCAAGGTTAGGTGAATTTGTTTGCTCGGCTAAGGCTTAGACCATGTTACCCATTATTGGATGGAATAGGATGTAAAAACAAATTTTGGATAGTTGTCTGGGATAGTTTGTGGGTCATTCTCGTCCACCTAGATAAACCAGTTTAAAGATTCGATAACGAGACTTGTCCGCTACTATTTGACATTCCAGGTCGTCGAAGAGGTCTTTAAACAGCTACTGGATTGATATGGAGACATGCGAGTAGAAGAAGTTCAGAGCAGTCACTTTTGCAGCTCCTTCCAATAACCGCTTATTCACTCAACGGATAGCTTACATCTTTGAAGAAGTTCTAAAGTCGTTTTCTTAGAAGTTCAGGGTAGTCTGAGATAGATGGTGGGCGTCATTCTCGTCCACCTTGCTTAAAGATTCGATAAAGAGACTCGCCCGCTACTAACAGACTTGCCAGACATTCCAGGTCGTCGAGCAGGTCTTTAAACAGGTACTGGATGCGAGTAGAAGAAGTTCAGAGCTGTCCGTTTTTTAACTCCTTCCTATAACCGCTTATTCACTCGACGGATAGCTTACATCTTCGAAGAAGTTCTGAAGTCTTTTCATAGAAGTTCAGGGTAGTCACGTAACAGATGTCCCCCCATACCGCAGGTATGACCCTTTTGTAACTCCTGACTTTTGTTTATATTTATCTGGAGAATCAAGGAATTGGTTTGATAAGTAAGGCCAGTAGACAGTTTGGGAGAATTACCCCCGGGATCTAAGTGTTCTAAATGATTTGTCAGACGGGCAGAAAGTTTGCTGATGATATTATGGTCGTCTTTGTTTACCAAGCTGTTATAGATAACGATTTAATAACATCGTACTTCTTCTAAGTTCACATTAAAAACTGCTTCAACGTTTTTAAGGCTAGTTTGGGAACGAGATATGACTGCAGTTGCTTCCCATTGACACAGTAATTAAAGATGTCTCCTAGTTGTCAGCGAAGTTATGACAGAGCTGGCGTAGGGGGTCGGGCCCCTTTGGTCATTTCAGCCTCTTTATCTGAGATCGTAGGATTGTAGATAGGTTAGGCTTATCGACAGGGGTAAAATTATCTTCGGGTTTGAAGGTTCTAAAAAATTTGTCAGTAGGACGACCACTGGCTACTTTACTCTCAAAGGTCAGAGAGTAAGCTGATAATATTATGGCCGCCTTTGTTTACCAAATAGTTATATATAATATCGTACTTCGTCTGCTTCAATGTTTTTAAGGTAATACGGGAACGATATAAGACGGTAGTTCTTTCCTTTTAACCCAGAGGTTACAGATGTCTCCTTGTAATCAATGCAGTGATCACAGTGGTGGCGTTGGGGATCTCCTGACGTTTGGTCATTTTCATATGGAGATCGGAGGATATCTAAGACCGGCCTGTCGGAAAGAGGGAGTGTTCACACCGGGATCAAAGTGTTCTTAAGGAATTGTCAGTAAGATGATTCAAAACATCGTACTTCTTCAAAGATCATATTAAATGTGATTCGAGATAGGATTTCAGTTCCTTCCTATTAGCCCAGTAGTTACAAATTTGCGCTTGACAACTTATTTGCGGATCAGGTCAAGAACTATTTGAATAAGGTTCAAGAAAATTAAATAACTCCTTTAAGATTAAAGTGATCTGAAGCCCAAGAAGTATGAAAAAAAATGCGCTCAGATCAAAGGGATGGAATATTCTACACTAAAGTCAATAACTTTAGATCTTAATGCCCAATAAGAATGACACAGACATTTAGGATCTGATAAACATTCCCTCGTATTCATCGCATTTTTTAGCTATAGGGTATTCCAAAGTTCACACTTATAAGTGTAACACATCCTTTCGGAATTCTCAGTTGTTATTTTAGCTATTGCATTGTGTTTGGTATTTGTTTTTTTTTTTTGTCATATGTTAGTTGTCCTAGCTTATATTTGTATTATCTTTATAGTTATTGTTACATAATTATTATAGTAGCTTGTTTATACTTTACGCTATGCATAAAATTAACGCTAAATGTTTGTGGATTTATTTTAATTTGCATTTTATTTTTTTTTATAATAGTTTTCTCATATTATTATTGTAATGTATTTATGTTGTCTATGTGCCATAAAATGCTCCACATTAGTTTTCTATAAATATATATATACCATATATATATATATGCATAAATATCTATAATTTATTTACAGGATTTCAATTTAACGCAGATGTAATTATCATGAAGCGTCTGTACTTATTGTTGTTGTTCTTACTGTTGTTGTTGTTGATATTGACAAATTGTTGCAGCATCCACTTAGCTGATAGCTCTGGTTTTGGTAGTTCTGACATTGCCTGGAGCAATAATTGATATGCTTAAAGTGGTGGAATACCACGCTCGGATTGCCATTACCCTGTAGCAACCATCGGACCACAGTATTGCTGCTTATGGTAGCGGCCAGAACCAGAAGAATGAGCAAACTGTAGCTACTCAATGCTGGCTGATGAGCCGAGGCGCTGCCATTGCTCTTTTGCATGGCTGCCGGACTTTCATCTGTTGTTGTTAATAAAAGAAGTGAGATATAAAGCAGCCAGTTAATTACAGATTAAGTTGGCAGGGCTTAAGTGTCCGTGTGCTTACCGTTAATGACATTGACTATGACGCTGGCTGCCTCCGCTGTGGTCGGCATGCACGTATAGTTTCCGGTATCCAATAATTGAGCGTTGGCAATACGTAGCCTGTGTGGAAAAAAGAGTAAAATTGTGATTTAAAGAGCGTAATGTTAAAGTTTGCAAAAGAGAATAACGTAGCAGCGATTTATTCAAGCACATATTGCTGACATTCAAGCAGGTTGGCAGGGCTGGCAGTTTGTCAGAGAGGCAATCAAATGCCACATGAATTCAACTCCATTGATCAAAGTTCGAAATGCCAGGCAACGAATCAGCTGGAAACGCACACACTAGCACAGAAACCACTCAAATACACACATAGACGCTTACACACAGTCACACACATAGATACACACACGGACGTATTTACACGGATATAAGTGCGAGGCGTAGACCCGCAGCAGCGCAAACGAAATCAAGTGGCAACGCCGGCAACAGCAGCAGCGGATACAGCGCAGGCAGCGCACAGTGGGACGAAGTTGTATGCAATGGCTTAAATTTTGTAATAGTTGATTTGGTATGAAAAGAGTAGTCAATATTTAAGGATTTAGTTGTGGAAGTGAGGAATTGAGAATAATCTCATATTTCGTTAGCTTATACGTTTTTGACTAGGTTCCGGGCTGAGAAAAAAAAAAGTTGAAACACAAACCAAAAATAGTTTTCCCTTGCAAAACTGATCAACATCTTTACTTCTCAATCTTCGTAATTTTTTAATTAATGAAATATTACTTGGAATGCTTAAGCCAAACTTAAAGCTATGACAATTTGGAACTGTCCAGAGCTCTGCAGAAATTTCTAAATTATCCAGCCGTTAACATCCAAAACTGGAACTATATATTTTTTTAATTTTCTGGGCTTTCTGTTCGTCTAGTTTAAAATATACCAGAGCTCAACCAGATTTGAAAATTATACAAATTTTAAATTTTTTTTTGTGTTTTCTGTTTAGGTTTTAGAGTTTTCTTAAATTTAAAATAAATTGTCAGCATAATTTTTTATATTTTTGTAAATTTTTGTGCGCATTGAATTTTAACGAAATTTTTTAGAAAGTTTTGATCAAAAACATTTTTTTCACGCACCAAAACTTTATTTTAAAGAAAAACTATAATTTGGTTAAAAATATATATTGATAAAAAAAAAAAATTAATATTTTTTAATCTCAAAGAGGTATGACTAGATTTTGTATTATATTTTCTCATTTTTCATAACCTTAATTTTGTATTCCTGGCTTATTTCATGCATTCTGTTTAAGTTTTTTATTTTTCTCGAATTTAAGTTAATACTACAAATTTTTGTAATTTTGTCCATATTTGTCGCATAGAATTATAAGGAAATTTTTTTAAAAAGCTTTCATTAAAATTTTATGTTTGGTTTTGGTGGTTAATTAATTTTAAAGAAAAACTATGATTTGGCTAAAAATATATATTTCTTTTGAGTCTCAAATATTTTAATTTGAATGATGTAGATTCTTTTATATTTTTCCATTTTTCAAAACTAAAATTTTGTAGTCCTGCTTTTTTTCCTTGTTCTACTTACTTTTTTTTTGAACTAAAATTAAACTGACACCTTAATACTAAACATTTTTATTTATGTCCATATTTGTTTGCGGGGAATTTTAATGATATTTTTTTTAAAGTTTTGATTTAAGTACCAAAATTTCATTAAAAACGAAAACGACGATTTGGGTTTAAAATACAGAAAATTTTGCAATCTCAAATATTTTAATTCCAAAGATGACTGTAGATTACATATTGACACTCTTTTAAATCTTAAATCTTTTAAATATCATAACTCTGAGATATTAAAAGCAAATTTTGTACTTAGAACTTTCCAAAATTTACTTCAACAATCTTTATATTAAGCTATTTTATGTTTTCAACGAAGGCTTTCCGAAATGGAAGTCAAATTTCATAATTTTTCTCAAACTGAGATATTCCAAATCAAATTTACTTCAAAAATCTTCATATTAAGCTATTTGTCAACGAAGGCTTTCCAAAATGGAAACCAAATTTCATAATTTTGCTTTTGGATTTAAAATTTTAAAAATTTCACTTTAAAAATCTTGATATCAAGCTATCTTGATTTGTCAACGAAGTCTTTCCGAAATGAAAGTCAAATTTCATAATTTTCCGCAAACTTCTTTGAAATTTTCGAATAATTTTTTGATATACAATTTTAACACTCGACCCACTGTGCACACGCTCTATCAACAGTATCAGCCTTCTAAGCATATGCAGCCACCTTTAAGCAGCCTCATTGTGAAATGCCTTCAGTTAGACGTATGTAGTGGTAGGTATGTGTCTGAAAAAGAGACAGATACTGATGATTAGGTGCGACTTACCTGCTCTGGAGCTTCTCGGCCAGCGTTGATTCCATAGAGATGCGCTGCAAATCAATGGCCGCATCGTTGGGATGCGCCACAAAGGGTGTGAGTATGTAGGGACCGCGATACCAATAAATCGGTCCGATATCCTGAGCCGCTGTTGTTGGTTGCTTTACATGGCATGTAAGCGTTATGACGCTGCCCACTTTAACGTACAGATCCGTCGGACCGGCAATAATCGCTTTGGCATCTGGCGGCGTCACTGTATGGAAAATGAAATGTGCACGAAATTGATTAATGGCATTTCTAGGTGCTTCATTGGATCCATACACACACCCTAGCACACACACACACACATACACGTAAGAGTTGTTCGGAACGATTGTGTTTGATGTGATTGGGTTTTTGTGCTTGGACAGCGTCTAATCAGCCTGACAGATTTCTAAGGCTTGCAGCTAAATGGCCTAATCATAGCAAAAGGAATTGGCCCAACAACTGGGTGTAAATGTGCGACAAGGCATTTTAGGTGTTAATTGGCTATATACGGGAAGTACCAAGGAGTGAGAGATTGACCCACAGAGAGAGAGAGGGGGGGGAGACAGTTGTAGAGCTTTGCCAGCTTTATGTCAACTTAAAGTCTGTAGCAATGTTTAGATATAAACTGAAATTAAACTAGTTATTTTAGAGGTCAAAACACATTTAGCTTCAAGCCAATTTCATTAAATTTTATTGAATAGTCTATATTGCTTTTTTTGTTTTTTGTGTAGGGTATCGTATTTTAAGGCTATGCCACTTGGATTGATATTGCACGAAAAAAATAAATATTTTTTCAAATAGGGATAATGGTTTTATATATTGTACAATAAGCTATGGAATTTTTTTTATAAATAGAAAATAAATTGTATTTTTTGAGGAATCAAACTTTGGTAATTTTTTAAGAAAATATTAGTTTCATAAAGATTTAAAAAGAACTAAGCTAGGCGTAAGAACTTCAAAAATATATTGCTTCTTCAATTTCAAAAATTAATGGAAGCAAAGAACTAGTTCATAATGGATGTCTTTAAAATTAAAATAAACTTTTAAATATTTTTATTTATTTTCGTAAAAGTAGATTTTATGATCTAGTTCTTTTGTACGTTACCATAAAATTTAATCAGATGATGCTTTTTACGAACTTATTCTTATAAGTTATTGTCTACAACTAGATCATGAGTTGCTTCTTATGATATATGTAGTTCTTTTTATGCTCCTATAAAAATTGGTCAGACTGTGTTTATTAAAAAAAAAAAAAATTTATCGTAATGAATGTCTTTATATACTTATATCGTTTTTTAATGGGGTTTTATTTAATTTTCCCAAAAGTTGTTTTATGATCTAGTCTGCTTCTTATAAATAATTCTCTAAAACTGATCTTTTGAACCAGCTCTTTTGATTGCTCAAGTAAAATTTGGTTCCACTGTGTTTCTAAAAAATTCTTCTTTTAAATGTTCTTATAAAATTTAAAAAATGTGCAATTTATGAACTAGTTTTTAAATTATTCTCTTCGGTTTGAATAAGAGTTGCTTTTTATTATATAGCTCTTCTGTATGCTCCTATAAAAACATTGTCAGACTGTGTTTGTAATAAATATGTTCTTCTAAATGCATCTATAAAATTAAGAATAATTTTTTTTTTATGATCTAGTTCTCATAAGTTATTCTTTTAAATTGTAATTGTTTCTTATAATCTAGTTCTTTTGAATATACCAATAAAAAAAAGGTCTGACTGTGTTTCTTAAAAATTTGTTCTTCAAAATGCTGCTATAAAATTTGAAAAAATTTGCATTTTATGATCTACTTCCTATAAGTCATTTATTAAAATTTTATCAGGACTTGCTTTTTATGCTCTAGTTCTTGTGAAAGCTCCTATAAAATCTTTTCAGGCTATATTTCTTACAAATTAGTGTTTCTAAATTGTACTATAAAATTTGAATAAAGGAGCATTTTATGAACTAGTTCCTATAACTCACTCTCAAAGTTTGATAAAAAATTGCCTCTATTGTATATTGTTTCTTTATAATATTGTCAAGTCCGCCCCTTTTCAATGGCCCTATATAATTTGCACCACATTTGCCTTTTATGACAAAATTCTTTTGTATTCTGCTACGATATATAATTTTATCAAAAGGAGCATCTTATGATCTAGTTCTTTTTGTATGCTCTTGTAAAATTGTATGAAAAGATTCATTCTTCGAACTATTTATTTTGTATGCTCCTTAACATTTATTCAAAAGATGGAAAATTTTGTCAGGTGGCTTATGATCTAATAGTTCTTTAATTATATAATAAAGAAGTGCATTTTATGAACAATTTAGTTATATGCTCCTATACCATTTTTTCGAGAGATGCCAAATTTTGTCAGGTGTGTCTTATGATTTAGTTCTTTTTGTATGTCCTTGAAAAATTTTATGAAAAAGTGCATCTTTTGAACTATTTATTTTATCTCCTATAATATTTTTCAGAGGGATGCAACATTTTGTCAAGTGTGTCTTATGATTTAGTTCTTTTTGTATGTCCTTAAAAAATTGTATTAAAAAGTGCATCTTTTGAACTATTTATTTCCATTCTCCAATAATAGAGATTCGAAATTTTGTCATCTGTGTCTTATGATCTTGTTCTTTTTGTATATTTTTATGAATTATATCATACTGTTAAATTATTTCTATAGATCGCCTTTTGAACTATTTCTTCCTATAAAATGCCATCAAAAGTTAAATATTGAGGAACATTATAGCCATATGACTTAGCATAACAATTTAAAATAATTTCCATTTTTTTATTTCCTTAGTCAACCTGAAGGCCCATATTGCTCAGCCTATAAATTTCCTTTTAATTAAGAATTAATTGTATGCCACAATCATATAAAATAAATTTAAATAAATATTGTTATTTCTTTGTTTGAGGCTACTGCAAAAAATTGCTCTTCAAAAGCAGAGTATGAGCCCAATTTGTTACTCTTGACCAACTTCTGCTCTGCGGTCAATTTATTGCTTTTTCTTTGAGGGCATAAAATATGTTCATAATTCAATTAAATTGTACAATTGTTTGGCCTTGTCTCTAAGGGTATATAAACTTTGGCACTCCACTTCACTGTTTTGTGGCTCCTTTTTTATTTTTTTGTTGGGCTGTATCAATATGGCCAAAAGAGCAAATAAAAATAAAAACTAAATGAAATCACAAAACTAACACATAAAAATTTGTAACCACAATGAAGGGACGACGTCGGTGTTGGTTTTGTAATGTGTATATTATTGACCTTTTTTTTTAGTAGTATTTTTTTGGTAGCTCTTTTGGCCAATTCTTGTTGCGCACAGGACACAGACGAAAACACACATTTTAAGTGTTGTTAGATGTTATTTTTGTTGTTGGGGTTGAGCCTCTAAAGCCGCGCACATAAAATTGCTAGAACCCAAAAACATAACCCCAGAAAACGTTCGGCCATTTTGTTGTTATGCGTATGTGAGTGTAAGTGTGGGTGTGAGTGTGTGTGTGTGTGGGTGAGTGAGTGAGTGCACGTGTGTCAGTGTATGTGGCAGTTATGTAAGTGTATTTGTATGTGTTTGGCTTTCTAATATTGGCGCAAAATGTGCGGCCATGATTTCAGGCAAGAGATAAGCCAAGCCAAAGCAGTATTGTCAGTTGGTACACAGAGAGAAAAAGTTGGGTAATTTGTAATTGCATATAGTAGCAAGATCGTGAAAACAGAAAAGTTGTAAAGGTGGGACAATTTTAAGTTTTAAATAATAGAAATATGTTTTTAATAAAAAATAAAATCTGAAATAAATATTAGGAAATTCGTAATTCGTGAAAATGAACTATTTAGAATTATTTAAGAGTAGAACAAAAATATTTGTGAGCTCTATTGTCACAAAATGAATAAATTTTTTTTAAACAACTTGAATGCTTAAAAATTCATATATGCTTATATTGCCGTATTTTCTTTTTCAGTTTTGTTAAGTGGATACATAAAGAAAAATGGAAAAATAAAATCCCCAAAAATATTTGGGAATTCGAAGAAAAGGCGTTAGAAGATCCTTTGAAAGTTATAAAAAATTTAAGTAGATTTACCATATAGATGAACATTTTTTCTTATAATTCTTGGAGATTATTTAACAAAAAATTGAATGCTTAAAAATTTCAGATACATTTATATTGCAAAAAATTATAGGAAATTCGAAGAAACGGCGAAGGAAATTTTTTTGAAAGTTTTTTTTGTATGTGGATTTGTTCATTAGAGCCACATGAATCAGCTTACGTAAAATTGTGATTTTAGGTCGCTTATTACAATAATTATTATTAATTGAGACAATGACGCTCTGTCAAATTTCAGGTCAAAATATTAAACAATTTGTCTGAAAACCGTAAAAATCTACTGCGGAGCAACGGAAGACGATATTGGTATGATTCAACTAACTTAATCTTCTCAGGAAATATGCGTATCAGGTGGTAAGGCATCGTATCTATAGCTCTTATAGTCTCCGAGATATAGGTGTCTATCCAGACGGACGGACGGACTACAGACAGAAATGGCTCAATCGCTACCCGACGCTATGATAAGCATTTTGGTATAAAGGACTTAGGCTCTGCCAAGCCTCCATTTGAGTAGATTTACCATCTAGATGGAATTTTTTTTTTTTTTAATTTTAAAATTAATAAAAAAAAAATTTTTTGGTTTAATTCCCTTTTTATAAAATTCATACAGTTTTTAAAACAATTTGAGTTCTTTAAAATTTAAGATATATTTATAATAATTCTTTTCCTTTTTAAGACTCGTTGGTAGGAAATATAAAAAGAAAATTTAAAAAAAAAATATCAAAAAATATTAGGAAATTCAAAGAAAAAGGCTTAAAGCGACAGAAGTTCTTTTAAATAAAAATTGAGTAGATTTACCATCTAGATAAAAATTTTTTTTTTATTATTTTGATATTATTTAAGAATAGAAACAATTTTTTTAAACTCCATTTTAACAAAATTAGTATTTATTTGAAACAAATTGATTTCTTATAAATTTCAGATACATTTATATTGCTAAATTTACCTTTTCAATCTCATTGGGAAAAAAAAATATAGAGACTAAAAGGTATCAGGCAGAGAAAGTGGGATCGATCCCTTTCAGCCTGTACTGATATTAAGTATACGACTCGTTCCTGGATTTTTTATTCTTATGCCCTCAAAACCGGCTTAAGACTAAACTGTTCCAAAACCAAACGCATATCAAGTTTTTAATAATATTGCCCACCCAAAATTCAATTTGATTCCATGCACCCATTTTCTCTCTGTGCACAGACTGGGGCACTGGAAATTGGTTTAATGCTATTTTTTTTATTTTTTCTCTTACTGGCCCTGGGCCGTAACAGTTTGGCTAACAGCAGGCAGTCAACAAAGTCAAATGTTGATGCTGTTAATGATGTTCCAGGGGGCGCCGATTGAGGGCTTCATAGCCCATGAACATAAAGTGGATTTGGGCTGGCTTCAAAACAGAGTCATAGATTTCTATAGAACGTTGGGAAATTTTCACAAACAACTTGACATTGTCAGCTGTTTATTTGAAAAGAGATTCCTTTTGCAGTCATGCAATAATTTTCAATTTGACATCATATGCTAATTATGGCTTTCGCCAGCCATTTTCAAACATAATATATAGCAGTAAAAAAGAAAAGAAAAATGGCTGCCGCTGCTGCTGCTGCGACTCTATAGAGTATAAAAATGCTGCCTGAGCAAGTTGCTTGCTGTTTGCTTGGAAAACATTTTGCAAATCATTAACATAAATTGTTGTTGTTATTGTTGTTGTTGTTGTTTGTTGATGATGTTTTTGTTGTTCTTGTGCCTGACGCTCTGCAGGTGACTTCCTGCCGTTAGCGAGTGCATTGCAGAGCTCTAGCTATTATTACTTCCGCTTTGACTTGCAACTGCATTTGCAAAAAAAAAAAAAAAATGGAGAAAAAAAGGAAAATTCAACTTGTCTATGCAGCTGCAAGTAGAAAAATTTCCAGCTGGCAGTTTTGTGGCAAATGCTGAGGAAATGCAAAAAGTAGCTGCCAGTGCGGAAACTGTTGTAGTTGTAGCTCTTTGGCTTGACGGGGGAACTTTAAGAGAGTACTTATATGTAAAATATGTGCTTTATTATGGGGCAATAGCATACTTGTTGGTTTTAACTTTACCTTTATACCAGGACATTAATACACTTTTTATACCAAGGCTTAAGCATAAAATGACGATGGGGACAGGTTCAACAAAGTCTGTAGATAGTCTTAAAGGGAGAGCAATGAGATTCATTTATTGATCTTCTTATAGCATAAAGGAAGAGGTTGTTTATCATTGAAGTGTTGCGCTAGAAAGGCCTTTTAAAGGATTTTAATACCACTACTACTTTAGACCCTATGCTCCGCTGGGAGTTGAGGATGACAAAAGAAGACTACTTTATGGGGGGAAAGGTAAAAAAAATATAGGGAACGAAATTTTATTAACTTGATGGTTTCTATCTCAAAATGTTAAACATACCCAAATTATGCGAAGCTATGATATTTTTGGCGTTGCATGCCCTCATAGTGCCCGACAACAAAAGATTAAATAGCACAACTTAAGATACCCTAAGTAAGTGGCCAGATCATATCTTTAGATTGATAAACCTCAATCCATATATTGTTGGAACATTACGATACAGATGACTTCAATTTAGAAAATGTATTAAATTTTCTTAGAGATCAAAACAAATATTTTATTACCATTATTTAACTTTATACTTAAAAATTAATTCTAGGAAACAAATAATTACATTCAGAGCAAAAAATGCCTTCAGGCTGAAAAATAAATATTTTTTTGCTCATTTTCTACTGAAAAACGTTATTCAACTTTTATTCAATGTAAAAATGATTTTCTAAGAAGCTGCAAAAGGCCCAAATAAATTTAGCAAAAAATCATTGCATGCCTTTAGGCGCCACCTTGCTGAGGGCCAAAGCGAACACATGTTAGGGGGGAGACTGAGAGGCTGTCAGTTTCCTATCTGGATGTCTGCCGCAGCTGCGGAGTTGAGTAGAAGACAGAAAGCATCCAACACCTGCTATGCGACTGCCCGGCGCTTCTGAGAAAACGAACCCAGTTTCTAGGTAAACTCTTCTTTGACGATCCGGGTAGTCTGCCTTATATGCCCAAAGCGGATGTGGTTGCGTTTGTGGAATCCTCAAAATAATTTCGCAAAGGAGATTTTGGGTGATCGGCATGCCCTACAGTTTTGATTATCCTCCACAGCTCTCCCCCAATCTCCAATACCTTTCCTCCTTCTCTCACAGTTTGGGAACATAATGAACCTCATGGTCTCTGGGTGATCTCAGTCACTGATTGAGCTGCCTATTTAACCTCTCCTAACCTTGTTTAGGGATTTACTTACTGCAACTTTCCTATAAACGATGATTATTCCAATCTATATACGGCTGACTTTTCAGTCAAACATCCAAGCAAACAGGCGAGCAGGCCGCCCAAAACACTCCATGTGAAGGAAAAAAAAAAGAGTAAGCAAGAAATTTCAGAGAATTACAAGAAGAAGAAAATGGACGTGGTTGCAGTGATGAAGGAAGCGACTTCTCTCCCAGACAATTCGACTCATATTTCTCTATGCAAGTTTTATGGACAACCGAATTTCTCCGACATGAGGGAGAAACAATACGAAGATAAGCGAGTGCTACATTCATTGATAGAATTCCTACAATATGCACAGAAAGTAATAGTCTCACAAAAGAAAGAATTAAGCAAGTGTTCACTGAAAAATTTGGTAGCAATCTTCTTCTTATGAAAATATCAACATCAAACTGGATTTTGAATAACTATGCAGAAAATTTTCAGGGGCCATCCTCATCATCTCGCAACACAGAAATCACATCCACATTGTCCACGCTTGCAACTAGTCCAATAACTTCTGTCGTTGTGCATTCAATGCCTGTTTATAAGAATTCGTCGGTAGAAGATTCTCTAGAACAGTTGTTCCAAACTGGAAATTCATGATCTAACACTGGATTATTTGTCAATCTATCTGCAGCAGGATTCCAGGCAGTATGTGTACTAAAACCTCGTCATGCGAACGTGGCTACCAAGTTGTGAAGCTAGATGTTTACGATTTTTCAAAGATCTAAAAAAAACAGAAGACGGAATGGTGGAAGGAAGCCAATTTTCGTTCAACAATCATAACTGAAGCTCCCATGGATCCACATTATCAAATGGTAATGAAATTACCAGTAGGATAAATAATTATTCTAAAACAATATCTGATGGGATATTGCGAAACAAACTGCGCCAAACAGAGGTAAATGGAAGGCTCTGTTACATAATATAGGAAGTTAAAATGTTATGTTTTGTTATCCAAGCTCTTATAGTCCTTTACATATAGGCAGGACTGTAGAGAGAAAATCCGGACCCGGGGGTAAAAAGCTTCAGTCCCTTTAATACACCTTAAGCTTGAATCATAGTGTTCTGCAAGTACGACTGTAATCGCACCGGGCCCTCCCCTCTAGGGGAATCCCCCATTTCCTCCACACTCTAATTGGGCCAGCATATAGGCATTCATATCGACGGAGTGCCACATAGGTTGAAATCGAATCAAGTCATAATCTCATGTTTGGTTATGCTAAAAGATGCTCCAAGATCTAGACCCTCCTTCTTCAAAGACTTAATATACCTCTCAACCTAAGGTAAGGGCCATTATAATTGAATCCCTATATCTTTGCAACCACATCAGCTTTACTAAACGTTTCGATTTGACTCTTAACTTTTCCCCCTGGATCTATTCAGCGCAATGATTAAAGTTCGCTTAGGGCAACAATAAAAGGCAAGGCATTGGACTAGTAAGTTATATCTGGGCAGGTCAGGCCGAGTCAGTCCGTCCAGTCCGCCAGTCACTACGGCTACGTGCAATGTTTACCTACACTGGTTATTATTATGCTTTGAAAGCAGCAGCTGTTGTTTCTGGGAGTAACTGAACGTCGAGGTTGTTGTTGTTCCTGGAGTTGCTGCTCCAAGTGCCGACACTTGGATCTCTATTTTTTCTGCACGTTTTGCGAAAGCAAACGCAATTTGCATTTAAATTCAATACTAAATTCATATGCTGGTAGTAATACACACCTAGGGAGTAGCCGCGTCTGCCACCCCCTCATTGTTTTAGCATTTTACAAGTTTTCTACAATGGATTTCCGTCCGTTGCAGCCCTGCACACAACTTAAACAAGTCGTCTGTAACGCCCTTTTCAACTTAGCAAAGACTTGTTTTTTCTCTCCGTGTATATTTGTTTGGATTTTATTTCGTCCTGTTTTTTTTTGTAATAAATTGTTTCACAAAAGCATAGCACGTAGTGTACATGTTTCATTCATGTACATGAAATTGATTTAAAACTTTTCTAAACACCCCGCACCGAAAACTACTTCAAGCATAACCCTTAAGTGTTTTGTCATCATCGGAGTAGCAAAAGTTTGTGTTTAGTTGTTGTTATTTTTGTTCACAGCGTGAAAGTTAATTGAAATTATCGAAAAGTTTATCCTGGAAAAACTCACTCAGCTTTTCAGTTTGTTACAAAATATATTTGTCAAATTTCATTCATATTGATTTCGAGTTATGTTATGTGATATTCGTTTTGGCAAAGTTTATTCGTTTATTCATGTGCTCCCTGGTGAGTGCTTTAGCTCAATTTGGTACAGTTGTGCGCAAGCTACCTCACTTGGCCCCACTTGAGACTCATTCATCTGATGCAATTAGGTCTTTAACATATCGAATTTGCTTTTATCCGATTTGTGAGCTCACGTAAGTGAAATTGTTTGTGCATTTTTGGGCAAAAATATATATAAGTTTGTGGCAGAGGTTGCATGTGGCACCGAACTAAGCTGCGATTTGATTTCATGGCAAATTTGACATATTTTGTGGCACTTGGTTGCACTAGAATGTAATGCAGTTACATGTGGGGACTTGTTTAGAGCAAAAATGGAGGGGCAAAGGTAATTTTCAGTTTACGAAGTTTTCACAACACTTTTGGCACTAAGTGGATTAAAGCTATTTTGTTGGTCTTTTCTGTGTTAGAACCTTGAAGTTTGGCTTATAGTAGAAATTCACAATGATTTCTTAAGGTTTTTCATATTTTGATTTTCATATTTTAGCCAAAATTTTGACATTTACATAATCATTTTTTTAGAGTAATGCAATTTGACATACTTTTTCCTAATGGATTGAACTATTTATAAGGAAGAAAGTTTTAGCCTCCTCAGATATTTTTGTAAAGATAGGTAGATAATGCATTCCGAAATGGGAAAAAATTTAAGGAAACAAAATATAAATTTGTTAGCCTTATTAAACAAAAAATAGTTAATGGGAGTTGGATCATACTTCACTTAGAGGTAGATATCAGCTCCAGATTCATGGAAAAGAGCCTTTATCCAAAAAATTTAATGGTTTTGGTTATAAGCAAGGAACTTACAAAAGTCGTAAAAATAATTTTTTTTTTTTAAATTTGTAACAAAAATTAGTTTTTAAGAAGAGCTACAAAATGAGTTCACCGAATGCCACCAATAAAGTTCATGGTTTTTATAAGAATGTTCAATCATCTTTTGAATACATATCATTTTGTAGTGCACTTTTGCGCATTTTTCTTAAATTTCATTTTTTAGGTCAAAACCTAAACCTAAAATACGAAATTGTTTGACGCGTGACAGTCAATGACAACGAAAAGAACGCAAAAACGATGCCATTTGTAATTGCTGTAAACGAGCAATAACTAGCACCTGTTCTGAAGACGCAAAGATAATTTAAGTTAAAAAAGTAAACGTTTTTGATACCGATTGTCTTCAAATTGGACAAATTGCGAAACAAAATTTTGAAACAATTTGAAAGAAGAATTCCAAATTGGCGAAATTCGGAAATAATTACACTGTCCTACAAAATTGAAAAAAATCAAAGAACTTTTCAAGTGACCTAGTGTACGTTGTAGGTCTTGACGAGTAGATCACGATAGTGTGTTTCAAAATTGTCTAACACCCCAAAATCGCAAGTTATCGCTTAAAAACCGTTTTTCGGGTACTGCGATCACTCCCACTATCACAACGTCGCCATTTTTCAACCGATTTTCGATTGCTTTACGGCTTTGGAAAGAAGAAGATTCAAGCTTTAAGATTATATACACTTGTTTATACTTCATACAAAGCAACTACGAGATTTTTTAAAAGTTATCTAAGATTTACACTTTTTTTTTCTTCGATTTTCACACTTTGAAGTCATTTTTATATAACATTTTGTTAAAACACCTTTACTTTTTTACATTTAATCTTAAAGAAATTTTAATTCCGAGTAAGAAAAGTTATGGTTTATTAAAATCGGTCGATAAATGTTTAAGTTACGACGCTTATTGTAAACAAGGAAATTAAAATTCCATCGACAAAAAAAAAAGTTTTAGATGGATAATTCGTTTGTTCATGAAGATATCGGTTGAAAAATGGCGACGTTGTGATGGTGGGAGTGATCGCAGTACCCGAAAAACGGTTTTTAAGCGATAACTTGCGATTTTGGGGGTGTTAGACAATTTTGAAACACACTATCGTGATCTATTCGTCAAGACCTACAACGTACACTAGGTCACTTGAAAAGTTCTAAATCACTGTTGGACAGTGTTATTTGCGTTGAAAAAAGAGATGACGCAAAGTATGGCCTAGAGGGTCATATAATTCCAAAAGTGGTAAAACTCAAAAAAATGAAGCTACAGATCTAGCAGTATCCATGAGTTTCAATACATTAGATACTATTATATCATCAATTCACCTAAACAGACGAATCCAAATACCAAAAAGACAGTTTCTTCTTTCAGAAGTTTTAAGCATTTTTTTTTAGCATTAGAAATAAAAATAGGTGCGTCTCAAAGAATTATTATTTACAATAAAATAAAATTTTTGTATGGAATAATCAATTTAAAGGATTTTTTAAAGTCAAGAAAGCATATTTTTTAATTTACGATTCAATGGAAAATTTCCACCAAAATCCCTTATCTTGTCTACAGCTCTGTTAGTAACATTGTTTTCCGCATTAATTGCCAGGGCAACCAGTTTTCAGGGCCAGATTAAAGTTGGCTTTCCAAGAGTAATATCATTTCTTAGAGCTTTCGGCTGCTGCTTCGTTGCTTTTTATCTACAGCCACAATAAGCAGATTATAGGGAAACCCATGCAAATAAAGGGTGTTTTTTTTTAAATAGGGTCCGGGTCCAATTTATCATGCAAAGACTTACACCATAACAACGCCTTCAAATTTAGGACATTTTTGAATTCTGGTGGATTTGATGGAAAACATGTTGCCAAAATAATTGCAAATAGAACACGTATTTGATATGGATGGGCAGTAATAGCAGCATCTGCTAAAATTTGATACCTGTGCAAATCATCTCATATCTCACGAACCAATATACAGAAACAGATTGCAATAGGCTTGAAACCTCCGTATTGACAACCTCTAACAAAAAAATTAGATTTGAAATTCATTGACGCGTTCATGAGAACATCTGTAACAAGGTAAAATATAAGTTTCTTTTATATATATAGAAGATAGATGAAATCCGGATTCGCTTAAAAAAAGCACCCTTTTTAATACTTACAAAAGAATTGCATTATTAAATTGACAAGTCAGAATCAGTTTACAAAATTGAAATACCTGTTCTGGCATAAACAATTTGTTAAGGTTGGGTAGGGTATTTAACATTCAAAGAAACCGCCAAACCCCCAACTATTGGTAACAAGAAATTTTAATAAGCGCCACCTTTTTCTTTAAGCTTTTGTGTGTTTAGGATGCAGTATCTTAGCACCTTTCTGAGACTTAGGCTACAAAACGTGAGAAACTCATAAATTAATTTCATTTAAATCATCTCATCTTCATCTTAATCCCGGAAATTAAAGTTGCGTTTGCATAAAATCTAAGTTTACGAAGAACAAACATTGCATGCATTTATCAAAGCATAGAAAGAGCTCCACTTTCAAAGCTGCTTTGTTCCGCTCAATATTCATGTATTATCAATAAAGTTCTTGAATAAGTTTGCAGACAGCAATATGAGACGGCTTAGGAACATAAAGGCGATATCCATTGTTAGCCCCTCAGATGTACCTATATGACCTATAAACATCACTCTTCAAGAGCACACACACACTGCTTACTTAGCCTCCTCACTCTGAGAGTGTATTGTACAAATGCTTTGGAACACTTTCTATGCATAGTATATATGTAAGAAGGGGTCTTCAGGATAAAGGATATGTTTGCGTACTCACCTATGACATTCAAGCGAAATGCCATTGAAATCTTGGGCTCTGTATTCACTTGACACTCGTAGATGCCGCTATCGCGTGGCTGTGCGTATTTTACATGCAATGTCCAATCCTTGGAGTCAGCCGTGCGTACGACCTGCAACAATGGGTTAAATGGAAACAGTTAATACTTGGGGTAAACCAACAAGCAACAACCAAGTAACTATTGTGTCCTTGGGTCAATTTAATCACTGCCAACAACTTGCCAAACAACTAGAACTGGTTTTGTTGCATGCGTAATTAGGCTAAGACTTTTGAAGGGTTACCCCTGTCAGTTGTTGGCCAATTTCTACAATCACTGCAAATTACGTATACGCACCTTGAAACGTTCATCAGATGTATAGGTCAAAATGCCTGCAGTCAGAATGTGCAAATCGCGTTTTCTTATCCAGGAAACCTGCAAGAAAAAAATCAAGAAGATGAAAAGGAAGAAAATATCAGAGCTAACAAAGAGCAACCGAAAATTCCTTTAGTAGCAGAGCTTAAGTCAATTTTTTAAAATTGCTTTGTACTCTGCTTGGGGTTTGGTCCAAGGAAAAACAAAATAAAAACCAGGCAGCAAAATAAAGGTGGAAAATTTAATAAACCAAACGGCAAAATGAACTCAGCTTTAGAGCTACGCTACGAAACTTTTCTTCTTGATTTTTTTTTTTGTTTCTGTGCTTGCAAATAGTAAGCAGCTAAGTTGGACAGTGTCCTGACAGAGCCTGCTTCCAGCCATAGCCATAGCCGATTTCCGCAGACGAGTCCTTTGGGGTCGCGGACAGACGCAGTCGATTTGCGAGCAAAGACAAAGTGCCCAAGCGGCAGCTGGCAACAACTGAATAGAAAAGCTGGCAAGTGGCTTAGGCGGGTAAAGCCGACCTTTTAATGCTTTAAAGTGAGAAGTTTTAAAGATGAAGATTTCTCGTGGAGAACTTTGTTTTGAACATTTGTATGTAGTTTATTGCCGGAGTCCCTTTCGACAAAATTTGACCTTTTTTTATATTAAAAAAGAAGGGTTACCGTAAAAATTTCTGTTCCCTCATAAAGTAATTTTTACTCTGGCGCTTTATAGCTAGAAATTTTTTATAAATATTTCCAATTTAATTATGTAAATGATCCTTTATTCTATGATGAGTAGTGGATAGTGAAGACGCTTGCCTGATATTACAAACGAGGTTTTTAATAATCAAATATTCGATAAACTATAGATGGAGCGACAAAAGTTTCTGCTATTACTAAAGTTTTTCATAATCGAATGTACGATAAGCCATAAATTTTGCGATATTAATTCCTGTTATGAGAAGATTTCTTATAGCCGAATATTCGATAAACTGTAGACTATGTGGTTTTTGATAATCAAATATTCAATAAGCTATCGACTAAGCTATATACAATAAGTAATAGTGTTTCCGTTTACCGAGTTCTGGCAAAGTTTTTATAATCGAATATTCGATAATCCATATACTAATCGATATAAGTCAAAATTCCTGATTTTTCTAGGTACAAACAAGTTTTTTGAAAATCTATATATATGTAAACTTTAAGCTATATTAGTCGTTGTGTTACTAATACCGAAGTCTGGTAAGGTTTTATTTAATCGTATATTCGAAAAAATATATATTTTTTTTAAATTAAATACTTTTTTGATAATTTAGTACTCGGTTAGTGATAGAATTAAAGTGATTATGCCGTATATTGCTTGGCTTAGAAAGTGTTTTTGATAATCAAATATTCGATAATTTATAGACTAATTGATATAAGTGAAAGGTGCTAATTTTTTTGGGCTCAAGCAAAGTTTTAAAAAATTTATATATAGGTAAACTTCAGATTTAGTAATATAAGTCATTGTGTCGACTACTACCGGGGTCAGGTAAGGTTTGTGTTAGTCGAATATTCGAAAAAATACATTTTTTTTAATTTATATGGATATTTAATAATTTAATATTCTGTAAACGCTAGACTAAGCGATAGAGCCGGCTATTAAAAAACTTAGACAATGTTTGTGAAAATCAAATATTCGATAAACTATAGACGAAGCTATATAAGTGAAAGCTTCTGATTTTCTTTGGTTCAGGCAAGGTTTTTGAAAATCTAGACTATATATAGGCAAACTTTAGATTTAGCGTAATTATCTCAACACAAACCAATTTTTTAATTCTGTACGAATTGGGTATAGAATTTGGGGAGTCTCTGTGTTTTTAGGATTTTATACATTTTTTGAAACTTTTGACGTATGTAGAATGGCATATCCGAAAAGGAAATAATAAAAACTCAAGCAAATCGGATGCTCCAATCGCGAGTTATAAAGCTGTAAACATATTACCCTCAATTTTTAAATATACAGGTTAATAAGATAAGATACAAAATTATTGCAGAACCTTAAATTGTGTACAAAATTATTCTATTTGGTTTCTTTAGGTAAAGTTTAATCAAAATTATTCCTTTAATGCCTTACAAACTTCATTACAAATCCATTAGACTCTTCTTTCAATAAAGTATATAAGCAAAATGTGAAACGAAACATGTAGAAGTAGTAGACGATGATGATGAAACGACAGAATTAGGTATGGGGACTTGTTCTGGTTCTGGGACTGCGGCAAGTGCGTGTCCAAAATGTCAGCGGCTTAAAGTTTTCGTAGATTTGGCCGACTACGGCTGCAAAAAGTAATCTGCGAGCCAGCCTCAGGCAAGCAAAACTTTTGCCAAAAAAGAAAAACGCCAAGAAAAGCCCGCCCCAAAAAAAAACGACGCCAAAACTAAAAGTGTCAAAGTGGCAGAGGAAAATGACGTCTGGGAGAAATGCAAAGAAAAAGTACAAAAAAACTGCTAAAAAAGGTGCTAGTAAATTCGCAGATGCGATGAAGATGATGCTGATGATGATGATGATGACGCGCAGAAGATGAGGCCTGATGAGTGTTGAGAGTGCGGCAGCACATGTTGGGAGTGAGTTGACTTGGTTTAACCAAATTTGTAGAAAACCTCTAATGAAGAGCTACTGCAATCAACAACCCAGCCTCTGTTAAAGAGTAGCAAGTTTTTAATAATATTTTAGCCAAGTAATGTATATACCAAGCGGACTTGACTCATGTCAAGTTTTCTTCTTTACTTAAGGCTCAGCTTGAACTCGCCTGCTTTTTATTTATTTCCCGAATTATTGTAACTTTTCCAGCTGCACTGCGGGCAGGCAGACGACGGACCATCTCCGAACAAAAGAAAAGTGACACAATGCCTGACACATTTTAAAGATTTTGACGCATTTAATGTCAGGCCAGAAGAAGCAGAAGGCCAACAAGAAGCCAAGCGGTCTGTTGACCCATACAAACAGAAGACCAGCACCCAGAAGAAGAAGAACAAACAAATTGTGTCTGTCCCACGGTCAAGGCATGAAAACACCAACAATAAAAACAAAAAGCACAAAAAAAAAGAAGATGAAAACCATGAAAAGAAAAGTCGTGAAGCGAAAAAGAAAAGCGTGGAAAATCAACTTTAAAGTTTTATGAAGCAGTAGCAACCAATATATGTACACACAAAACAAAATTAAAAATGAGCAAGCGGAAAGAAATTTATCAGTGACGAAGTTGAAATACTCTTTAGATGGTAGTGAGAAGTGACTGACAAGCTGTGGAACGTGCAGTTTCAAGGCACGGTGTCTCCGCAGGTATGGGTGCCGAATGTGGGGTCCGCTGTCCTTAAGCTGTCGTGAACCACTCTGCAAACTGAAAACATAACTTTCTAAAAAAATTTGTAAAAATCAGATGCCCGGTACGCTTAAGACCCTTCTTTAAGAAGACCGTCAAATACTTCCTGATCATGTTTATATCCTAGAGAATGTTCTTGTCTTTGCCTATAAGAAGACTAACATAAATAATAGCGAGAGATGAAAAATATAGAAGAACTGAGCGTCAAATAATCAAGATCTCCCATGGAATAGCCATCAAATGCCTTCCAGGTCTTATTTGTACTCCTGAAATTGATCATTATCTTGGCATAAGAAGACTATACTTAATAATATGGAGAGATGAAGAATCCAGGTGTACTAAGTGTCATAGAATAATCAAGATCGCTCATGGAATAGCCATCAGATGGCTTCCTGATCATATTTGTATTCCTGAGAATGATCTTGCTTTGGCACTAAGAAGACTAACCATAAATAACTAAGGAGAGATGATGAATCCAGATGAACTAAGCATTAAATAATCAAGATCTCATATGGAATAGCCATCAGATGGTTTCCTCATCTTATTTGTGTTTCTGAAAATGATCTTGCTTTGGCCTAAGAAGACAAAATAACCAGGATAGATAAACCAGATAAACCTAGCGTCCAATAATCAAGTGATTTTCTTACTTGACTCTGAAGAATAAAGGAACCTTGGAATCTAACCTTAGTTGTGCTAATAGTCATATCACGGTATAGGATTTGAGGACATTTTCTGGCATAAGAAGATATTATGAAATTAAAGTGGGAAGAAAAAAAATCCAGACGAACTGATCACCGGCTTCAACTTAATTAAAAGGGTGCTTTGCCTAGGTATCACCGGTCCACAACTTAGGCGGAAACTTTCTTGAAATTGGCGGCGACTAGGAGCGCAGCGAGATTCCAGGCGTTAGATCTTCTCTCACCATCAACTTGTGTTCATAGCCTTATTGCCACCTTGGACAGAAGTCTAAGGAACATTGTAACTCTTGTCGATAGTCAGGTTGCAATTAAAGCTTTGTCATCGCATATTATAAGAGTAAACTGCTCCGTAACACGAAGCTAGCGCTCAGCCGTATTCATCACCACTCAAAAAACCCCTGCTGGGTTACGGGTCTCTCAGGTGTCCCTGATAACGCCAGGAACGGCTTAGCGCTGGCAGCTAACCTTGTAGTTACGGACATAAAAAGATCATTGCAGGACGTTGTATCGCAAATCAGTGGAGACGGCTAGAGCTCTGGCGGAAAAAGAATGAGACATTGTGTCCAGTTGTCGCATCTCCCGAGCACTCTGGCCGAGATATGATCCAAAACAGACAGAAAGCATCAAAAACCTGCTGTACGACTGCCCGGCGCTTCTTAGAAGACTAAGCTAGTTTCTGGGTAAACCATTCTTTAAGATAATTCTACCCAGATCCTGGTATAAGAGCCTATATGCCCATAGCGGAACTGGCTGCTTTCGTCGAATCCTGAAAGTGGTTCTGCAGCATTAGACACTTTCTTCCCCTTCTTTTAATTAGGTAATACAATGGACCTCATGGTCGCTGGATGATCTCAGTCACTGCTGCCTATGCAACCTAACCTAATCTTTATTAACTTTTAAAACATGCAGAGGAATTGTAGAACCTAAATTTCTTTTCAAAATCGATTAACAACTATTCTTAGATCTGAGGTCAGCGATGGATTAGACTTAAAATGTATATTCTTGGTTAAATCGAAAAGTTTTTATTGCCTTTGGTTAGAAAAAAAATATGTTTTTGTCAATCATCTCTTAATGACTATGCATATAATTCTACTTTCCAGCATCTTTTTGTATAAATTTCTACATATCTTAGAAAAGATGACAGACTTTGACATAAACTCCCACACCTGATACACTATATATCCATTTCCATCGTCGATGTTGCATACGTCAGATTAAATCCAAAGTGATTCTTCTAAAAGTGTATGAAGTGAAGTGAGGCAAGAAGAAAAACACAAACACACCCTAAATGACAGGAAAACCCACACACACACACACACTCAGTCAAAGCGAACCCATAAAGTAAACGTACGGTAGGAAAACTAACTGAGGGTAAACAAGAAAAAAAACAAGAAAAAAGTGAAAAACTGGAGTAAAGTATTGCTGGGGCGGTGTTACTTTATCATTGAACCGAGAAAATGGAAAATGGCAGCCACTGAAAGTGAAACAGTGGCAACAAAACGAATGGCAAACTGTTGCCGGGTACTCCATAAAGTTCTGGCTGTGTGGGAAGGATGGGACGACTCGACACGGACAAAGTGTATACAAGATGACGCTCTCGCTGACGGTAACTTGATTTCAAGCTTGACTAGTGTGGGAGAAAACTCAATATTTCCTGATAGTTAAAAATGCATAAAAATAAATCTAAAGAAAATATACAGATAAGACAACGAAATGTAGCTATCTATAGATAGACTAGAGTATCCTGCAAACTCACCGATTTATCGCCCAGGTTGTCCACTCTACAGTTGATGGCCGCCGTGTGCCCGGTGCGTGCCGTAATGTTCCGTGGCATGCCAAAGTCAAAAACAGGCGGCGGATAACTCGATTCGCCTTCTTCATCTTCTTCGAGATGATGTTCCGTGTCATCCAGTGCATTGCCAAAGTTGTGCTTCTTCTTGTTGTGGTTGTTGTTATTGTTGTTGTTGTTGCTGCTATGCTGGTTATAGCCGTTGTAGTTGTGGCTATTGACAAGCGAAGCAATGTAGACATCATCATCAACGGACGGTGCCAACAAATCATTGCCAGCTGGTTGAGCTGCAATTGAAGAAAAAGAGAAAAAAATGGTCAAATAGGACAAGTGGAGAATTTAATAAAAAATGGAAATGGAAAATGAAGTTTTTATTGGGCAAGCCGAATATAGCACACTCTGGTGGTTCCTGGGGGGACTTTAGATTTCTTTTAATGTTCCACTGGGGAGTTTTGGGCTCGAACCCCATTTTGGGTTTTTTTTTGCAAGCTACGACTTATATACTCCTCGAAGGGAATGTATAGGTTTGGTGTATGCAGATGTGCGATGCCCTGATGGACTCGGAATATATACAGCGGACGGACACGGGATGTTCCCTGGAGTGCTGGCGACACCGGAGAGAATGAGGCTGCTGGCAGCATTCGCCGAAGTCGTATTTATGCGGCGTCGGCGGATGATAGGACCACTAGACCACTGCTAGATGGGTGACCAGTCCCGGGCATTTGATGCCAAAACTGGCGGGGTCCCCCAAATCCGAGTCTGTCGGGACTGAAAAAAGGGCAAACAGAACCCTTGATTTCGGTACCACGGGTTAAGTATACGTCCAAGCGTACTCATTGAGGTCGGCCCCCTTGTGGGAGTATCGTGGTTGCTGTGGTTAAAACCCAAATCGCAGGTAGAGTCAGCTTGGCTCGGCGTGGTGTTGCGATCTCAACCGGGTGCTGCTAGCCATAAAGCAGAAAAGATGATAGATACATCTCGCCCCTCACCAAGGGCGAATGGCATAGCCCGACAACATGCTTTCGAATTGGTACCAAAGGAACATATCACGTTAAATAAAATCCGGAAAGATCTGGTTATCATGTTTAAGTTTGCAACATTGTAGAACATTTTCTTTTTATCCTCATAAAAGCCTCTTAAATTTCTCTCAATTCTTTGTCTAATTCGCCTCAAAGCTTCTGACAAATTTAAAATACTCTTCCCAAGTTAAAGTAGATTACAAAAGAGTATAGAAAAATGTCACTGGAGCAAATGGCAATTGCTGATTGAATTTCACTTTGTTGCGTTAACATTACTTTGCATGCCGGAAGGCTTTTCAGGACTCAGGATTGGGATGGGTAACAACTTTTGGTCTCGTTTGCTGCATCTTCAAAACTTCATTTACAGCTTAGTCGTCCTTGGGGGCCAAATAGTAAAAGAGCAAAAAAAATGCACTTTAAACTGACGGCATTTCTTTGGTTCTTACTTTGAGCACTTCTGGCTAGGCCAGAATAAAACAACAACAGCAAGGCTAAAGTACATAAGGAAACCGAAGTGTAGGCAAAAGATGAATTGCACTGAGTGCAAATTAATTAAATGCCACTCAAGGATCCACAAACAAAAGGCAGCAAGGAACTTGAAGAATGTGTATACGACTCATTGCCTTTTATGTATTTCCCGACTATATACTCGTACATATATATACATACATATATGTATATGTCAAAAATGCATGATGACACGGCATTTTGAGGGTCGTTTAGACAAAGCCACACTGGCAAACAAAAGGAATCATCTAAATGGCTATATAAACCGTATACCATGTACCATACATAGCAGCTAGCATATAGCATATTGCGTATACGTTATTATACCACATAATGACGAGCTATTAAGAGCACTGAAAATAATTATTAAGGCGTGTTACATTCAATTGAATGATTTCCGGCTATGCTCTAAAACAACGGAAATTGCTTCTAATTAAAATAAATGGCCATTTTAATGGCTGCATGTGAAGCAGGCAAACACAAATGGCGGCGCCAAAAATGAGAGAAATGCGATATTTTTTTTTTGACAGCCAGATATTTAAGAAAAATCAGTTGGAGATTATTTTCAAGCACGCGCAACGAATTACTCAAAAAAACAAAATGGAGTATGCGAAGCGGATGCAGGTCATAAAATATGATATCAAAGTTTGGGCCGTGTTGGCATTTCTTGACCATTAAAAATACATTTTGGAATGACGAGTTGCTTTAAATGTGTTGTTGCTTTAAAGGATGATATTTGAGGATTTATTGTATAGGAAAATTGTAAAAGAGGTAAAACATAGTATACGCGAATAAAAAATAATTTATATTAACTCCCATGAGTCCCAGCAGTAGACTCAGCTTAAGATTATTAGTAAGTATAATATAAACAGAATCCCAAGAAACTTTTTTAGGCAATAAATTTTGGCTTTGAAATGTAAATTTCACCAACACGCTTCAGTGATTTTGAAATTTTTGGGAACCATCTTTTGGTCCATCGTATCGAATAATCGGTTATCGATTTGCATAGCATTCGTAGAATACTTACACATTTTATTGCAGCAGTCAGATCTGAATACCTCATTTGAATTGGCGTCCTGGTTCAGGAAGTAAATTAAATTAGGGTCTTCCATCAGTAAATTCATTAATAAAGAAGAGATCTATCGATAAGCAGACTTCATGAAAACTATTTTAGTCCATATAATGTGGCTCTAAAGTGAACATTTTAAGAAATATTTATTTGTATCAAATTTTTCTGGGGCCATCTTATGACCTATCGTATTAATTAATCGGTATTCAATACCGATATTACAGCAATGAGAGTTCAATGCCTCGAAAAAATTGGCTCTCTGGTTCAAGACGCAAATTTAATTGCGGCTGCCCAGCTCATTAGTAAATTCATCTAAAAAGAAGGAGCTTATCGTTTAGCAGAGTCCACAAAAGATCTTGTCTTAGCAAGCTTGTTGGATCAGTTGGACAATCTGGAACCGATTTCAATTACGTTTTTGATTTCGAAACTTATAAAATATATTGTAGAGGACTGAATTTAGTTTTTCTTTATTGTTGGAGATGTTTAGCCCACATTTAGTTAATGATTTCAAGGGAAAAATTTTATCGATAGGCAGAGACTTCAGGAAAAACATCAAGCAAGTTTTAACTTGTGGTAATGAATTAATGATTTGCCTATAAATTAATTTAAAGCGACGAAATCTCTCGCTAAACGGAGTCCACAGAAGCTCTCATAAAGGGCGGAACGACTGGCAGATAACTCTTCTTTTATTCCTTTAATTCCTTGAGGAGCATATGTAGCTCAGATAAGTGCTTATTGCAATGGACTGCGGTTATTTTCATGATAAATTTTTCTGATTTACAAAAATGAAGACCTTCAGTATATCTGCAAAATGACCCCTAGAGGAAAAGCTTATCGATAACTAGAGCTTGTAAGTTTTTGCTCGGGAAGTATTTTGATCATATTCTCCAGGCTGACGATGATGATTATAGATTTCGTCAATCTAGAATTCATTGCATGATCTGGATTGAACATTATTAATGATAAAGGCTTTGATTATAATCGACAATTATCGATAAGCGAAGTCTTCAGAAACTAGCTAATGGCACAGATTTGATCATCTCTCCTATACCTATAGATATGATTTTCGATTTTGACATTGTAGTGTCTCCCGTTTTTTGATGTGAATGGATTATTTTATCAAGAAATCGGTAATCGTCTTGTATGATACCGTCTTAAAACTTATGTTACTGATTGTAGAAGGCTAGGGTGACAAGTATTTTGTGTTTCTATATATCAAAAATGAGATAAAATTTTTAATTATAGATTTAATGGATCCTGTCACTTTGGTCAGTAGCGTAGGAAGCTTTTTTCCATGGACAATGGTCGAACTAATTTTCATGCTTTTTCAGGGCTATTTTATGGTCCTACCTACTTTGTTAAAATCGAAAATAGGGTTATCTAACCTTAACTTTTAAAATGGTTGTGCATAGAGATTGGGTACATCCACGAACAAATGCCGAAAGAAGGACTTAAAAGTCCACTTTCAATTGATCTATTAAACTACTTGCTCCCATATTCTACTCTGGAGCTCTAGGAAACATATACAATAAACAATGAGTTTAAAATCATTTCAACTAGATTCTGACGCAAAGTCAAGAAAAGTTCTAAGTAATTAATAAATGTATTAACATAATAAACCAATACGTATAGACATATTTCTATTATTATGACTTTAAGTAATCAAGTCTATTCCCAAAATTTCGTTATCAAAACTTTATTATATTATTTAACTATCAAATTTTCAAAGAGTTCCTTAAACACTAACTAAAATCTGTCATTTATGGTTTAATTTTCTTATAGTAAATAATTTTCATATCAGCATTATCATCAAACAATGTCCCTATATACCCTTTGATTTTGCCTCAAAAGCAGCTTCACTTCATATTTTCCTGCACGAGTTACCCCAAGTTCAGGTTACAAATTAGCGTTGACTTTGACTATAATTGTAGCTATGTATATTTACATATATGCATTATCCTTTCATGTTCAAACACACTTTGTGTCACAACAAGCGGAGCAACAAGTAAACATAAATATACAATTCCATCCTTTTTCACAGGAATTTATTTGACATTTTAATGAGCGCATAATGGGCTGTCGCTTCTAGTAGTCGGAGCAACCATGTCAAATGGTTCGGGGTTTAGGGTTGCCAGGTGGCCAGGTGGGCAGTAAGGACTCGCATAGTTGCTGAAAATGGCGACAGCTCCTGGAAAATACACATATGCAGCTTTGCACAGCTATGCTGGGTTTACATTGCAACATGGAGCGCTAGAATTTAGCAAAAATGTGGAGGAGCTAAGCTTACTGGATTAAATAGTTTTTTTTTTTAAGTGTGACGAGTATTCAATATTTTTACATACTCATTGGGGGGACAAAAGCTGTAATAGAGTAAACATCTGTGCTATTGTGAGTCTGCGAATGAAGAAATTTTTTTTTTTTTTGAAGAAAAATGGATTTAGTTCCACTGAGACAAAAGCTGGCACGGGTACAGGGCAGCCGTAGAATAAAACAGCTCTGCCATTGTTCGATTAGTAAGATTTTGTTTATTTTAAGTATTAAATGGAACTAGTTCAATTTTATTCACCAAAAAATTAGTTTTAAGTTCAAATGGTCAAATTTTCTTAAAAAACGTTTTACCGTCTGTATTTTTAGATATTTCCATTTGTAGATTTATGTTTGCTTAAAAGAGGAAAATAAAGTGCAGAACAATATTTATATGTACGTAAGATGTTCCCATGTAGTTTGCTGACTCCATTCAGAAGAGCATCAAGGTAATCAATGACATTGCTTCAAAGTTTGGGACAACTGAAGTAAGATTACGAAAGAAATTTAGGAAGTTGACCTTGAGAAGTGTCTCATAGGACATGTCAAGTAGCTTTCTACCATAATAACCCAATAAGAGGTGTCAAATTTTGTAATATTATTTTGGAACTTCTTTTAGTGAACTTGTTCATTGAATTGTGAATATTAGCATAGTGTCATAATGAACTGGCTCTTTTCTTATAAAAGGTTTTTTTTAAGGATAATTTGGCGTCGGGAAACACGAAAATGGAAACCATTTTTTTTCTTAAGCCCCGTTTTCGAGAACATGGTTTTGGGCAGTTGTTTTAGTTTTTCCTTAATATCTCTTGAATAAAATGTTGTATCGACATGAAAGACAATTAGATTGAAAGGTATTGATGTGCTCTTCCTGTATGTACTTGTACAGATTAAGTAAAAATTACCGATGTTAAAGATACCCAAAGTCGAAAAAAAAATACTTTTTTTGTTCAAAAATGTAACTTAGTGAAAATTTTATCTTTAGCATTTTCCGTTCATGGTTCCATAACTTCTACAATTCCTATTCGGTTTCGAAGAGCTTAGACTCGAAATATTCGTAAAAAAAGTCTTCTTTAGCTTAAAGCTTAACATTATTTTTTTCATTAATAAAATTAATACCGAAAATACGTAATTTAAAAAAATATTCAAAAATTATAATTTTTTTCGACTTTGGCTGGCTGCAATGGTTTCCTTTTTCGTGTTTCCCGACCCCAATTTAGCCTAATAAACACTTTTTGCTGGAGGTTAATTTTTGCAATAACTACATATAAAAGAAAATTGTATTAATCTACATGATAGTATAGTATAAAAAGTTAATTTTTTAATAAGTTGCTAAATCCTGTTTACTTTGTTTATATTTACTTTTACATTTTTTAGCCAGGATTACATTTTTGAATGCCACTCTACTATCATTTATATTCCATAGCAGCTTAGCCCTTAAGCCGAAGCTTTTTTATATTAATTTTTGTACTTACAGCTTAAACGAAGTATGCAGTCTATATATAAATTTTTAGCTGTTATATAGCAAACAGCTTATATTTATTTACATACAATTAAGCTTAGCTATTTATAAATATTTGTTAATAAAGTTTTGAAATAGAAGCTTAAGCCTAATCATAAAAGATAAATAAAACAAGGAAATAGGCAGGTGACCCTTTTCTTAAATAGAGTCTTCTAGGCTTTTTCTTTTTCAAGGCAATAATATGCATTTTATTTTAATTTTTTTAATATTTAAGAAAAAACATTTTTTTATTTAAAACTATCAAAAAAATTAGATTAAATTGAAACTATATTTGCGTTACATTTAATAAATATTATATAAAAAAAAAATGTAATTTATACCAAAAAAATTTATGGAAACTACTTAAAAACCCAAAAAAAAAAACAAAATTTACTTGACTGAGAACCGAACTTAGTTTAAATTTGAATCCTAGAATTAATTTAAATCCTAGAAACCACATTCAGCTCTATATCTATATATAGGTAGATAGATATTTGGGAATTAGCGTCTCAACTCACTTAAACCGATAACAGGCGCCTTGTGAAACCGATAAGGGGAGTAAGTGGTAAGGATTAAGTATAGACAGAATTAGGGAAATAGAAAAAGTGGAAAATGTTGGACCATGTTTAACGTGGGATTCGAACCCACAACCTCTGGGATGATAGTCTACTGCACTGACGCTAGGCTATCGAGGCCGCTCTATATCAATCCATAAATGCTAAAAAAAAATCTGTGAGGTACCGATTGTGTTTTTATGCGTGAAGATATCAAGGTGAAACTAGCACTATGTGCTTGCCAGACTTTACACGGCTTGCACAATGTAATATGAAACATAAAAATTTATCAAGGGCGAATTACAACAATAGCACCCCTTCAACAACAATTTACTGAACATTATTTCATATTTGTTTATTATTGTTTCAATATTTAATGGAGCTTTGTTGTAACACAATAAAGGTTATAGAGCTTTAAAGTATAAGGTATTTTAAAGTAGGGCTGGAGCGACTTTAGCATTCTTGCAAGCATGTATTATGAATATTAATAAATGTACAGAGTATATTATGGTCTGAATGCTATTTATTGAATAAAGAAGATCGTACGTGAATTTTCGTGCGAAGCACGCAGGTGGCGGTGCCCCCTAGTAAATAGTATTTCGTCAAAACTGTTTATCTACTCACACAACTTAGCTTATTTCGTTACGTGACGATTTTTTCTACCATTTCCCTCTATCTCTTTAGCAACTTTTTATATGATATTAATTTAAAATAACTCATTAAAGGTTCTTTTAACATAGAATATGTTTTTCTTAACGGGCACACCTAGTGTGCCAGCCTAAAAAAATGCCATTTTTGGGAATTAATAAAAAAAAAACTAGTGAATCCATCTACTTAAAATTTTGAGGGTATATTTATACATGTTTTGAGAATACACAGTAAAATTTTTGAAATAAAATATTGAATATTTTTGAAATGACACGTGATCTCCGGCGGCGCCAAAAAAAAAGGTCCTCCACTACTGGAGTGATTGCAGCCTTCTCCGTTGATAAAACGAATAAAAAAAAATTCTCGTTAAACTAAAACATATTGTCTGTACGATGAACCACGGGCGAACAAAAAAATCGAAAATTGACAAAATGGCGGCATGTTGAAAAAAAAGTTAAATTTTTCCCAAAATTTTGGTCGTTTTTGGCCTGCCAAAATTCGATTTTTGATCAGATCAAAAAACTGGAGGGTCATCGTATGGAGAACTATATAGAGGAGATGGAAAAAAAATTTTATAGGGATCGGATCATTTGTCTCCGAGTAATCACTCCAGCAAATTCAAAAAATGCTGTTTCGAGAAAAACGCGTTTAAGTGACAACCTAAAAAAATGTAATTTTTGGGAATTAAAAAAAAAAACTAGTGAATCCATCTATTTAAAATTTTGAGGGTATATTTATATGTACATGTTTTGAGAATACTCAGTAAAATTTTTGAAATAAAATATTTAATATTTTTGAAATGACACGCGATCTCAGGTATATACCAACTATCTTACTGCCGAGCGGCTACTCTTTTAAATGGCTGTAACTCAAAAACTATTTAAGATATCGATTTAAAATTTTAGTATGTTATTTTTAAAGGTATAATCTATCGAAATATGGAAAAAAAAAGGTTTTGAAAATTTCACACTAGGTGTGCCCCTTAAAAGAATTATTGGATACTAGACAATCCCTTTAGCGAAAAAAAAAGGTCTGTTAGGGGTTTTAGCTGGAAAGACAACATTGTAGAGTGCTAGATTTGCAATACAATTCCAACTATAAATTGACTCACTTGAACTTTGTGCCAAAAATGGTTGCGTCTTGATAATACCCTACAGCTGTTCACCCAATTTTAGTGATTATTTTTTTTGTCTCAATATTTTTAATAATACAATTTTACTTGCCTATTAAATAATTTCAGAATAATTTAGTAATAATTTTTCGAGTTCTGACAACGACTTTTATTGCCACAATGTAAATTTAGTGTAAACCTAGCATGACTTAAATATAAAGCTACCGTAATGTTATGACATGTTTTCGTTGCGCTCTTACGTTACTCTTTCGCTATGCTCTGTCTCTATGTCCCTCTCTCTCCTCCACTCTCTTCCACTCTCTCACTCTGTCTTTCTCTTTTTCACTTTTAACTAGGTCACTCACTCGCACATGCTGCACTTGAATGTTTAGGCCAGAGCACTTGTGAATGTTAGACACAAAAATCTAAATTATTTAAGTACCCGCACACAGACACAGCTACACGCACACACAGCTACACCTCTCACACACACACCCACACACACGCACACGTGCACAGAACATATGAAAAAATAACAGCACAAAAAGCTCACGCTGAGTGGCATGCAACAAAAATGCAAAATGCCAAAGTGAGTGCTGAATTTCGCTTGTTGTTTTGCTTTTTGCCACACACAGATACACCAACCTCACACATGCACGCGTCCACACACAGATACATCTATAATGCATAGTAACACACATACTAGTGCACATTTTTGGCATCATTTAGATGCTCGTAAAGCAACTGATGCAAATTTAATTTGGACACCTCGCAAAAAGTGCGAACTGCACACGGCTGGCTTAAGGGGGAGCGGAGAGAGAGAGAGAGAGAGAGAGAGAGAGAGAGTTTTAAAGGGGGTGGCGGGCTTTGAAGGGATCCCAAAGTGAAAGCTATCTACGTCCATAACTTTCGCTTGAGTGTGTATGAACTGCAACTAATGATGTTGCAGGCACTCGAATGCGCCTTTTTGATTTAACGATAGGTTTTTTGTTTACCCCGAAATACACTCAAATACTCATGCACACACAGATACACTCACATATACACACTACTGCAGCTTAATGACCGACACTGACTGCTCTTGTGGTTGTTGTTTTTTTGTTGCTATTACTGTTGTTGCTGTTGTTGTTGGTTGACTGCCGTTGATGTGCCTCCTGGCTTTTGGCAGCAATTTGTTGCTGATGCGCACACATAAACTTTATGCTCAGTTGCACTTCTTTACAATATACTCTTATTTCGTAGAAAGAAAGGAGTATTATGAGTTTGTGAAGCGGTTGGTAATATCTCAAATAACGAACTTTGAAACTAACTTCGAGCTATGCTTGGAATATTAATCTTAGTTTATCAAAAATTATTATAGTAACTCTTAAGAATCGGGCTATAAGACGAAATCGAATAACGAAACATTTTTTTAAAACTATGAAATATGTACTTCGAATAGAATATCGACAATCGAGTGATGTGGGTCGGCATTGTGAAATACAGAGAAAGTCTCTCATGATATTTTGCCAGAACTAGGATATTTCTGGAGGAAAAAGCAACTCTAGGCACGATAACACTAGACTTGAACTTCAGAAAGTATTTGTTGAAAGTATTGTTTCAGAAATTGGAGTTGGTAAGCTCTTAGGTACCCCTAAAGATACTTAGGATACTCAGTACAGCTTATGCAGCTTAGTATAAAGTTTTTCAAAAATTATCCGAATTATCGAAAGTCTCGAGAAACAAGCCCAAAAAATTTAACGATTTAAAGAAAAATTGTAAAGCTTAAAAAGTTACGGTCTACTTGCGTCCAAGAAAATATTTGAACTAATCTTTAAAGCAAGATGATAGTTCCGAACAAAGTTGATTAAATTGTTTATTTCGTTAGAAAGATAGATAAAAAGCGGTTAATAACATTTTTTTTTTGAGCTATTAGAGCAAAGTTCTTCAACAGAGCTTAAGTGATGTAAGGTAAAAACAAATAGCTTTGTAGAGTAGTAAAAAGCTGCTTATAGAGAATCGGAATAAGTTTATTATTAATTAAAATTTTGTAGAAGTAATTAAAAAAAATAAAAATTTATACAAAATAGTAATCAATATGTTATAAAAAAGAATAAATAAAATAAAGGGATATTCTTACATATTAAATAATATAATATTTAAATATTTGTAATTGTAGGTTTTTATACCCTGTACCGTATGGTACCAAGGGTATATTAAGTTTGTGCAAGCCGAAAATGTATTTAACATATAGAAGGAGACGTCGGAGACACCCCAAAGTTACCTAAAATATGATCAGGGTGAATAGAGAAGTCGATATACCCATGTCCGTCTGTCCGTCTGTCCGTCTGTCTGTGTGAACGCCTAGATCTCAGAGATGGTAAGAGCTAGAGCTACCAAACTTTCACATTAGATCCCAAATTATTCCATAGAGGCAAGTTTATTTTATTTTTTTGATATCGGGGTTGAATTATATAGCTCCCATAGGGGTGTTTGAGACGACCTCGACAAAAAATAAGTTTTAGATGAATAATTCGTTTGTTTATGAAGATATCGTAACCAAATTTGGTATTCGTTTTTTATAGTTCCCAATCACTGTACCAAATTTGATCAAAATCGGTTGACTATATCATATAGCTACCATAGGACCGATCGGCCAAAATAACTTTTTTAAAGAAAAGTTCGCTATATTTCGTTTTTTAATAAAGATATCGTAACCAGATTTGGCGTTTGGAAATTTTTTAGTCCACTTAAGCAATGTGCCAAATTTGAACAAAATCAGTTGACTATATCATATACGTCCGCCATTTTTTATAAATTAAAATTGAATTATTTTAATTCTATTTTTATACTATTTTTTTAATATTTTTTTTATTATTGTTTTGAATGTATGTATGTTTCTTATAAAGTATATATTTTTATAAACATTTTATATTAATTAATTTCTATTCTCTGTTTAATTTATAATTTATATTTTGCGCATGTATACATTTTTTTTAAAGTTTAAAGATTTTTTTTATTGATTGATTATTGATTTTATTAATGAATATATATTTTTTTAAGATACCGCTTTTTACGATATGATGTATAAAAAAACAATTATTTTCTAAAAAATATTTAATGAGACATATTTTGCATTTTAAAATTCATAAAAAAAATTGCCTTTAATTCCCTTTTTTACAAAAATTTTTAATTATATTTTGTATATAATTTTTAATGAATATATTTTAAATTATATCAAAATAAACAAATTCCTTAAATTATACTATTTTATTACATATTTTTATTTAACAATATTTACATTTTCAATTATTTTTTGCATAAAAACTATAAGATTTTTTCTTCTTAAAAATTTGAATATTTTACTAAGCAATTATATCACATTTTTGACCAAACTAGAGAAGAGAGTTCAATTCAATTATAAAGTAAGAAAGAAATTATAAATAGGTTTCTGACTTTCCAGCTGCTAAATTTTATTTGCCATAAAAGAAAAAGGCAAAAAAGTGGCTTATTATTTTAAAATATTTCAGTTTTTTGTTTATTTTACTTAAATTTTTAAAATTATGCTCTTGTTGAATATATTTTCTAAATTTTTAATGAACTTACAAAAATTGCTTTTTCATAGAGCTATTAAATTTTTTTAATTTTATGGGTGCTATTAAGAACCTTTTAATATTTTCAAACCAATCCGTTTCATGGAACATGATTGAAGTTTAATAAATTTTTCTCTTAAATTATTTTCTTAAAGCTCAGATTCCATACATTTTCGGAAGAACAAACTTAGGTCAAGCTTTTAGATAGAGTGCAAACCAACGTCATTCCCAGCTTGAAAATTAAAATCAAATTTTCCTTTGATTACTACTTCATTCCTAAAAAAAATTCTTCAGGCTTATCCTAATAACTTTCCATAGAGTATTTCAACTTCACCATTTAATTTAACTCTTTCGTTCCTGTTTTTTGTTTTTATTTTTGGCCAGCCATACTCAATTGCTGCGGTTTCTGTGCGTCGAGCCATTTGCTCGTTTTTATATTTCCATTTTAACTGCAGTGGGGCAGAAAAGCAAAAATCAACCAAAGTATAAAACAACAACAAAAAAAAGCTCAGAGGACATCAACTTCAACTTTGCAGTACTTGACATTTTACATTGTATTAATTTTTGCGGCTCTAACAATAATCAAAATAAAAGTCAAGTGTAGGCATAAAATCGTGATTGACCTTGAGATGCTTTTTGTAGTTGTTCTTGTTGTTTTTGTTGTTGTTGTTGCATGCCACTCAAAGATTTTGGAAAGCCACTTTGCCGCTTTGTCTGCAGCTTATAACAAAAGTACCACAAAAAAACGTAATAAATTCAATTTTTATTTGTAGTCTACTTTTGTGCTTAACGTAATATAACGCATACGTAACGTAAGCAGCTGATAAGTGTTAAGATTAAGCCGCTTAGCCATAAATGATTTGTGAACGTCAATAAAACCAAAATCTTTCAATTTAACAATCTTTGTCAAGTTTTTGTTTAAATGTAAAGCAGTGCAAAGCCATTAAGGAGTAGAAGTAATGAAATTTAAGTTTTTATTTTATTGCAGTTTTGGGATTTTTTAATTGTAGTTTACCAACTAATGGAATTTTAAGCATCTCTGTCTAGACAAAATGGAGAATTTTAGTGCAATTAAGCGTAGCCTAAGGAATTTTTTTCCATGTCTGCCGAGTGCTAGACGACTAGACTTTTTTTTTAACTCGCCCATTGATTTTTATTATATGTTCTTTTTTTTTTGTTTTATTACAGCTCGTATATGGTGGATAAATTTTTATGGCCTCAAGAAAACGGGTAAGTGCATAAAATATGGAAGAAGCTTTAAAGATTTTATTATACAAAATGGCGGACTGTTAATGTGACTAATGGCTTTTTAAGACATCGATTTTAAATTATTCACATATTTTTTTTAAATTTAAAATAAATGTAATTCAAAGTTTTAAATCGTTTATACGAAATATAAATAATTAATTGAAATTCTTAAAGCAGCTAAACCTCTGAAAAATGTTATTCTTTTCAACATTATATTTATATAAAAATATTTTAAGACTATTTACTATCCACATAGTGAAAATCTGTGAAATTTTAAGAAAAATCTCTCAATACAATTTGTCAGAACTAGCATATTCCTGGAAGAAAAAGAAACTACATCTAAGATAACACCTGACTTGAGCTACAAAAAGTGTTTCAGTTTGTTTCGGATATGCTTAGGATCAGATAGTTATCCTTTATTTTTAGTAAGAATATCAAAAAGTAGCCGACTAATTTATATCCGCACGAAAACTCTTGAAAAACTGTAAAAAATGTAAATAAAATGAGAAAAAATTATACTGCTTAAAAGGGTCTAAAGGTCTGCTTGAGTCCAAGGTAGTGTTCGAAAGTAACTTTTTATCAAGATGATGGTTCTAACCGTAGTTTATTTAATTTAAATCATAATAAAGGATCAAAAGCTGAATTTTTATTTTGAGATATTGCAGCAAATTATATTAAATGGTCACGTACCGAATTTAGTTACGTAGTAGAATTTAGATTAAGACAGTCAGTAGGGAGGTGGATATAGTAAATCGTAATGAGTTTTAGATTTGATTCATTATTAAGGTTAATTTTTTTTTAAATTTTTTGTTTCTATAATAGAAACACACAGAATAAATAGGGCTAAGTAATTTATTGCAAAACTACTCAACTCTTTGAATGTCAGAACATCAAGCGTGAATACCCCTATTATAAATGACACTATTATATTGGGATTTTTTTTTCAAACTTGTAAGGCTTTTGAGAAAAGTTCAAAATATCCCTTTTTATGATTAGGTAAAAGAGAAAAATTGCTTCGAGGAAATATCAAGTTAAATATGTAGGTATAGGAAAATTTGCTATATTTGAGAATTAAAGACAACTTTAAATTGCTTTGGATCATTCTCAATGGTTGGTCAAGTTGGTTGGTTTTTTTTTTCTAAATACATACGATTTGGCAAAAGTCTATTTAGGAGTTACAAAAAGAGCTAACAAGTACAATAAAAAAAAAAAACAAGTGGAATCCGCAAGCTTAATTGTAGTAAAAAAAAACAAGTATTAATTTACTTCCACCCCCTTTGCTAGGGTAACAAGCAAAGTACTCTGGTCGCGGGTCCCTCTACTCTATATAAGTACTAGCATACTATGTTTGAAGATACCGGAAGGTACGGAATGAAATAGAATACTACATTAATAATGGAATTAAGGGGAATAATATCAAATGAACTGAAATGAAATGGAATGGATGGAAAAGGAAAAGGAATCATTTGATCTTAAATGGAAAGGTACGGAAAAAAAGGGACCCATATGAACTGAATTGGAATGGAATGGAAGAATAAGGAATCATATGATCTTAAAAAGAATGGAATGGAAGAAATATGAATCATAAGTAATAACTGAATCGAACTCAAATGGAATAGACCGGAAGAAAAAGGAATCATATGAACTGAAATGGGGTGGAATAGAATGGAAGAAAATGCAATCATATGAACTGAAATGGAATGGATTGGAAGGAAAAGTGTCAAATGGAATGGTATCAAATGGAATAGTGAAAGTAGAATGGAGTAGTGTAAAATTGGATGGAATGGTGCCAAATAGAATAGAATTTATAATCCCCTTTTTGGCAGCAAGTTTCTCAAGTTAATCCAGGAAGGAATGGTATCGAATGGAATGGAATGGGAACAGTAGAATGGATTAGTGTCAAATAGAATAGAATTTATAATCCCCTTTTTGACAGCAAGTTTTTCAAGTTAATCCAGGAAGTAATGGTACCGAATGGAATGGGAACAGTAGAATGGATTAGTGTCAAATGGAATGGTGACAAATATTTAAATTTTTTTGGGAGCAAGTTTCACAAGTTAATCCAGGAAGGAATAATATCGATTGGAATGGGAATAGTAGAATGAATAGTAGTATGAAATGGAATAAAATGATGCCAAATTGAATGAAATTTAATTGGATTGAATTGAAGGATTGCTGCACGTTTCCCTTTTAATTTTTATCCTTCACAAGTTAATCCAGCTTTTGAACCATCTTTTGAACCTTGTAAAAATTATATCCTTATCCAAAAAATGTAGTTCTGTGGATACTTCGAAAAAATTTGTAGGTAAGGAGTTAAGTTCTTCTAAAACGTTTCAATATTCTTTTTAACTTTTATCCTATATAATTCTTTTAATTAATATTATATTTTTCGTACGTAATTGGCTTTGAGCAGTTCTGATTGCAATTTAGGGAAAAGAAGAAGGAAAAGAAATACCTAATTCTTTCGATTGCTAATAATTCTTGGCAACTACTTTTATTTGGATCAAATCGGAAGGAATCTCTTATCTATCTATGTATTTTGAGATGCTATTCAGTTTATTTTCCTATTCCAGCACAACAGTTTAATGTGTTATGTTTGTTAAATTTGTCTTTAAAATTTTGTAAGGCAAACAAATTTTGTCTCCTAATATCACTTCCTTCACTATCTTCTTTTTCGAGGCATCTTTAAACTATTTTCGTGTACCTATAACAAGCTTAAAATCATAAAAAGCTCAATTTTTTTTCTTAAAAAATGTCCTATATTTTCAAGATATTTTTCCCCTATATAAAATGTATCTCACAGAACCCTATTTCAACACTCGCAATTAACTCAATTATGCCTCGTATGATGCACTTCAAGCTAAAAACTTTAAGAGGCCAAGTGAGATGTGACCCTAAGCACTTTTTGGCTTGAAGTATTAAAGCTCTAAGCCAAAGAAAAACGCCTGTCAGGCAAATAAGCCCTTTTCAAAAATTCAATAAGCCACTTCCAATGTTATCTGCTGTGTGGGTTTATATACAGTTTATCCTACAGATATACATATATTTATTAAAATTGTTGTGCAGAAATTTTATTTTGCATATCAAAAGGCGTTTGTGGTCGTCGCATGGCCCGAAGGAATTGGCCAGCTCTATACATTCTCACATTTCCGTCGTAGTTTCTCTACGCTCTCAATTTTGAAGAGTGAAATGTATTCGTGCTGGGGAATATTTGTATTTACTTAAGCAGGACATAAAAATAAAAACAACTTTACAGCCAAGACAAGTCAAGTAATAAGTTAAGTAGCCATTGGCTAAGAGCAAGTGCCATACTTTTAAGCTCTCGTTTTAGCCTCATTCAAGTTGCGGTTTATGGTTTTTTTACTTGTTTCATAACTGTAAGTAAATGACCCGGGGCAAGTTGTAGGTTGCAAGAGCTCCTACACACACTCTGGACATGTCAATGAACCGCTGAGTAGTCAACAGATCTGGGCTCATGTGGCATTATGGATAAAGTTGCAAGTCTGTCGTGGTTCTATATAAAGAACTTTGGTCACAATAAATGCAGCCTAAGCCTTGGGATATTTGCAGCTATCAATGGGAGCATAGACAGAGATAAGCCTGAAAGAAGGGCGCGAATTGGTGGTGGTGAAGCTTGAACACTCTGCTTGGGTCATATAGAAATTCAATAGAAGTATTTAGATTTGAAAATTAAGTCATTTTATGCTCTTTTTGTCAGTAAGAAAGTTTAATGAAGTTACAGAAATGGGAATCCTTGGGACTTCATAAAATAATGTACAATTTTATTAAGATTTTTTTGACAAAAAGCTTAACTCTATTCAAAAAACGAAATTGCTTTCAAAACAGGGGATATAGCCAATTGGGTTGAATTCGTCGAAGAATTTTTTAAAGGGACCATTTTTTTTTTAATTGAAATGAATTGTCGTCTTAAGTCATTAGCTCCATTGTGATCAAAATTTTAAATCGATACGAAAATCTTTCTGCCAGGTAGATTGATCTTGGAGCAAAAAATTACTGATTCGCGATATTCGATTTTTTTTTTGTGGGCTGACCGGATTCTGTCATGAAGAATATGGACATCAGCATTAAACTGTCGTACCATTTTTTTAAAATATTTTTGGATAAAAAAAAGCTTGAATAATAATTAAAATAAATCAATGCAAAAAAAAAAATAATAGTTGCAAAGAGCAAAAGGGTCTGAAAGAACTCTCCATTTGTCGATTTTCACTGAATTCAGTATTTTCAACAAATCATTATAAGTTGGAACCGATTTTCGGCCATTGGTTTTGCTTTTTTGCTTCTTTTAAAGCTCTGAAGTTTAAGCGAAATCGGCTGAAATCCGTTCTGAAATTATATGAGAAATAATTATTTGGCTCATTTCAACCCTTCCGGATTCACCTCAACTCGAGCTTTAGAATTCATGTCAATTTGGCTTTTTGGAAACGAACTTGCGTCATTTTGGTGGCTTGCAAAAATCGAATGGAATCGTCAAACAATTTTGGCTCCAGTACCGTGGATTCTCATAAGTACATATATAAATAAAAAAATTCAAATTCTAAGATATTTCTTCAACGTATTAAAAAGTTGTAAGTTCACTTTTGTTTCCCAATACAGGATTTTAGAAGATCAAAAATTAACTTAATAAGGTTAATAACCCAAAAAAAAAATTGCCTCCTTAACTTAAACATTTTGAACCTACTAAAAATTAACTATTAATATTCGGTCAGTAGAAAAATAAATGATGACTGAGGTCATGAAGACGACAGAAATTTTTTTCATACATCTTGTATCTTACATTTTTATTACAAAATAGTCATTTATATAGAAATTTCGTATTATGCGTGCTTAATAACCAAACTCACAGATGACCCACCCTGTATATATGTCATCACTTTACTATTTTCTGAAATCTTTTTTAATTCAAAATTTCTAGCCATTGAGAAACAATTTGGCATATGCTTGACACTACTGAAAGAAGCCTGAAACGAAGCTTTTATGTTATATAGGGTGAGTCATCTGGTTGGTTGGTGGGTCAATAACATTTCTTTTTTGTATATTTTCATTGCAAGATTGATATTACTCAAGTATGTATAAATGTCGAATTTTGTTTGTTCAACAACCAAACATACAGATGACCTACCCTATATATATGTCATCACTTCCCGTTTTTCACAAATCTTTTTTAATTTCTATTCTTTGAGAAACAATTTGGTATATGCTTAAAATTGCTCAAAGCTGCTAGGAAACAAAGTTTTTTTATTATATAGGGTGGATCATCTGTTGTTTGTTTCTTTCTGAATTTATCTCTAAACTTATAATGCAAGTTTAAAAGTACTTATGCATTTATAAATGTCGAATTATTTGTGCTTAACAATCAAACCAACAGATGACCCACCCTGTATATATGTCATTACATCACCTTTTTTATGTCTTTTTAAATTTCTAATCTTTCACAAGCAATTTGGCATATGCCAAAAACTGTTCAAAGAAGCCGGAAAGCAAAGCCTTTTATTTAAATAGGGTGGATCATCTGTTGGTTTGGTTATTGCAATTATATTACTATATTTATATTGAAATTTTGAACTGCTCATTTGTATATAATTGTCGAACTATGCGTGCTTAACAACCAAACCAGCAGATGACCCACCCTGTCTATATGCCATCACATCATCTTTTTCATAAATCTTTTTTTATTTCTTATCTTTAAGAAATAATTTGGTATATGCCTAATATTATTAATTTTTACTCATTATTCAAATAATTATGGAAGCTAAGCTTTTTATTTAAATAAGCTGGGTTATCTGTTCATTTGTGGGTTAATTCCACTGCTTATTCGTGTATATATTGCAAATTTGAAACTACTCTTTTGTATATAAATAACGAATTTTGTGTGCTTAACAACCAAACAGGCAGATGACCCACCCTGTCAACACATCGCCTCTTTCTTAAATAGTTTTTTAAATTTATATTTCATAATCTTTAAGAGACCTTCTGGAATACGCTTAAAGCTACTTTGAAGAAGCTAGATAACAATTATATAGGGTGTGGCCATCTGTTTGTTTTTTTGTTAATAGCATTTTTTTTACATATATTTATATTGTAAGGTTGAATACTATTCATTTAAATATGAATGTCGATTTATGTGTGTTTAACAACCAAACCAACAGAGGACTCACCCTATTTATATGACATCACCTAGCATTTTTACAAAATCTTGTTTAATCGCTTACTCTTCCTGTACCAGCTTTACAGAACTTATTCTATATAAAAAAAAATACCCTTATACTTAAGCTTCGCATTGATTTCTACAAAATCCTTTTTTCGAAACCCATTTAGCACCTGTTTGGCACCTGTTTGCTGCTGCAGTTCCTCTGCTGTGCCAAGTGTAAAGTCAAGTTTTAAATCACCAGAGCTGCCAGATGCACCTATATACATTGAGTACACACCTATAAAATTTATTTATAAGTACATACTTAAATTGTATATTGACTTTTGCAAAAATAATGGCTAGCAATTTACAGCCAGAGACAATGAAATATTCCTTACTTTACTTTGCCAACACATGTGTCTTAATGTATTTGAAGTGTGAAAGTGTGTGTGAGTATCTATCTGTGTGAGTGAGTATCTGTATCTGTGTAGGTGCTTATAGAAGGCACACATCATCATTGCCATCATCAGTTACAAGTGCGAACAATAAATTGTCATCAGCTTTTCTCTTTGCGTTTTGCTTTATTTCATTTTCTGTCTGTGTCTTCAATTTATGGCGGATTTTCAATTTTATTTTATATTCTTTTGTATTCTTTTTTATGTGTTTTGTAGCTGAGCCTACGAACTCGACTTCGAGGTGTCTACTCTGATATTATTTTTTTCTGTTGGAGCCGGGGCATTTTTTTATCGCAGCAACTACTTGACAACCCTGAGAAGTATGCTACAGAATACTACAAAAGACACAAATCGGATGTGGAAATCATGTTAAGTTTTTCGCTTGCCTGCACACTTCATTTTTCGCTTTCCTTGACATTTATTCACGCAAATATATACTCACACAAACACAGAGATATTCAAACATATACATATGCCGATTGGCTATTGATTTTTTATATGTATAAGAGAGGGTTGGATTTTAAGTTTCGGGAATAGAGAAAAAGAGCAAACCATTTTTAACGGAAATGTATATTTTAAAATTTTATATTTAAAAAAAAATATAACGTATTTAATTAGGTTTCCAACACTTAGAGATTTTTTTCGGTACGTCAGAAAACTGCTAAAAATGTTTTTGAAATATTTTTCGTGAATAGAAGACTTTCCCATAATCCTATCTTGCAATAAAAAAATAATTTTTTTCGTAAAACAATTGATTTTGCCGACAAAACTCTTTAAAAGACTTTATCTTTTTTTTACTACTTTTCAAAATCTTGAACGAAGAACTGCTAAACATTCCTTCCAAATATTTTTGTGGAATTCAAGATTTGCCTTTTATCGTATCATACTATAAAAAATCACTTTTTTTTTAAACAATTGTCGATTTTGCTCACAAAATTCCTTCAAAGACTCAGAATAGTTTCCAATATCATGAAAAAAAAAAAAAAATCTCCTTAATAAATTTGGATCATTCCAACAAATGTCTTAATTTTCAAGATTACCATTCCTCAAGGTTTTAAGAATAGGATTCATTTGAAGGAAACCTTTTTTCTCGAAGTTATCTTTTAAAATTGTATTTTTGGAAATACAAGATTTTCCCATAATTCTATGATATAATAAAAAATCGCTTTTTTCGAATACAAGTATTGATATTGCCAACAAATTTCCTTTCTTACTTTTCAAGTTTATTATTACCTCGGAATATGAATCTTTTTATTTAAAGAAAACATCTTTCCTCGAATTTCTTACTTAAAGTTGTATTTCCAGGAAAACAAGATTTTCCCATTTTCCCTATCATACAATAAAAAATCCATTTATTCCAAAAGCAAATAGCTTTAGGTTTAAAGAATAGAAAGTTGAAGGAAATCTCTTCCGGAGTTTTCTCTGTTTAAGCTTCAAAAATAGTTTAAAAATCAATCCGACTCGTCCCGGACCCATTTTTGCATGGTTCACATGATTTATGATTCGAAGATCAGAAACCCTCAAAAACATTTCCAATGAAACAAAAAAAACTCTTTGAAGCTAAAAAATAAATCTGGCACACAAGGGATGGTTGAAAAGTGAATATCCTAGCATAAAAGAAATCATAAAATTGTTATTTGGTAGGTTTGTCGGAAAAAGAATTCAATTGAGAATTGAGGAATATCTAGAGAGTTTTTTCCTAGAGACTCTGATATTAAATTATTTACAAAAATGAATTAATTAACATAAATAAATAAAATAAAGACTTCAAATTTTAAAAAGATAATCCAGCACAGTGAAGAATTGGATATATATTATAATTCGCTTGAAATATTATATGGCTTTATGAAAAAAAGCTGAAAGCTCTATAATTTTAAATTAAACAAATGTGGTATTTTTCAGCCTAATTCCATTTTAGTTCTTCAACCGAAGGCTTAATGAAGAAGTTTTTGGCACAAAAAGTAATTAATGGATATAACTTTCTGGGATTGTTAAGTCTAAAACTGAGTTTTCATATTTGTGGGTAGGGGATATAGCACTGCCCCCATATCTCTTTTCTATTAAAGTTGTAATTTAATGTCGAATTTATTGCCAATAAAATTATCTTTAAAATTATTCTTTAAAGCACGACCCTAAGTTTGATATAAAAGAAGATATTATGAAAATTTACCTACATATATTTTCTTGACAGTGCCACGACCCCTGCCCACAAAAACGAACACTTGGTTTTAGACTTGGAACTATGGTCCCTTACACTCTGAAAGTTTCATGTATTAATTATTTCTTTCAGATGAAACTCTTCATTTATTGTACGTACTATGTTAGGAATAACCTTAATGCCACCTTAATTTTTCGAAAGTCTTTTAAAATTATAATTTTTTACGATGAACGATTTTGGATTCTATTTCTAATACGTTTCCTTAACTCCTGAATTCTACATATTTCGATGTTGGCTAATTACACTGTCCAACAGTGAAAAAGAACTTTTCAAGTGACCTAGTGTACGTTGTAGGTCTTGACGAGTAGATCACGATAGCGTTTTTCAAAATTGTCTAACACCCCCAAAATCGGAAGTTATAGCTTAAAAACCGTTTTTCGGGTACTGCGATCACTCCCACTATAACAACGTCGCCATTTTTCAACCGATTTTCGATTGCTTTACGGTTTTGGAAAGAAGAAGATTCAAGCTTTAAGATGATATACATTTGTTTATACTTCATACAAAGCAACTACGAGATTTTTAAAAAGTTATCTAAGATATACAATTTTTTTTTCGTTTTTCACACTTTGAAGTCATTTTTATACCCTGTACCGTATGGTCCAAGGGTATATTAAGTTTGTGCAAGCCGAAAATGTATGTAACATATAGAAGGAGACGTCGGAGACACCCCAAAGTTACCTAAAATATGATCAGGGTGAATAGAGAAGTCGATATACCCATGTCCGTCTGTCCGTCTGTCCGTCTGTCCGTCCGTCCGTCTGTCCGTCTGTCCGTCCGTCCGTCCGTCCGTCCGTGTGAACGCCTAGATCTCAGAGATGGTAAGAGCTAGAGTTACCAAACTTTCACATTAGATCCCATATTATTCCATAGGAGGCAAGTTTATTTTATTTTTTTGATATCGGGGATAAATTATATAGCTCCCATGGGGGTGTTTGAGACGACCTCGAAAAAAAAAAAGCGTTTTAGATGAATAATTCGTTTGTTTATGAAGATATCGTAACGAAATTTGGCAATCGAAAGTTTTTTATAGTTCCCAATCACTGTACCAAATTTGATCAAAATCGGTTGACTATATCATATAGCTCCCATAGGACCGATCGGCCAAAATAACTTTTTTAAAGAAAAATTGGCTATATTTCGTTTTTTAATAAAGATATCCTAACCAGATTTGGCGTTTGGAAATTTTTGAGACCACTTAAGCAATGTGCCAAATTTGAACAAAATCGGTGGACTATATCATATAGCTCCCATAGGTCCGATCTTCCAAAACATCGATTTTTTAACAAAATTTGTTGTGTTTCGTTTGTTTGTTAAGATATTGGGACCAAATTTGACATTCGTGAGTATTTTAATTTAATTTAAATCCAAATCGTTTGACTAGATCATATAGCTCCCATAGGACCAATCGGTCCAAAAACACGTTTTTTATACAAAATTCGATGTGTTTTGTTTGTTTGTAAAGATATTTGAAATAACTTTGGCGTTCATATCTTTTTTAAGGTATTTAAGCACCGTGTCAAATTTTATTGAAATCGGTTGACTATATCATATAGCTCCCATAGGAACGATCGGTCAAAAAAAAATTTTTGCTTAAAAATTCTTCTGTTTTTGGTTTTTTGTGAAGAAATCGGACTTTATTACAAGCTAGTGGTACAGGGTATCCTAAAGTCGTCCGCGCCCGACTTTACGTCCGCCATTTTTATATAACATTTTGTTAAAACACCTTTACTTTTTTTTATTTAATCTTAAAGAAATATTAATTCCGAGTAAGAAAAGTTTTGGTTTATTAAAATCGGTCGATAAATGCTTAAGTTACGACGCTTATTGTAAACAAATTTTTGAAATTTTTTAGAGCACTTAGGCAATGTGCCAAATTTCAACAAAATCGGTTGACTATATCATATAGCTCCCATAGGAATTATCGGTCAAAAAATCGATTTTTTAACAAAATTTGTTGTATTTCGTTTGTTTTTTAAAATATTGCGACCAAATTTGGCACTTGCAAGTTTTTTATTGTTCTTAAGCATTTTACCAAATTTGGTTACGATATCTTCATGAACAAACGAATTATCCATCTAAAACATTTTTTTTTTGTCGACGAAAATTGGATTTCCTTGTTTACAATAAGCGTCGTAACTTAAGCATTTATCGACCGATTTTAATAAACCATAACTTTTCTTACTCGGAATTAATATTTCTTTAAGATTAAATAAAAAAAAGTAAAGGTGTTTTAACAAAATGTTATATAAAAATGACTTCAAAGTGTGAAAAACGAAAAAAAAAGTGTAAATCTTAGATATCTTTTAGAAAAATCGCGTAGTTGCTTTGTATGAAGTATAAACAAATGTATATCATCTTAAAGCTTGAATCTTCTTCTTTCCAAAACCGTAAAGCAATCGAAAATCGGTTGAAAAATGGCGACGTTGTTATAGTGGGAGTGATCGCAGTACCCGAAAAACGGTTTTTAAGCTATAACTTCCGATTTTGGGGGTGTTAGACAATTTTGAAAAACGCTATCGTGATCTACTCGTTAAGACCTACAACGTACACTAGGTCACTTGAAAAGTTCTTTGATTTTTTTCAATTCTGTAGGACAGTGTTATCAAATTGAAGTGAATTGCATTAAAGTATTTTTTTTTAAAGATAAATGAACTAAAATCATGAATTACTCATTGGTTAAGTAACGATTATTTATACTAGTATAACAAAGTTTATCTTCTAATATATCGATAAAAAATATAACAACCTTTTAGCAACATTCTTGTAGTTTTTAATCTTTATAAATTTGATTGAAAATCGCTTGTGAAAGTGAAATTGCAATATGCACTCTCCTTCTAATAATTCACTTCACTCTCCTTCCCGCAACAAACAAGCCCACCCTCGCACTTTATATCCGCGCCCATAAGTATGCTACGCTGTTTTTTATATCTTTAAGGACTCGCTGGCTCTCCTTTGTTGTTGCCACTGACAGTTATTATCAGCACTATGAGCATGTTTGCTTTATGTTCTCACATTTACTCTCTAATGCCTTGGATAGCCTTAGTCCTGAACTTCCTCTCTTCCATCTCTCGTAGTTGCTTCAGCCTTGAGAATAATTTTTAATATTCTTAATGCGGTGACGAAACTTTATTAAGTTTGGGTGATATTCTTTTTTTTTTTTTTATTGTGTTTATTGGCTTTGTGTACTGGTATTGGTATTGTGTTGTGTAAGTGTATTAAACTTTGTAGATTAATGAAGGAGAATGACAATGGAAAGTCAATTGAATGGCCATAAATTATGGATGATTTTTGATTGGCATGAAAAATTGTTATACTAAGCACATGTGGAATGATTATTTTATTAAAAGGAAGTGCGGCTGATGAGAGTAACTTCTGTGAAGATTTAATGAGTGGATAGCGCAGAGCTTTAGATTAATTTTTATTCAATTTGTGGTTTTTTTAAATATTTCATTTTTAAGAGGTCGAGGGTGCTGTTTCAGGAAGATTTATGGAGCTGCTTGGCGATTTTGTAAAGAACTCTTAGGCAATTTGTGAAATGAGTTTTTTAAATATACGAACCAGTTAGTTAGCGAGAGGGTATTAAATTCTAGCCCGTCTCTCAAATTTCGTCAAATTTTGAGAGATCTTTTAGGAAATTTTGAGAAATTTGTACATCGCAATGCATTTTGGCTTATGATTAAAAATCAGATCAAAGATTTAAATCAAGCATTCATTGCATAGAACCTTGAAAAACTAAGCCTGTTTCACATGAAAAAAAAAATACATTTCAGAAAAAAAAACTTTCTGAACTATGGACCTAACTATCAACCTAAATAATTAAAAAAAAGCGATTTATCGATGTGAAAAATATCCAAATAAAATTTAAAATTCTGAAACTAAAGATACTCACCCCAAAAAATATAAATGTTTGTTAATTATTTATATAAAACAAGTATTAAAAAAAAAACTAACAGATTGCCCACCCTTTATTTTAAGAAATTTTTGCTTCCTAGCTTCTTTAAACACTTTTAAGCATATCCCAAATGGTTTCCCAAAGATTAGAAGATGTTACCACCTATCACTACCCCAGCTTGCTGTTCATCGAACTTTGACCTTGGGCAAATGTTAAATCAAAGTCATGCACTGCCCCTATTTAATTATTATAATTTCTGTCTATATGGCGAATACGCAGCAAGTTTTGCTCGATGTACAAAATTCAAACAGCTGTCGACAATTAGGCTTAAGTTGCTTCTCGTGTGCTGAGTTTTTGGCCCTCTGGCCTGAGTATAACCAATCGAGAGTAAGCCTTGGGGCTGCCACACGTACAGTTTTGGCCAATATGTTGTGACAGGGCCAAGTGAGCTCCGGCAAATCCTTACACGGAAAAAGTTTCATCGATTAAAAAGTTTTGCACAAAGTATTATCAGCTGTTTGTAGTTTGTTTGTGTTGGTGTTTGGTCTCTTTTTTTTCCTATTTTGTTTAACTTGCTCCAGCCCCCTTGGCAGCAGCCCCCTCTATCTTTTATACAGCAGGATTTCAGGATTTGTTGGGGAAAGTTGGGTTTTCCGCAGGCGCCAGCTGTGGTGCCCACTTCTCTCGGGTAGTGTTTTATTTATTTTAAGGAGTACAACTAAGCACAGTTGACATTAAATACCATAGAAAAAAAAAAAAAAAAAGTAAATTTCTTGCCATAATTAGTGCTGAGAGATTGAAGCAGCCAGTCCAAAAATAAAAACCAAATCAAATAAATTGTGTGGAATATTGCTAAAATATTCAATTTGATTGCCACTTGGCAATGTCTGGAGCATCCTCCATTGGAGCAATGACAATGCCAAATGGCAATTTCTTTAAGCCATTTATTGAGGCGTGACATAATTAGCATAACAGAGCCCAAAAAAAAAGGCAAACAAAAATTGGCAAATACAAAACGAGCCTCGCTCTCTCTAAGCAACTTGAGGATTAGACGCATTAACTTAATGTTCAAAAGTTTTAATCACTCATACGCTCCGTATGCCAGCTTAGCAGGATGAAGCTTCACGGCTTGCTGAATATATAAACAAACAGATACATATGTATGAGGCAACTACATAGGCTGCGCTTTAAGGCATTTTCAAAGTGAAAGCAGGATATATTTGGAAAGTTTAAATAAATATACCAAAATAAATACCAAATGCAAGTTGGGGTAGCTTCAATACTCCCAAAAATAAAATGAATCTATGTCGACTAAATGCTTGAAATGTTGTTGAATGGCAAAAAATTAATGTTTACTAGCTTACAATTAAAAAACTAATAATTTAAAATATAAACATAAAATTATAATAAGAATGAAAACAAAATTTAAAAAAAGTTAAAATTACGCAATTTAAATTTTTCAAGTTTTTCTGATTTTTTCAGCTAAAAAGTTTTTTATTTATCATACATATATTTCTGCTTTTTAGCTTAAGAATGCCGTACGTAAAGTCGGGCGCGGACGACTTTGGGATACCATGTACCACTAGCTTGCAATAAAGTCCGGTTCCTTCACAAAAAACCAAAAACAGAAGAATTTTTAAGCAAAAAAATTTTTTTTGACCGATCGTTCCTATGGGAGCTATATGATATAGTCAAACGATTTTAATAAAATTTGACACAGTGCTTAAATACCGTAAAAAAAAACTGAAGGCCGAATTTAGTTCAAATATCTTTACAAACAAACGAAACACATCGAATTTTGTATAAAAAATGGCGGACGTAAAGTCGGGCGCGGACGACTTTAGGATACCCTGTACCACTAGCTTGTAATAAAGTCCGATTTCTTCACAAAAAACCAAAAACAGAAGAATTTTTAAGCAAAAATTTGTTTTTTGACCGATCGTTCCTATGGGAGCTATATGATATAGTCAACCGATTTCAATAAAATTTGACACAGTGCTTAAATACCTTAAAAAAGATATGAATGCCAAATTTATTTCAAATATCTTTACAAACAAACAAAACACATCGAATTTTGTATAAAAAACGTGTTTTTGGACCGATTGGTCCTATGGGAGCTATATGATATAGTCAACCGATTTGGATTAAATTTAGTACAGTACTTAGGAACTATAAAAAACTCACGAATATCAAATTTGGTCCCAATATCTTAACAAACAAACGAAACACAACAAATTTTTTTAAAAAATCGATTTTTTGGAAGATTGGACCTATGGGAGCTATATGATATAGTCAACCGATTTCGATCAAATTTGGCACATTGCTTAAGTGCTCTAAAAAATTTCCAAACGCCAAATCTGGTTACGATATCTTTATTAAAAAACGAAATATAGCGAATATTTCTTTAAAAAAGTTATTTTGGTTTGCATAAAAAAAGAATCATTTTTTTAACAAAATAACTAAACAACAACAAAACCTAACAAAATATAAACAAAAAAATTAAATAATATTTTTTTTTTTGATAAAATAAAAAAATATTTAATGGATTTTTTGTAAATATATTTTATTATTTTTTAAATGATTTATTTCTTAAATATTTTTATTTTTTAAACTTGAAATACTATCGCATTATTTAGCCCGGGATTATCACATGTGCTTGCTTTCCATTAAAAAGTTTAATACAGAAAATGCTTTTATGTAAGATCATTAAAAAAAAATTCGCTTTATAGTAACATATGTTATGTTAGAGGAATTTGTTAAAAGGAAATTCAATACTTATAGCCAACTAGCTTGTCATCAGTTTTTTTTTATATATATATTTTAAATATTACGCTGTTATATTAAATAAAAAAAACAGATTTTCTACAAGGGCGAAACAAAAAAAAAGTAAATGCTCAAAATATATTTCCTTTCCAAATTTTTGAAAATTAAACAATAAAGCATCAAAAACTTTTATTAATTTTGCATGTACAGCTTTACAATCCTTATTAAAGATATTCTTGAAGATCAACTATTTCGTTTTTTATGTATTATAACTTTTTCAAAGTTTCCATAAAAATTCCAAAAAAGCTACAAATTTTCAATGTCGCATACTTTCCAAAAAACTTATTATACGAATAAATTTGTGAAGCGCATTTGAAGAAAAAAAAACTTCCTTCAAGTCGCCGCCCAAAAAGTAAAGTCAAAAAGTAAACAAAACGACATGTGAAATGAAATAAGTGCAAATAAGAGAGAAACTGTATTCACACACACACTCGCTTAACACAAATGCTCTCACACAGATACACGGATATACTTACCCGCAGTTACAAATGCACACTCAAATATGTATGTATGCGCATCTGATTAAACACAAGTACAACAGGCAATGTAGATGTGTGTGTGTGTGTGTGTGCGTTGGGGAGCCTGTGTGTGAGTGTTAGACGGCATGTGACTTTAATCCCCTAAAGCTACACACACTCAGCACACACATGCATAAGTATATAGTCATTTAAAGGGTGCTTTTTCTTTAATTAAGGAGTATAAACATTAGCAAAGTACAAAATTTCAGACGTAACATAAGCATTTAAAAAAGAGTTAAAAAACTTCAAAATAAATTAATTTGATTATTTTCATTTTTTTTAATGTTAAATAAACGATTTCGCTTATACTTAGTATATAAGTAAATACTATATAATCAAAAATGTTTTTTTTTAATAAATTATTTTAAAGTTTTTCACTTGCTTCATAACAGAATATTTTTGAATAGTATGAATACATTATACAACACTTCAAATTAAATTTTTTGTTTTGAAGTTCTTCAACACTTCAAATTAAATTTTTTTGTTTTGACGTTGTTCAACACTATTTTATGGGTATATAAAGGCGGCTTGAGAATTGTTTAATTCAGTTGCTGACCAGCAAATGGTCAGCAAAGGTTTTTAAAATTCTATAGTATATTCTTTTATATATAATCTTTGTATGGCTACTATTTTTCTACAAAACGTGTTCAGTTATTTATATATCTGCAATAATAATAATAATTTTAAATCGAATTAGAGCCATTATAGTCTTACTATTTTTATACCACTGTTACGCTTTTATACTTTAATAAAAATGTAAATATAAAACTTAATATTTTTCTAAGATTATTCTTGAAACAACAAAATTTTTTTTTTTGAGAATCTTTAGTATTTTATACATTTTTTAAAAACAGCATTCAAAATTTTAACATTTCTAGAGCTCTTTAAAACTTTTTGTTTTATTCAGATGCACTTTTTTTAAACAAGTTAAGCAAATAAAATAAGTTTAGTTTCTACCTTAAATTATTAAAATAATAAATTAACGATATGGACATAATATATAATATAAAATAAATGAAAAAAAACAAAACTCATTAATTTGAAATCTGATGTTTAAGCTTCAGCATTTTACAGAATATATAGAAGATATTGAAATGGGGAATGCAATAAGAATCGAACTATTAAATGCAAAGCAGTTAAAAAAATATTATTAAAACTTCACTTTATTATAATAAAGTCTTGGTGCAGAATAAGTGAATTCATCGTTACAATAATTTACAGAATTATTTATTATACTGAACGACAGTTTGAATCAGAGTATCTTCTAAATGTAAACAAAAATTCTTATAAAAGCTCTATCTTTAATGAAACCTGGGATATTGATTTATTGGTGACAGCTGGGCCGATTCCATTTCTCGCAAATCTCGTTTGATGAATTTTTGTACTCTGAACTATGATTAGGCTTTTATGTCCAATAGTCATCGGCATAGATGTTTTCATTGGGTTTTTATCATTATGGCACCTACTTAGACTTTCATCAGACCGAATAATCCATTAACAATTAATTTCATTAATGAAACCTAATGAACTTAAGCATTAATTTGTCACAAGCAGTAATTCTTATGAGACACTCAAGGAATTACAGGAATAAAAGAAGTAGAAGAATATTTTTTATACTCCGGGAGTACGAGATTACTTTTGGTTAATGTGATTCATTGAATGAATAAATATATCGGCGAAAATAAGTGAAGCGGGCCAGTTGGTAGAGCTGCTAGCCATTAGAAACCATTCCCAATTTTATTGCAAAATTCCGATTATTTATGGAGTTATCGATAACTGAATATCGGTTTTTTCATTTTTGACTATTTTTTGATAAGCCATATCTTCTAAACGAATAAAGATATTGACGCGAATTTTTACCATGATATCAAAATCGGAGAAGGTCGCCAAAAAAGTGGCCCGCTTCACTTATTTTCGCCGATATGTATGATCTTCCTTAAATTGCCATGCCCTAAATAAACGAGAATTATATCTAAACGGAACAGACCGCATTAGTTGTATAATTTGATACCATTATTATTTTAATGTAATTTCAATCAGATCTCATTAGATATTTCTGGAAACAAAGCTTAAACATTTCCTCGAGAAAAGTTGGTTATGATATGATACAATGATTAAAAATAAATTTTTCCAAGTTGTCCAATTCATTAGTTATTCAGCACGAAAAAGCAAATGCAAATAGCCGTAATCCATTAACACTATTCCAACGCAAACTCTTTTAACACCATCGATAAACATGAACTCCCAAAAGCCACCCTTATCCCTTAAGTCATGTATTGCAAAGAGGCAAAAATTTTCGCCTTAAGCTTGAGTTTAATTTTACTTTGATTTTGCAGCGTGACATACTCACTTACAAACACTTACACACATACGAGCAGCTACTCCAGTTTTATACATATATATAAATATACATATATAGCATATATTTAAATACATAACTATGTATACTTATATGCATATATATATTAGGTTGTCAAAAAAGTCTTGCGGTATTTCCGCAAGCTTGTCTTTGCAAGCGCGCTAGTTCTAGTTGTATTCGTCGCATCGGTTCACGCTAGAGCTTTTTGAAAGTTCTTTTCACTGCTAACACGTGTTGATTAATTGTTGTTTGCTTTTAGTCGTTCGTGAGCTATAGCGTCCCAAACATGGAGCAAAATAAAGAGAAAATACGGCATATTTTACAGTACTACTACGATAAAGGCAAAAATGCGTCTCATGCTGCCAATAAAATTTGTGCAGTTTATGGACCCGATACAGTTTCCATTTCCACCGCACAACGATGGTTTCAACTTTTTCGTTCTGGTGCAGAGATGATCGAAGATGCGCCACGGTCCGGAAGGCCTGTTGTCGAAAATTGCGATAAAATCGCTGAATTGATCGAAAGAGACTTGGCATAGTAGCAGCCGTAGCATCGGCCAAGAGCTGGGCATGAGTCATCAAACCGTTATAAACCATTTGAAGAAGCTTGGATTGAAAAAAGAAGCTCGATGTATGGGTGCCACACGACTTGACGCAAAAAAACATTTTTAACCGTATGGATGCACGCGAATCGCTTCTGAATCGCAACAAAATCGACCCGTTTTTGAAGCGGATGGTGACTGGCGATGAAAAGTGGGTCACTTACGACAACGTGAAGCGTAAACGGTCGTGGTCGAAAAGCGGGGAAGCTGCCCAGACGGTGGCCAAGCCTGGATTGACGGCCAGGAAGGTTCTTCTGTGTGTTGGTGGGATTGGCAGGGAATCATCCACTATGAGCTGCTCCCCTATGGCCAAACGCTCAATTCGGACCTGTACCGCCAACAACTGGACCGCGGAATGCGCACTCATGCAGAAGAGGCCATCTTTGATCAACAGAGGCCGAATTGTCTTCCATCAGGACAACGCCAGGCCACACACAATCTTTGGTGACGCGCCAGAAGCTCCGGGAGCTCGGATGGGAGGTTCTTTGCATCCACCGTATAGTCCGGATCTCGCACCAAGTGATTACCACCTATTTCTGTCCATGACGAACGCGCTTGGTAATCGGAAGTTGTCCACAAGAGAGTCCTAGAAAAAATGGCTCTCCGAGCTTTTTGACAATAGGGAAGCGACTTCTATAAGAGGGGCATTATGAAGTTGGCATCTCGTTGGGAACTCGTCATCGAACAAAGCGGCGCATATTTGACTTAAATCGCATTATTATGACCAATTTTATGAACAATTGAAAATTCAATAAAAATACTCGCAAGACTTTTTTGACAACCTTATACATTTCTGCTTTGTCAAAAATTTAGCTGGCTTTTTGTACGTTTTGCAGTTTTGGCAAATACAATGTAAGCATTAAAGTGCGCGTATGTGCAAGTATTTTAATATGTGAGCGTATCTGTGTGACCTATTTGCTTATACTCACTCACACACACACGCTCACTCATGCACACATACACTTAGAGAAATGCGGCTTAGAGCCTTAGCTTCCTTGGTTGGGTTGGGCTCATAACACATTAGCAGAAAGTGAAAGCTCCCATAATGACTGCTCCCAGTTGATTTTAATTTGCTGTTCGTGTCTGTGTTCCACTTTTCGCTCTTATGCGCATAAATTTTTATTAGTTGCTTCACTGTAGCTTTACTTTCATTATCTAAATGTCGCTCCTTTTGCGCTATTTGCTAAAGTATAGGGTGGTTTTTTTTAAGTTGTGACATATTTTTTTTGGTGCTAGGTGCTTGAACAAAGTTTACTATATCGATAAGAATAAAAATATTGTAACCTGTCACTATTGTTAGCTGTAAGGCGCTTGATCTCCGCGTCTTGAAAAATAAAAGGATGTTTTTTTGAGTTTTGCCTCTTCGTGTTTCATCAAAAGTTTGTCATTTCGATTTAAAATTCAGCATCCAGTCTCTTGCAGTATCCATATCTTGATTTTGCTACGCTGCTGGCAAAGGTATAGGGTGTTTTATTTAGATTTATAACAGCTTTGAAATGGGCATTATCGTAAGTGTACCTTTACTTTCACTATCCAAGTCTTGCTCCTTTTTCGCTATTTGAAAAACTATAGGGTGTTTTTTATTAGACTTATGACATGTTTAACATAACGATAGTAACGATAAGAAATAAATTAATCTGTCTCTATGGCTTGCTATAGTTTTCCGCTACAAGCGTAATTAAGTAGTGTTTTTTTAAAGTTTTGCTAGCGAGCCTATTTCGTGTTTCATCAAAAGTTTACCATTCCGATTTCTAATACAACATCCAGTCTCTTTTAGTATCTATATCTTGGTGCTTCTAAGCTCTATTTGCGAAACTTTAGGGTTTTTTTTAAGTTATGATTATATTCTTAGGTGCTTGAACAAAGGTTTACATTAAGGATAAGAAATCCAGTAACCTGTCTTTATTGCTAGCTAGTTTTTTTTTGAGTTATGCCCGTTTACTCATACATATTTTATCAAAAATTTTCCATTCAATTTTAAAATATGACATCCATTCTCTATCAATAGCTTTATCATGCTTCTGCTACCCTGCTTCTAAAACTATAGGGTGTTTTTTTATAATTATGACAGCCTTATTATGTATTTCATTAGAAGTTTTTTACTATCGATACAGTAATCTGTCATTTCCACAATCTACATTTTGCTTCAGCACCGAAGCTTGAAAAGCTATAGGGTGTTTTTTATATTTATGAAAACTTTTAAATCCTCGTTCTTTTATGTATTTGATCAGAAGCTTACACTTTTGATTTTAGATACAACATTGAACCTCAGTCATTTGTATATATGCTGCTTCCATATAAATATATATTTATATGTACATATATAAGGTGTTCTTTGCAGGTATTAAAGCTTCTCTTACGTATTTTATCAAAAGTTGACAGTATCCATTTAAATTACAGTAACCTACCTCTGTTACTTAATGTATGTTGTTTTTTTTACTCTACGAGTATTTTCCAAAAAAAATAAGAAAATTTTTTTTAGAGCTATGAAAGGTCTACTCGAGTTTGATCCATCAAAATTTGCAATATCGGTTAAAATACAGCAACCTGTCTCTCTTACTATATATATCTGACGTAATTTATGTCCTTTTAATTGACAGAACTATAGGGTGTTTTTTTAGAGACACTTGGCCAAATAGGCCATCCTCTCTCAATATCGATTTTAAATATTTTGATCTCTTTTTTACCATCTATATCTCGCTTCTAATTAAAATGAAGTATATTTTTTTAAGATTATAAGCATTTTTAATGTTGAAAAATAGGTTACTTCTTTTTGATATGTATTTAGTTGAGCTTAAATCTTTTCAGTAACATTTCTGATCTCACAACTAGTTGATAAATGTCAACAATTTCAATAATTCTTTAGACTTATAACTATGCATATAATTATTTTTAATTGATTTTTAGGAAAACTTCTTCAAAGTGGACCGCTGTTTTCAAGATTGTCTTATTTTGTACCAAAAGTCGTTTGATTGCCCAAAGGTTTTCTTTATCTTCTTGAAAATCTTTTTAACAAAAATCCGGATCGAAACATAATCAAAATGGTAAATAAGTATTAATTTTAAATCGATATATCGTTACATCGACAAAAATTTGATTTTAATTTTTATGACGATTTTATCAGGAAAATATATATCTTAACTTAAATTAAGATAATTCAATCTTACAATTTAAAAAAACTTAAGAAGAGCTAATATATTTTTGATATCGCATCAACTGAACACTTTGCAGAATCAACTGAGGAACTGAATATCACAAAGAAGTATTTTATAAGAGTTGTTCAAATTGTTTGTTATATATTCGCTACTTAATATGTAAAGAAGAGCTGCAAAGTTTTTGATTATGGTACTATCGATTTTATACTCAAACGATTATGAATTTTCAAAAAAGTTCTATAGAGTTTAAATACCTTACATATTACTCAGCTATCACTATATCCTACTGTCAACATATTTTGTAGGTTTGTGGACTTCGAAAAAATACTTATAAAAGTCTCAAATTATATAAAAAATAATATTCGATATTTTTAAAATCGCCTCCGGTAGCTTTTTCCTTGTATCTTAAGGACATACATGGTGTCGCCTGATGATTTGGAAGTTTCTATAGGGTACTTGCTAAAAGAAGCCTAAAATTCTAAAATGGTTGCAATATTTTTTAAGGTGACCTAAATTTTATCATTATATTAAAATATTTTTTTGAAGTTAATGAAAATGCAGAAGAATTCTCATCAATCAATCGATATGTTAGATCTATTTCTTTGACACTCTTTTCCTTGAAGTGAAATTTTTGTGAATTTTCAGGATAATTAAAGAATTTGTGAAAGTATTGTTAATAATTTGTATACCTTTGGTTCAATAAACGTTCCAGTTGATTGGGAAATTTTCAAAATGATTCGAACTACGAATTTTTGAAAAAATAAATATTCTATAACGTAACCCATCTTTAGGATAGGAAAACTTAATCCTACAAAGCTCTATATTTTTAGTGAAGCCTGCAAACTTTAAATAAATTTATAATATAAACAATATCTCTTACCAAATTTCGTACATAAGAAGTTGTATTATAAATATAAGATACAAGAACATACCTGAAAGTAAGGAAAATTGAAAGACATTAGTCAGATGTTGATAAATAAGTATTTATGACTATATAATGACAATATAATATTTAAAAATTAATACTAATATTACCACGAATTTTCGTTTAATCAAATCTTGCAAGAATACGAACAGTCAAAAAAAAAGTTCTATGAATGATTAAACAAAGAAAATAATGTGAGGTTAAAATATAAAAGGTGCTTCTTGGTAGATATAAAACCCGATTTATTATTTATTATGTATTACGAATTTTTGTTAATTTTTGTTATTTTAAATTTTTCTAGTTACCTTAGTTTACTTAGTTTATAAAATTAATAAAACAGCCTTAGCAGAAAAAGATGAATTTTCAAACTCTTGTTCCTAGGAAATTTCTTCCAAAGTTTTTTTTAAATATTTTTTGAGATAAATTAATTTTTAAAATTTAAATAATTAATTCCATCATCAATCAATATATTCTGAAATCCATCAATCTATAGTTATATTGAATCACAAAGTTCCAACAAAATATAATAATGAACACTTTCCTTAGAACTCTTCCTCTTTGTATATTAAGCTCCAGATTATGCAATGCCTTTGAGCATTTTCATTTTATCATGTTGCCAATTTTAGGCCGTAATTATTTTCTACTCACCTTGGTAATAGCTGCAGCTTCAATTGAATTTTAACTGAACAAGTTTCCATTAATTAAGACCCTTTGCACAGACAAATTTCGAATTTTATTTGACTTGAGCAGAGGCCAGAAAAGTTCTAATAGAAATTTGATCAAATCAGTAACACATTATCAAAGGAAATTCAAGCATTTTCACATTGATTTTACTCTCTCCAGTCAGTCACATAAAATTTGATGGCAGAGCTTAAGAGATCTACCCAAAAAAAAAAAATACACACTCAATCTCACACATACAACAACTCAGAGACAGACACAGATACAGGAGACACACATAGATACAGACATGTATTTACGACTATTTAGTTGCTCGACAAACTTGAAACTTTTTCGATTTGCAGTTTTGCACATTCATTTGCATATCGATAAGTGGGCAAGACAAAGCTTGAGATAAAGTGTGTGGAAGAGTGGAATAGGAAAAGACGTTTAAGGGCCGAAAAATAAACCCCTGAGAAATACAATTAAAATAAATTTGGCATTTTTTATGCAGAGCATCAAAATTGTTTTAAATATTTTATGCAAAAATCTGTGAAAGGAAACCAGAAACAAAATTTGATATATAATATTTACATATAAACATTTTTGTGCTGCACGAATTGAGTCAACAAAATGCAAATTAATACGAGCTGGAGGCGCCACAAAAATTTTTCAACTGGCTTCTAAATCATGCAAAAGGGCAACCAAAAAAGAGCAACAGCAACTAACAAGCAGGAAACAAGGTAAGTTACCATACGAGGGTAGGCTGAAGAGTAATTGGGTAAGTTAGAGAAAGGGTGCACTAATTTAAAAAAAAATATTTAATATATATTTAATTCCTTGACTGACACCTGGGAGGGGTGAGTACGCTAAAGAAATTTAATCTAAAAACCTCTGATGAAGTTATGTAACACGTGTTTATAGACCGGATAAGATTTAATACAAATTTTTTGTTTCAAAAGATTTTAATCCTAAGGTCTTTAAATTCTTAAATTCTTGAAAAAATTTGAAAAACAAATTATTTTGGTGGTTGGATTCCATATTTTCATATTTTAAAATTTTAATTTTAAAATCACACATATATATGCAATAAAGGAAATACCTTTCTATCGAGCCCTTTCTTCAAATAAATTAACACACAGGGTGCCAAATCTGGAAAATACGATGCTTAGGGAACATATTCTTTATTTTTGAAAAAAAAAATTTATTCAGCCCAAGAGTTCTTAGATATTATCAAATAAGATTAAAGATAAAATTTGTAGTTTCATGAAATCTTTATCCCAGGATCTTTAAATTCTTATAATCTTCAAAAATGAAAAGCCAAATTATTTTCATAGAATCCGAGTGCTATATTTTCAATTTTAAAATCATACATATGCAATACAGGAAATACCTTTCCTTAGAGTATAGAGGGTGCTAAATCTGGATAATATGCTGCTTAGGGAACATGTTTTTTATTTATGAAAAAAAACATTTTTTTAGCCCAAAAGCTCTAAAATTTTATATTATTCCAATGAAATCAGTTCCTACCAAGTCATTTCTTTTGATTCAGAAATATATGAAAATTCAGAAAATTATGGTAAAGGACAAAATTCTAAGAAAACTATCTATTCAAGTTTAAGCGTTCTTAAACTTATAAGGATGTACCTTATGTAAAAAAAAGTCTCATATTTCTACGAAATTCCGTTCCATTAAGACATAATTTCAATTTGAGAAGAATACAGGGTGCAAAATTTTGAGATAAAAAAAAATTATTTTCCTTTTCAAGTCTTGAAAAAATTATATATAAGGGCAAAATTCTAAATTTGTGAAAACAATCTATTTAAGCCAAGGATCCTTGAATTTATAAGTACCTTTAAAATATATGTAAAATTCATATATTACAAGGAAATCCGTTTCCACCATGCCCTTTTTTAATTTTAGAATCATGCAGGAGTTAAATTTTGAGAAAACAAAAATTATTTTTCTGCTTCTTTTTTCTTGAGAAAATTATTTATAAGGAAAAATGTTTATTTTTGAAAACTTTTATTTAAGCCAAGCTCTTAAATCTATAAGTATTTATGTACCTAACAAAAAAAATACAAATATTAAATCATATATTTCAAGGAAATTTATTCCTACCATGTCGTTTTTTCAATTTAAAAATCATGCAGGGTCTCAAATTTTGAGAAAAATAAATATTCTTTATATCGATAGTCTTTCGAAAAATATACCTAAGATTAAATTTCTTTATTTGTGAAAACTATCTATTTAAACCAAGAGTTCTTCAATTTATTAGTAGTACCTCACAAAAAAATTATAAATCATATATTTCAAGAAAATCTCTTTCCAATAATCATATGGGTTCCTAATTTAAAGAAAAAAAAGTTCCTTCCATGCTACAAGTCTTGAGAAAATTATTAAAGACAAATTTTGCAAAACTTTCTATTTCTGGTTTCAAGGTTCTTAAATTTAGAAATATCTGCCTTATATATATATATATAATATCTCGCTTTCAACCTAGCAATTTTTTCAATTTGAGAATCATACAGGGTGCCAAATTTTAAGAAAAAAATTTATTTTTCTATTTTTTTCTTTTAAAATACATTTTTTTTTTATTTTTACTCTTGAGAAAATTATGGTAAGGAAAAATTCTTTATTTTTGAAAACTATCTATTTAATCTAAGAATTCTTAAAATTAAAAGTATATGCCTTACAAAAAAATAAAAGATCTTATATATTTCAAAGAAAAGCCTTTAAACCAATCAATTTTTTCAATTTGAGAATTATACAGGGTGCCAAATTTTGAGAAAAAAAATATTTACTTTTATTATACAATAGCTCCATATAAAGTAACTCGATATCTTTATCCGATAGTCCAAAAAATATTTATTCCCTGGTTTTCTATATGGACTGTTCCAGGGTCTTTAGTATTTCTAGAAATGGGCCCTTTATTGAGAATAAAAAATTGTTAATTCACGATTTCAAAGTTGTTTTATCCATTTCTACAGATTTCCGGAATCCTAGTATTTAACCACTTTAATATTTGAGGCTTTCTGGCACAATCAGTTAAGAAAATTATTCGAGATATCGCGGCTTTTTCGAAAAAGAAAATTATTCTTTTGTCGATCTATATCTATTTTTTATTTTACTGATTACTAATAAAAAGTGTTTAAATTGGTTAATGAGCTGAATTGGACCTGAAGGAACTGGCTCATATTGTTTGAATATTTATATTTGATATAAATTCGATTTTGAAAGTGCATTTAAAACGTTATACGAAAAAGCCACGGGCGTAAATCCATTCTAAGTCGCCCTAGTTGGTACTCGCTTCGATTTAAAATTAACGACTAAAAGTATTCAAATCAAGAAAATTTCAAATTTTTGCCACATATTTGCTTTTAATTTGCGCTAAGTAACCCTTCTGCCTAGACCATTTACTTTTCAACCAACCCTCGCAACACAGCAGCAACGAGACCAACAGCTAAAACAACACCAACCGCTTAGCTAGTCCTTTCAGGCTCCCATCATTTCTATTGCAAGAAAATATGTGTGAGTGTGTGTATAGTCTGTATGTATGTGCGAGTGTGTGTATGTATGTATGTGTGTATCTGTGTATAACATATTTATTATTTATGTAGCTGAACTAAACGTTTTTGCCGCAGGAATTATAGCGTAATATGTCAAAAAATAAAACCTAGGGTGGAGCGAGAAGGAAGCTCGAGCGAGAAACTAAATCCGACATATTAAGTATACGCGCCGTGTGCGGCAATCACTTCTCTAAGCTGCAGCGGAAAAACTCTATAAATTTTAAAGCCGCTATTAGCGTTGACTTAGTAGCCATGGTTCCATGCTCATAAATTCCCTTTGAATGCTTTGGCATATTCTTAGAATCCTGCCTGCCCCCAAAGGACAGAGCAGAACAGAGGCCTGTTGCCTGTTGTTTGTCTCTTGGCGTTTTTGTTTTTGTTGCCATTATGTATTTAAATATGATAAACGGCTAGTCAACTTGGCCTAAACAAATTGCTATGCCATACACAATAAGCTACTGTCTGGCATCAAATCTATTTGACTGACCGCATGCGACAGAGTATTAAAAAGTCTGTAGTAGTTGGAGTAGGTGAACGACAGGAGGGGGTTACGGGAATTTCCACAAAAAAAAGGAGTTTCTTAAAGTTTCGTTGTAATCCTCACTGCCAAAATGCTAAAAAGCAGGTTCTAAGAATACATTTGGTTAAAATTATATATTTAAGCCCCTGGTTGGTTGTATCAAATGGAAGTGGATTAGACAATTTAAAAATGTTTATATTTAAAAAGAATTTTGATTTTCTAATTTCTGGTAGCACATTGTAACATATTTTTGGGTGACTTTCTTTGTATTGTTAAAAATATATTGTTCATATTTTGGGCCCATATGCATACATAAAGAAAATCAAGGAAAATTTTGGCATAGCTCACTTTTCGAAATTTGCCTGTAAATGAAATTTTCTTCTTTGCTTTTTAAATATTTTTATTTAAATTGAACTAAAACAAAAACTAAAATTAATTATTTAATTCTAAAATTAATAAGAATCCATTTAATAAGAAATTAAAATCTGAAGTTTTCATCAAATAATTTTAAATTTTTCCATATTTACATTATATTAACTTTTATTCACTCAACTTTCAAACTTTATTAAGCTACCAGTTTTTAAATATAAAAAAAAATTATTTAAAAAAAAGTTATTTATTTTAAAAAATGTATTCTAAAAATTGGCGTACGTAAAGTCGGGCCACTAGCTTGCAATAAAATCCGTTTCCTTCACAAAAAACCAAAAACAGAAGAATTTTTAAGAACAATTTTTTTTTTTGACCGATCGTTCCTATGGGATCTATATGATATAGTCAACCGATTTCAATAAAATTTGACACAGTTCATAAATACCTTAAAAAAGATCTGAATGCCGAACTTAGTTCAAATATCTTTACAAACAAACACATCGAATTTTGTGTAAAACACGTGTTTTTGAACCGATTGGTCCTATGGGAGCTATATGATAGTCAAACGATTTGGATTAAATTTAGTACAGTGCTTAGGAACTATAAAATACTCACGAATGTCAAATTTGGTCCCAATATCTTAACAAACAAACGAAACACAGCAAATTTTGTTAAAAAATCGATTTTTTGTAAGATCGGACCTATGGGAGCTATATGATATAGTCAACCGATTTTGTTCAAATTTGGCACATTGCTTAAGTGGTCTAAAAAATTTCCAAACGCCAAATCTGGTTACGATATCTTTTTTAAAAACGAAATATAGCGATCTTTTCTTTAAAAAAGTTATTTTGGCCGATTGGTCCTATATATAGCTCCCATATGATCTAGTCAAACGATTTGGATTAAATTTAGTACAGTGCTTAGGAACTATAAAATACTCACGAACGTCAAATTTGGTTCCAATATCTTAACAAACAAACGAAACACAACAAATTTTGTTAAAAATCGATTTTTTGAAGATCGGACCTATGGGAGCTATATGATATAGTCAACCGATTTTGTTCAAATTTGGCACATTGCTTAAGTGGTCTAAAAAACGCCAAATCTGGTTACGATATCTTTATTAACAAACGAACTATAGCGAATATTTCTTTAAAAAGTTATTTTGGCCGATCGGTCCCATGGGAGCTATATGATATAGTCAACCGATTTCGATCAAATTTGGTACAGTGATTGGGAACTATAAAAAACTTTCGAATACCAAATTTGGTTACGATATCTTCATAAACAAACGAATTATTCATCTAAAACGTTTTTTTTTGTCGAGGTCGTCTCAAACACCCCTATGGGAGCTATATAATTTAACCCCGCTATCCAAAAAATAAAATAAACCTGTCTCCTATGGAATAATATGGGATCTAATGTGAAAGTTTGGTAACTCTAGCTCTTACCATCTCTGAGATCTAGGCGTTCACACGGACGGACGGACGGACAGACGGACAGACGAACATGGGTATATCGACTTCTCAATTCACCCTGATTATATTCTAGGTAACTTTGCGGTGTCTCCGACGTCTCCTTCTATATGTTACATACATTTTCGGCTTGCACAAACTTAATATACCCTTTGTACCATACGGTACAGGGTATAAAAATTTTCAAAAAAATATGGATTCCATAATTTTTTCATAAAAATATTTTGGCACAAATGTTTAAAATTAATTTATTGACATTATTAGTATTATAATTGAAAAAAAATATTAATAAATTCAATCAATTTAATTTTTATATCTGAAAATATTTTCTAAAATAATTAAAATAGAGAACAAAATATATTTGCTAGAAGCTAAAAAAAGGTCCACTAAAAAAATTATATGAAATATTTTATATTTAATAAATTTAATTTTAAAATTTAAAAATAAAATAAGAAATAAATGCATAAGATAATATAAATAATTGAAAAAAAATAAACAAATTCAATAAAATAAATTTTTATATCTGAAAATATTTTCTAAAATAATTAAAATTGAAAGTAAAATAAATTTTCTGTAAACTTAAAAAAGTTCCACTAAAAAAAATAATTATATAATTTGAAAAATTTTATAAATAAAATTAATTTTCAAATAAATGCTATATGAATAAATGACAAAAAAAATAAATAAATTCAAAAATTTAATTTTTATATCCGAAAATATTTTGTAAAATAATTGAAATAGAAAATAGTATAAATTGGGAAATCTGGAAACTAAAAAAATTCGCTTAAGATAAAATTTTGTAAACGTCTTAGCATAGTCCGATATGTGGCGCTCTTCAAAATTACCAAAATGTAGAAATACTTGAATTTCAATATAAAACGCGGAAAGGAGAATATTTGTTTGTACATCATTGTTTATCGATCCATCAATGGCTATTTTAAGCCCTTACTACTTTAAACGGTAAGGTCATACTACGTATAAATAATTTTTTAAATTAAATAATGTTAATATCTTACGTGTTACGGGTGTTCTCATAAACGCGTTGAAGAATTTCAAATATGATTTTACCGTGTGTTAGAAGTTATCAATACGGAGGTTGCAATGTGATTGTGTGTATTGGTTCGTGAGATATACGTATTTTTGTGAATATCGCCAATGTAGAATAGTAGAAAATTGTTCAACGCCGGGTATTGGACATTAGCTGCAGACAGAAGCTTAGTCGCAAAGGGGTTGAAATGTAGTTTCTGTGGGGCATGAATTTATTATAGATGCGAGCTCTCTTAAGAATACTTAAGTTCGTCCATACGGCTTTTTAGAGATCTTCATGAGTAATCAACTAATCCAAAAGTCTTATGATTGTCTAGATAAGCTAACTGAGTGTCTTACGATGTTTATACGTCTGCGGGCCCACCAGTAATTTAATAAAAATTCTTAAAGTCTTAGTTGGGGAAAAATTATGAAAAGATTACTCAAGCTACAGACATTTTAATGTAAAAATCAAACTCATTCTTTTTGCGATTTTTTGAGAAATTAGAAAACACAATAAATTAAAAAAAAAAATAATATGTTCGGCGAATCAAAATTTTCAAGTCAAAACAGTTGTTGGAGTTAAAAATAAATTGTTCTAATTTCAGAAGCATTTAGCCACTCCTTGCTTTTACAAATTCAGACCCTCCCAATATACCCTTTAATTCTACGAGTTACAAGCATAAAAACCTAGCTGCATGTCAAAATTGTTTAAATCAAAAATAAAATGGCTGCTCCTCTAAAAGAGGGGGCTCCAGAAGGGGGGTCAAAAAAAAAAGCAACCGAACCGCACGTAAAGCAAAAGTTGGCTGAAAAAGTTTATGGCACGCATCCTTTGCTTTGTACTCGTGCGTATTGAAAAAGTTTCAATGCTATGTATAGTTCTATGAGAGTTATGGAAACCACTTAGAGGTTGAGTTTCAATGCACAAAAGTTCATTGTTGAAAATAAAAAGGGGCTCCGCTCCCTCTAACAGTTTGACATAAATCAACAACAACTATTATAACTATTGCAGTAAGGAGAGCAAAAAGTTGAAATGTTTATAAGGTTAGGCATATCTGTAAAAGTCACAAAAAATATGGGGCATAAATATGCATTTAAGTTGTTAAGTAATTTTTTGGGTAATTTAGAAAGCATAATAAAAATAAAATAGTTATTTGGGTAATTGCGTGTAAATTATGGTTAAGGGAAAGTTTTTCCAAGACTTAAAAACAAATGCCACAAAAAATAAACATAAATAAAAATAAAATTTATACAAATTGCTTGAAATTGTGATTTTGCTAAGAAATGGATTTCCAGTAGTTTAAAATTGTATTTATTAAGTTCTAACTCTTATAATTCAATTTTAATAAAATATGTTTCAAGAATTTAACTGTTCTAATTTTAATAATAATTTGCTTAATTAACTTAAAACATGTTGCATTAAACAAGATTAGTCTTAATAAATTAAATTTCTAACATCAAGCATGTAAGCACAACAAATCAGTAGTAAATAAATCTACATCTAAGTAAATAAATACAAAATAGCTTCCTACCATTTTCTTGGAAAACTGTCAGCCTGTGTAGAACTCATGAATATTTTATTGGCACATCAATGTGTCATAAGTAACATAATTCGTGCAGTAATCGTTCAACTGGATAATCATATGCATAATTGCTCAGTTGACAGAGTCAGTAATCGTGGGTTGAGAAAAGGGGTTAGTGTTGGGTACAGCAAAGTGTCGCCCTCAGAAACAAAAACTCCTCATACAAACCTATAAATAATCATAATTAAATGCGTGACTAATTACTTGTGTAATTTGTTGTTGTTAAGCGTCAAGTTTTGTATCTCAACCAAACTGTCTTAGTCATTGTGGCCAACACACACACACACACACACTAACAACAGATTGTCACAGATACTCCATACATGCACACATTTAATGAGTGATTTGTGACTAAGGCCTAAACAATATGTTTTAGGTTCCTTGCATTTGAATCCTCGAAATTAAGATGAACAAACTTAATGCACACATAATGGGCGTATCTATGGCGCGTAAATGTATCTGTGTGAGTCAGCCTGACGATGATTAAGATGACAACAACTGTCAACTTTGCTTTGGGGCGCTGCCATAGCAAAAAAGCATAAACTCACGCATACATAAAAACTCGAATACTTCTAACACACGCACACATTCCACATTCTTCACTCTTTGCGCGCTCTCTTCGCTCATTGTGGTTTGCGCTCTGCGGTTTAATGAGTCTTGATTTATTTCATTTCCTCATTTTCGATACGCGATACCAACAACAACAGCAAAAACAACGACAGCAAAAATGTCAGCGACGGCTGTTGCCAATGCCTACACTGAGAGAAATAATGGGGGATAATGAAGAGAGTATGGAAAATAGATTATGGAATTCAGACTAAGTGACTGACGAAGTGATAGTATGAGTGATTAAGTGACTAAGTGGCAATAGTGACTATGTGTCGCAATGTTGATGGAAGCACCAGCTGCTGTGTGAATGGCATAAATGGCTTTCATCTCCCTTCCTAAGATATCGACTGGTATCATATTTGCGAGTATCAATGCGACATCCACCGAAATTTTGCTAAATCCTGAGGATACTCGTAGGGCGCTCATTTGCTAAATAGGTAGGTAGAAGTAGTTGTCATTCCGACACACCTAGGCCTATAAAAGGCCCGTTGTGATGCCACTTGAGTCAGTCCTCTATTCTACTGTATCCTTCTTGAACCAACCTGTCTATTTAATAAACGAATTAATCTAATTTATTCTGATTTCTGAAATTTCAGTAATATTCCCAAAAGTTTCAGAACCCAGTGTATTCACTCTCCTCCTGCACAGTGCCATGCATCCACACAGGAGGTGCTCCACTGTTTCCTCCTCTTCTGCCTCCTGACAGCTTCTATAGTAGTCAAAATGCGACACGCACAATCTATTGGCGAGTCTACCAATAAGACAATGCCTCGTGAGAGCTCCTTAGCTCTTACGTCTAGTCTACTGAGTTTTTAAAGTTGCTTGGTTCTATTCAAGCTCCATTGCGGCCAGGTTATCCTACCAATATGACAGGTACTGGTTTGCTCCCATCTATTATTACTATCATTAATAATACTTCTATCTATTAACAATTTACATGTTGCTAGTGGTATAGATACCAACGCCTTATCCGGCTGAAGTGGTACCGTTGTACCCCGTCTAGATAGTTCATCTGTCATGCAATTGCCAAAGATACCCCGGTGGCCTGGTACCCAAAGCAGATTAACGGTGAAGTATTTAGTAGCATCTCCTAAAAGCTCGTAGCATTCCACTACTGTTTTGGATGTGAGCCTTACTGACTCTGTTTTTAAAGCAGCCTGAAAACACTGCAATGATCTGGTAAGCGGTAGGATTCGGTAATGCCCATCGATTTCGAATAGACACCCCCTCCCACTTGATCATTGACTTTCGATCCGTCCGTAAAAATGATAATCTTGCTATTGCAGTCTGGTATACCATTGTCCCAATCTTCACGAGATGGGAAATTACACTGAACGGCTAAAAGCTCAGTCGGTAAGGGGTAGGTAACTTCCTCCGGAGCTCCTGAATATCCAGCGCCGCCACCCGTACTGTTGCCGCATATACCAAAACGGAAGCCAGTATGAAAATGGAAGAAAAGTAGCCGCTTGCCAGCCTTGGATCCTCCGATATTGGGTATCATTCGGGACAAAGCAGCCTGCCTACTTGCTGCTTTGCTACAGGCGTGTGCGACATGTAGTTGATAACAAGCATGACTCCCAGGGACCGTATATGTGGTTTTGACCTGACCAATAAATTGCCGATTTGTATGGTCACGAATTCGATCGTCCTTTCCGATATAAGCACAGCTTCCGTATTGTGTCCAGCTAGGTCCAGACCCACTCCCTCTAACCATTTTCTGATTACTGCAATCGACTTTTTAGCCGCTCTTTCTGTGGGATTTTTTTTTTTCCTAAAAAGGGTACCTCACAGAGAGGTGGGGCACTGCGACCAAAAGGTCTTTTGTACCATGCCCTAAGGTTAAATTAAAAGACTTTCCGCTTTCCGCATGAATAGCAGTAGGTCTTTTATTGGTATTGACCTGAGATGGAAGGGAATCCGTTCTTTTCTGATGTGACATGATCTGTCCCATACCAGCGCTGGGCAGTCACAGAGCCTGAACTCTGAAGAGTCCGATAGGCCAATTTTCTGTAGATGGTATCTAACAGTGTGGTGGCCAGATATGTAAGCTACCAGAAGCTTGAGGTCCACTCTGCCAAGACCTTTTGCCTTGATCGCATCCACAGGTTAGGCAAGCACTTTTGCTTGACGAAGCCGCGGAAGGAAGATCCAGTATCTCCTTTGTTCTCCTGCGGCCCATACCTGGTAATGATTTTTCGGAAATATGTAGTTAGCTCCAGCGCACAGAGTTGAGGCTTTTCGCACGTCCAGTGTAACCACGGCGCAGTACTCCTTGTCGCTCCATCTCCATCTTGTCCTTTCAATAGCTTTTGACGCAGTGCCTACCACAGCTTTGATTGTGTCTCGGGTGGAATCCGAATTGAGAGCTTAAAAGTGCACCCAAGCGAGTAGTCTGCTATAAATGATCCGTTCGAGAGCCTTTCTTATTGAGTCAAGGAATCAAATTGTTCTGTATCCAGAAGTGCTGTCTGCCGATCCGCCGCCTTTGGAAGTATAATTAAATTCTGAACCTTTCACTCTCTTGAGAAAAAACACCCTCTTGGAAGCATTATATGACTATACGACTATGTGACTAGGGTGGACTATGGTAGTAAAATTTCATTACCAAGAATTCAAGAAATTTCCGCAAACTGCCTAATTTAGTCCTAATTAATACCATGAGAACTGCCTCCTCAGTCCAAGTTAACCAACATCTTAATTATCACCTTGCTTACTCAAATCAACAACTTCTTTCGCTCAGTGCATAACACCCGTGTTAAGGATACGCCAGCAGTGGCTTTTCTTGCGTCATAGGCGGTGTCTTCCACGTCGTCACCGCCGTCGTCGTCGTCGACGGCGTCTCCTTCAGCTTCCATGTCTGCGGCTTTTGCACATTTACATGACAGCGCTAAATTTCATTACTCATGCTCGAGCGCATTGGCTCGGCATTTGCTGCGCGTTCCTAACTTGTGCGTTTTAATTAAGACATTGACTGCTTAATTAAATAGCTGCCAATGCGTTCCAGCTTTAAGGCAACATATGTATACATATTTATACAAGCACAACATAAAGAATGTATATAGATGTATCTATGTATTGATACATATGTGTCAAAGTGAAAAACACGTTGAATGTTGATGCGTGATAAGCACGCATTTTCAATATCCGTCCTTTTAAATTTTATTACAGTGCACATATTTGAGTTGCCTAAAAGTATGCAGCAATATTTTATGGCTTTCTACAGCTAAAGGCTATCGACAACATAGCAGAGCTCAGAGCGGTGAGAGAAAGCTCTGCTACCTAACTCGATATCTCTTCGGCTTTTCTACACCGCCCACTCTCTTTATCACGCTCTTCAACACACACACACATAGATAGAACTTTACGGGCACTGCCGCGGGCTGCCGGTTTAGTGTTTAGCATTTGCGCTTCCTACTTCCCTTACCACAAAGTAATCTACATAAAAATGTGCAAAATATAAAAATTCATAAAAAATGTATATAGTAGATATATGTATGAGGTATATGCATATATATGTATAGAGGAGTTTTTCTGGTTTACAGCTGCCGGCACTATACATTTATGCGGCTTTACTCTAGCTTTTTTTCGGATAAGTTTGCTGCTAGTTGCGCGTTCGCTACACTGGCTACCAATTGTTTTCGCCCACTTACTCGTCCGCTGACTGTCTGCAATTGTGCTCACATGTTTATTTGCCCAAGCTCAGCTCAATTTGTTATGTTTACACTTTTTCGGCTTATGTGTCATTGTTTGGGTGTCAATTTTATTTACATTTCGTCTGTTTTTTTTTTTTTTTTGTTGGCATGAGTCATAGAGTAAAAAAGGGTATATGAAGTTTATCTGAAAGTACGTAACAGGAAGCAGGAAGCATCATCCCATATAAAATGGATCATTGCGAATTTGAGACCACTAATGAGCATTATTCCTCTGCCGATGACGTAGGTTGAATTGAGTCGATATCGGGTTCCCTTTCTTCTGATATTGCATAAGTTCGCGGCTCAAAATGTTAACAGATCTCTGTCTGTAGAATCTGAATCTGTTTTATGAAAAGGATTTAATCATATCAAGCATCTTTGCCTATAAACAGCTTTAAATATCCCAAATGTAGGTTTCTTAAAACTGAAAGCCACACTAAGATCAGATTTTAATCTTAATTTTTTGGCGGATGTAGGATCCGAATCTAGGGTCTGAAAAAGCCCGGTACGTTAGGATTGTGATACACCTCAAATATAAATAGATAACATGAAATCGAAACCCAAAATCAATTCTATGGTTATATTTTTTTTTAATTATTTAAAATTCGATTTTTTTTAATTTTTTTATAAATTACGAAAAATTTGGCACAAAAATAAATGTTACAAAAAATAAAAATTAAAGATGACTAATATGACCTTAAGGTTAATAAAAAATTGTTTAGCCCAGTTGGGTCAAGTGAAGATATTTTGTCTTAAATACAAAAAATTATGTACCAAATTACTTTATTGCAAAAAATTTTTTTTCCCAATATCTCAAAATACCTTTCTTAACAAAATTTTTTGGGCTCATTTAAAAAATGTTTTCAATAATTAGCTGGAATTTCAATTTTATACCTACAGTATGAAGAAACTAAAACGAACTTATGAACATTAAAAATTTAAAAGATATTAAAATTTAATTTGTATTTTATGGAATGCCTAATATTGATCATTTAAGGAAATATTAGGTATCGATATAGAGTTGACACCATATCAAAAACTTTTATCTTGGTATGTTATTAAATTTGTTTTAAAAAAATGTTGAATCTTTTTTACTTTTTATTTATAAAAGAAAAATGAATTAACTTCTGGACGCTAAGATTTTATCCTATTTTGCCAAAGAATTCCCGTTTCTATAGTTCATAAGTAGTACCAAAGCTTGAATTCTAAAAATTGATAGTTTCCTGTGAGCAATATTAATAAAACTATGTCAACTTTATGATAAATTCAAGCCCCTACCATACGCAGTACATTGCCCAAGGATTTCACACAAAACTCACATCTGGATTTTAAATTCTTAACAACTTTTTAAACATGAATTTTGTACCACAGCAAATTCGGTTATTTATTTAAAATTTAGTTTTTTATATTTCCTTTATTTTTTATTACACATTTTAATACTTTTGAATAAATCAACGGAAAACTTTAAAAGTATTGACCTTTTCTTAAAATTAAATTTTAGCAAATTATTTTTTATGTTTTTATAACAACTTCAATTTTGTATTATTCTCATTAAAATTTGTTTTTTGTTATTTGTTTACTGAATACTTTTCAAAATACTGATCTCTTTTTAAAAGAAAGTTTTGAACCATAGCAAAATCGATTATTAACGAAAAAATTAATTTCATTTTTTAAATAATTTTTATTTGATGAAAAACTTTTTAAAGTTCTCTCTTTATAAAATAAAACACAGCGAAATCAGTCATTAAAAAATTTTTTATTTTTATATCCTATTTTTTAATTTTTTTTTTTAATTTTTAACAAATTATTTTTTCATATTTGTATACACTTAATTTTTTTGTTAATTGTTAATAAATTTTTTTTTTTTTTTTGAATTTTTGGTCATTTTTTTAACTTGTATTTTGAGGCAAAGGAAAATCGTCTATGAAATAATTTTTCTATATCTTTTAAGTTTTTTTTTATTAATTTCTATATTTTTAATGTCTCATATCATTAATTAATATTAAAATCATTTTTGTGCGTTTCAGGACTATACGTTTTCGGGACAATTGAGAAAAGGGTAAGTCACTTCCAATTAATTTCTCAAAACAACAGTATTTCAAAGTCGTTCATGCCCGCCTTTGCTTCTGTCTATGTTTTTTATTGCAACTTGAGTTTATGTTGCTTGGTTTGTTGCCATTGTCGCAGCCCCGTGTCAGGCGATCTGTCGCCAATATCAAGATTTGTATATTTTTTTTATTGAAGATTTGTTGTTGTGATTTTTTGATTTAGTGTCGAAACGCGCCTACGAAATAACGATGCGGCATGTTGTTTATTATTTGCCCTGCGACTGGGGCCTTAAATCATATTCAATTTCTGGTTTTGAATTTAAAGACCGGCAGTTAAAGACTTGATGGCAAAACGTGAGCATATCTTGTATATATAATATATACGCTGCTTAAGGGTTTTCCTGGAAATATCTATGATTTCATGATGAAAGTCGATACTAGCTATAAAATAGGCAATCAAAGATGAAAGTATAAATAGGAAATGTTTTACTTTAAGCTTATGAAATATTTCGCAAAAGGAAATATTTCAAGAATAATTTGTGTCTTTTTTTTTTGTGTGCTTAGCATTTTTTGTGTTTTATTGGTACTTTAAAAGCTTTTCAATTGTTGGCATAATTCCGTGAAATTGCGCTTTGTTATAAAAGTTTTATTTTACTGGCAACAAAAACTTATAGGAAGTTTGTTGTAAGGTCGTAAAATTGATATGAAACTGAAAAAAGTCAAATTACTAAGTAGTTTATGATAGACAAAAGGAAAAACTTTATTTTGTAGCCATTTTTTGTTTTAAATTATGACTATCAATGGAAAGTAAGGTGGACCTACGTGGATGGGACCTGGACCTTGTACCGAGACCTCATACCGAGAGCGCAAATTGACAATGCTTTAAAATAGGCTGGAGATTGGCCTTTGAGATGCTTATCAAATTGAGAGATTTGCTAAGCAAAAGCTACAAAAATCAGAAGACGAAGGCTACTATTCGAATCTCTGACGGGACCCCTGAAGCCCCTAAAATAAATAAATCACATAGGTATTTCAGGATAAACTTGATTCAAGTAAGAAATTTGCTCTATTCAAGTTTTTTTTTTATTGATTTGATTCAGGTATATTACATACCTACTCCAAGAGTAAATATTGACTTGATTCAAGATTCAAATTTTTTGGATCACAATCTTGAGAACTTGTTTCAAGAACTTTTCGTACTCATATGAAGTATTTGATCAAAAATGTGCAAAATATTGAAGATTGGATGCAAAGAACCCCTTAAAAGGGAACGAGCTGACGATCTATAGTGATGGTTCGAAGATGGATGAGGGTACAGGAGCAGGCATCTTCTCTAAAGAGCTTTCGACGACTTTTATTCCGCCTACCCGTGTGGTGTAGCGGAGATATACGCAATCTGACAAGCGCCTACATTAAATGCCACCTTGGACGGAAGTCCTAGGAACATTGTAGTTCTTGTCGATAGTCACGCTGCAATTAAAGCTCTGTCATCGCATACCATAAAGAATAAAATGATTCGTAACACGACGCTAGCGCTCAACCGTATCCATCTACTACTACTATGAACTCTGGACTCTTAAGTGGAGCATATGGCCTCACCGTATCCATCACCACTCAATTACCCTCTGCTGGGTTCCGGGTCACTCAGGTGTCCCTGGTAACGAGGCGGCGGACGAGTGCACCAGGAACGACTCAGCGCTGGCAGCTAACCTTGCGGTTACGGAAATGAAAAGGGCATTTCACGACATCGTATCGCATAAGAGGGAGACAGCTAGAGCTCTAGCGGAAAGAACATGGGACATGGTGTCCGGTTGTCCGGTTGTCGCATCTCCCGAGCACTCTGGCTGGGATATGATTGCGCTTCCGTAAAAACAGGATTAGGATGGTGGTATGCGTTGTAACCTGTGTTGTTGGATGCTTTCTGTGTCTTCCTCATCCCGTAATGACGAACGTGCAACCTCTCAGCCATATTGCTTATGGTGCAGAGAGGTTACACGTTCGCCAGTACGATTTCTGCCGCATCTGCAGGGATGAGGAAGAGACAGAAAGCATCCAACATCTGCTATGCGACTGCCCGGCGCTTCATAGAAGACGAACCCAGTTCCTGGGTTAACCATTTTTTGAGATTCTGAGTAGTCTAGCCTATGTGCCATAGCGGATATGGTTGCTTTCGTCGAATCCTCAAAATGGTTCTGCAACATGAGAGATTTGGCGATGTGGGATGAATATCCACAATCCCTCCCTTTATTTTATCCTTTCCTCCTCTTCTATTAATTAGGCAACACAATGAACCGCATGGTGTCTGGGTGATTTCAGTAGCTCACTATCTGAGCTGCCTATACAAACTGCTTACCTAGTTGAAATAAGAAATCATGCTCGGACTTCAAATCGAAATGCTTGATGTAAGCTCAAAATTCTACATTTCAGAATTTTTGTACTATTAGCCAAATCAAGTGTGGATTTCCTAGCTTTAAGTAAGAAATAATTGATTTTTTTTCGCAGTGTGCATTAGCAATCGTAATAAATAACATGGCCACCTCCCAATATATATAAAGTCAAAGCTATTCCTGCTTTTTCTGAGCCGCATAAACTATGTTTTTCAAGCGTCAAGTCTATATTGACACAACTTTGGCAAAACCGCGCTGTCGGATTCACCATCTATAACCAGCTCTATACATTGTATGATAGCCTTGACCCAGTGTTGAACCAAACTCTCTATTGCACACACAATTTCTCAGAAACGTTACCTTTAGCCGCGAATCCAAATCAACGTTTTGGAATTTTCAAAATGCACTTTTATTGGTATGCATTTCGATGATTGAGTTTAGTTGGAAGCAATTCAAACACGGGTTAGGCAAATACCTACCTATATCAAAGCATTTCTCACTCTATTAAAAGAGAGAGAGATGCAGAGAGTGAGATACAGCGAATGAGATACAGCAGTTTTCCACTACAGGCACCTATTTCCGAACGAGATCCAAATTCGTTTACTGGACCAGAATCAAATTTTGATTACACGCCAAAATATATAACAGTCAGTGTAACTAACACACACTCATACATACGGCCACAAATACAAGCTAAAATAAACAAATAACCAACGTTGAGTAGTTCACTCATGCACACTCACACACAGATACACCGTTCGCTTTCAGAGAGACTCACAAATACACACACACATTCAGAGGCATAACGTAAACAAATGCAAAATGCAATAAATTTGAAGCTTTTAAAGCTAACTGCTGCAGTTGAGCGATAGCATTCAGACATTGAACATCTTTGATTGGAACCGAAAACATGGATACGGTAAATATCAAATATGCCGTTGAGTTCGAGCACGATTGGAACATATTGAGCAACATGAGAAATGAGCAGCCGTCGGAACCGGAGCAGCCGAGTGCCAGCGGAAATGGCTTGCAACATGAGCTGGCTGAGAACGGGCTGACTAAAGATATTGTCTGGGATACCGAGGTAGGTTATATAAAAAGATACGAAAAAAAAAAAACTTGTCTTTAAAATGGCAGACGAATGACTTTGAGTTTGACCTTGTTTACAATTTAGTTGTTGAATTTTAAACAGGGCATAAACAACTTTGATGTGACCTTGAATACAAAATGTAGAACGAATTAAAAATAGAGACATCAATATGCCCTTAAAGGCCTAAAATTGGGTGTGGCGGATTACGATATACACTTTTTTACTAAAAGGTTGCTGGCTTAGATATATTGCTTAAGGCAAAATATTCGCTGACTTTAAAGAAGGGAATGGAACGACTTGATGTACGCTTAGCTGCTAAAAGTTTTTAGACTATGAAATAGGCTATGAACGACTATGTTATACTCTGTTACCAAAAAGTTGCTGATTTTAAATTTAGGAATAACCGGCTTTGAGGTGCGCTAAGTTACTAAAACCTTAAAACTTTTTAAATAGAGTAAGACTGCCTTCGAGACGCCCCTAGCTAATGCTGTTGACTGTAAATCGGGACACAACCGACTTATACAATACCGTCTGACCTTAAAGCAGTGAATGAGCGACTTTAATATACGCTTAGCAACAAAACGATTTTACACTTTGAAGTAGGCAATGAACGACTATGATATACCCTATTACCAAAAAGTTTCTGATTTTAAATTTATGAATAGCCGGCTTTGAAATGCACTTAGTTACTAAAGCTTGTAACCTTTCAAATAGAGTTAGACTGACTTTGGTATACTCTTAGTTAACCAATTGCTGCTGACTTTAAAGCAGAGCACAACCGACTTAGATACACTGTTTATTGCAAATTACTGCCTGAGTTAAAGCATAGAATGAACGACTTTGATATACGTCAGGATATTAAAAGCCTTGAGTCTTTGAAGTAGGCTATGAACGACTATGATATACCCTGTTACGAAAAAGATGCTAATTTTAAAATAAGAGATATTCGAATTTGAAGTGCATGTAGCTACTAAAAGCTTGTAACGTTTCAAATGGAATAAGACCGATTTTGGAATACTCTTAGTTAGCTAGATGCTTTAAATGACTTTAAAGCAGGACATAATCAACTTGAATGTACCCTTAATAAATGTGGCCAACATTAAAGCAGCTAATAAGCGACCATGACATGCGCTTAGTTACTTAAAGCTTTTAGACTTCAAATTAGGGTATGACCGTTTGCTGTAAGTTCCAAAGAAATTTTTGATTTTCGTTCTGGAAAAAACTGATATTAATACACCCGGCGGATCCACGGAGGGAGGTTCGGTTTCCGTTACCCACCTCCACCCAAAAGCTTGAGACATGAGTTGAGAGTGTTTCGCGAGCTCTAAAATACACTTCGTAGTAAAAAAAACTCACACCATGACAAAAGCTGAGATCTGCACCAGGATACACTCCTATTGGGGATAAAGAGAAAGGCTCTCAGCAATTTTGATTCTCTGAGTAAATCAAAGCCATTTTTCCCAGCAAACTATGGATCTAAAATTAATTTTGAGTCACCAACTTTTGCAAAATATTTTTTTTTTTATACTCAAAAATTTACGTAATTGACCTTCCATATGCAATGCCATATCGTTATTTTTCCTCTAACGAATGTGTATTTGGGGGTTTTTGGAGTCGAGGAATTAATTTCTAACATATATTTTTTTTATGAGCTGACAGAGGGCACTTTTATGTATTTTTTTAAAAAGGTTTAAGTTGATTTTTGAAGGATCAAAACCTATTTTGAAAAAGTGGGCGATCCGAAATTCATTTTAGATCCATAGTTGCTTCCGCAAATTTTCATAAAATGACCCACAGAATCAAAACTAAATTTGCGTCACTTGTATTTTGTTTTAGACTAATCATTTGTGTGAAGTTTATCGAAATTGACCCACTATTTTATATAGCTACCATGCAAAAATTTATGCAGTTTTCGTCATTTTATAGTTCCTGAGCTAATCTGACTATTTGCATAATTCATCATCTGTTATATCCATTTTAGGCTATGCTGGATCATTCTACTATTCATTTAGTACAAATTTAGCAATTTCACAACAAATTCCGAAATCACTCGGCTTAAGTCGAAAATATTATAGGAATTGCACTATAGGTCTAAATTTCCTTAAATGTTAAAGATCAGATAGAATTAAAGAGGGCATCGAAAAAAAATCTTGATTATCCGAACACTCTCAAAGACTGAAGGTTAAATACATAACTCATTTACTAAGACGCAAATCTTTTCTAGGACATAAACAACTTTACTCCATAATAAATCAGTTTTCAACTAATCCAAAATACTCTTCATCCCCTAGGTTGAGTACTTTGATGGATATTTGTCGTTTATGTTGGCCCTGTTAACCCTGGAACCGGAAGATCCTACTAGAGATGAACATTACGATGAGGAAACTAAACGTCTTCGCGCAAATCTGACTGCTCTCAAAGTAGAGATTGATGCCTTGGATCGCAGCGATGAAAATTACTATCTCAAGAAAGAAGATCTAATTTTTAGAGTCTTTTGTGAGTACAAGGGCATACCTTATCATCGTGTCAGCTTGGAGGAACTGCAAGGTCTTGATAATGATGACTCCGATTGAGTCGTGGCAGTAATCGACACCAAGCTTAACAAAGTGTATCAAGAGAAATTTTATATATTTGGAATAAAAATGTTTTTGATTTTCAATCAAATTCAATTTGAATATCTGGATTCTGTCATTTCATTTAAAAGCCTCAAACAGAAGCCAACAATTTACTTACTCTGACATGGCACGTGGCTGTCACGCAAACAAGCAGCTTAGTTAAGCGTATTGATAAACAGGCTTTAGCCAGGGTTGCCAAGCACACAAATTATTGGAGTCATTGGTTCAGATGAGTAAATAGGTAACTTTTTAAGTAATGGAGGATGCTTGGATTAAGGCAGAAAAAAAAATATGTAAAGAAGAGTTGTTATGTAAAATATAAAAATTTCCTGCAAACCCTTTATAAAGAACTGAGCTTAACAATCATTAAATCTGAAGCCATTGTGTGTGGGTTGAACATTGATTAGGCTTTTAAAAGCTTCTTTGGATATTTTTGTTTAAGCAATAAGAACATTTCATTCGGATTCGTTTTGAACCCGAATGGTTTTGTTGCTCCCAATTTGACTAAATCTAATTTGACTAAATCATTTTAATTTTTAAAACAATCTTCAATATTTCATGTTAAATAATTATTTAAAAATATTTGTAATTATGGTCTCCCCTAAAAAAATGTTTATATCGTACCTAAATAGTTCATATCTTATATAAAAAAACTTCTCTTGTAATAATTTCCGTCGAAAGGAGTAGAGCTGTGCTGTTTATGATAAATGGAAATATGAGGATATGGCGACAGCAAAAAATTCAGATTTTGGAGCACGCAAAAACGATTCCGAATAAAAATGTTTGTTTTGTTTTTTCGTTTTTCGGAGTACGGGCGATTATATACTTAAAATTCTGTTTGTTTATAAGCGAATTTCGGTGTGACAATCATCTTTTTGACACTCTAAGTTTTTGTTTTAATCTACGATTTAGCTTTATTAATCAATGCGCCATTAATCACTAAATTGTTCTGGAAAAAAGAGAAAAGATTGAGACAAAGTTCAACAAAAGGGTCTACACATGGATAATTTTGAATATGGTCACTATTTTTGGAGGTTCCAGGTTCTGCTGTAATCGTAATTTCTTTGAATAGATTAATAATAATAAATATGGCAAAGATGTCTGTTCCCAACATTTTTATAATATTCTACAACATATGGCGGAAATTATTTTGCCCAAACATTTTTTTTTAATAAGTTATTTCGGAAGCACATGGCGAAGGTCAATTAGGAGTGAGACGAGCAAATCTGTCAGCGAACTTCGAGCAATAGCACGAAATAGAGATAGTTGGAAAATTTTTGTAGATAGACTAAGTTCTTAAATTTATATTTTTTTAGAACATGTCAAAATAATAATAATAATTTCGGGACACCATTTTCTCTATATTCTGATTAATTTTTCGCATATGAAGAAAAGAGGAAAAATGTTGCAGTAAAGAGGGAAACTTTTTTCTCCAGTTTTATCCAGATTTTAAACGATTTTTGGCTAATTGGCTAATCATATGATGCAGATGTTCATTTGGGCCTACTTTTTACTTCTTTTTTTTTTTTCATTGGAGAGATATTTAGGGTCAAAGCAAATGTATCGCTTTTGCGATTGCGTTTTATGCTAATATTCACTTCTTTTAAATCAGTAAAATTCACTAAAATAGAAAACATCGCTCTATTTCACTTCTTTTTGCCAAATCATATAAAATATGGTCATGTAAGTATTATTATTTATATCTCAAGATCGGCTAGACCCATTTATCTGATCTTTAAATTGTTAGATATAGATTTTTATAATATCAAATTTTTAGATACATATGTCTCTTTTCCAAATAGCCGATATCAATTTAAAAACTTTTTTTTATCCATGTATATTAAGTTACGTCATATTAGTTACATATCTCAAGATCGGCTTGACCGATTTTATGATCTTCGACTTTTTAGATATGTCTCTGCCCTAAAGAGCCGAAATCGATTTAAAAAGTGGTCTTATTCACTTCATTGCGCATATTTATATTAAATAATGCCATATTAGCAACATTATTTATAACTCAAGATCAGCTGGAACGATTTTTATAATCTGATTTGTTAGATAGAGATATACTCTGGCACGAATACCCGACTAACTACATATGTTACATATACTTACTTTTACTTGAAAATTAAGATTGATTACAAACTCTTTAACTTTTTCAGACAAAATGTTTAGTTTATCAATGTTTAGCGAGTCACTGATTTTAAACCAGGCCATTTTTTTTTTATTTTTCTAGAGTAGTTTCTATACTCAAATAAACTATAATATAAAAAAAGGAACTACTTCCAAATACGCTGAAAGCTCGCGAGCTATATTTATGAAAGGAATTAACAATGTATCCATTGATTTGGATATAAAAGAACCATAAACAACAATGTTGCGTTGGCAAAATCGGAACTTCTAGTTAATACTTGCAGCATGAAAAAATTATTTCTATAAGTTCTCCCTTAGACAGGTATGAGCTACTTCAAATTTTTTTATTTTCGAATCTTCCAAATATTTGAATTTTTGCCTTAAAATTAAAATTGAATTGAATAAAGTTGTCCACATATTAAAACTGAATTTGATGAACTAGTTCTTTGCGAACTTTTTAAGCTCATCCATATGCATGACTAAAAGCTGAAAGACATTCAGTCTTAATTCGACCCAGTATGTATTTAAAGCAAAGACATTGACATTGCCCAACTGGTTCTCTGCCATAACAAACTGCACCCCTGGAATTTCCACAGAATCTTTTAACCAAAGCAAAATTGTCTGACTCATTTAATGTTTATCTGCTTCAAATATATTTTGCATTAAGGTGAAATTCAGCAGAGCATACACTAAATGTTGACAGGCTGCGGGTTTCAAGTACATATATGATATATAAATGAGTATTTAATCTTATGTGCAGATATAGTTCTAAAATCTTTGTCTAGATATGAAATTAAAGCAATGTACACTCAAGCAGACCAATTTTCATATATGAGAAAAGCATTCAAATACTTAACGTTTAATATAATTTGGCCAACAAAGTGACTTGGGATGTCAACGACTGTTTAGATTATTGCAATGACAACAACAACAAACATATGCCCAGAAGTAGTTACTAGTCTACCAATAAGCAATATAGCCAAAGCTGTCAATGAGTTTGTTGTCATCTGATTGCCAGGCTCATCAGTGTGACCAAGTGACAAAAACATACAAAATACCAAGAAAGCATATTAGGCAGAAGTTGGGAGCAGTAACATCATTAGGGGAAAGTGCGTTTTTTTATTGCACATTATCGATGTGTACTGGATGAGGCTGTCTGTTATGGTTGAGCAGAGGCTTAGGGAGGGTCTTGGCAAAGGGGGTTGAGAATATTTCTTAATGTTAAGGCTATTTTTTGAGGAAATTCTTTTAGTATAGCATTATTTGTATTTTAATCTTTTAGAACAATCGGAAACGCATGATTTTGAGGGGTGTCTCAGATAACAGGCGTGTCAAGGTATTTTTGATGTCGGATTCCAATTTGGCGTTTTGTTATTTTTTGAGGTTAGGTTAGAATCTAGACACTTTCGACAAATTCTGTTTGGGAACAATAGAAAACTAATTATTTTGAAGATTATCTCAGATATACGGCTCGCTTATATCATTTTGACATCGGATTTCAATTCAGCATTTTGGTATTTATTTGGTATTTTTTGAGGTTAGCGTAGAATCTCCTTTCGACAAGTTTTGTTCGGGAACAATAGGAAACGTATTATTTTGAAGGTTGTCTCAGATGTCCGGCGTGCTAATATCTTTTTGACATCGGATTCCAATTCAGCCTTTTGGTATATTTTTGGTTTTTTTTTTGAGATTAGGGTAGAATCTAGGCCCTTTAGACAAGTTTTGTTGGAGAACAATAGAAAACGAATTATTTTGAAGGTTGTCCCAGAAATTTGGCGTGCTAATATTATTTCGACATCGGATTGCCATTCAGCGTTTTGGTATTTTTTGGTATTTTTATGGTTCTGTTAACGAATTAAAATTCAGCACATGGAAAGACTTAAAAAAAACATATTCCCATTTTCCATTTTTTAGGCATTCGATGACATTCCCATTTTTTTAGTATTTTGTGATAAGGGTGGAATCTACGCCCTTTCGACAAATTGTGTTAATGAATTCAAATTCAGCTGCATGGGAAGCCATAAAAAACATATTCCTCGTTATCCTACTTATATCTTTGAGGCATTGGATTCCAATTTTGCCATTTGGTATTTTTGACATTTTTGAGGTTAGGGTAGAATCTAAACCCTTAAGACAAATTCTGTTAGGGAACAATAGCAAATGAATTATTTTGAAGGTTGTCTCAGATATCCGGCATGCTAATATCTTTTTGACATCGGATCCCAATTCAGCGTTTTGGTATTTTTTAGTATTTTTGAGGTAAGGGTAAACCTAGACAAATTCTATTAATGAATTCGAACTCAGCGCATGGAAAGACTTAAAAAAAGGCATATTCTCCTTTTCCACATTTTAGGCACTCGATGATAATCCCTTATTTTTGGTATTTTTAGATTAGGGTGGAATCTAGGCCCATTCCACAAATTTTGTTAAGCGAATTCGAATTCTGCGCATAGGAATCCATAAAAAAACATATCCCTGGTTAGCCTACTAATATGTTTGTGGCATTGGATTCCAGTCTAGCCTTTTGGTATTTTTTGAGATTATGGTAGAATCTAGACATTTTTACCAAATTCTAGTTAGGGAACCAAAAGGAAACGAATTATTTTGAAGGTTGTCTCAGATATTCGGCATGCTAATATATTTTTGACATCGGATTGCAAGTCAACGTTTTGGAATTTTGTTGGTATTTTTTGAAGTTAGGGTAGAATCTAGACCCTTGCGACATATTCTGTTAGGGAACAGTATGAAACTAATTATTTTGAAGGTTGTCTCAGATACCCGACGTGCTAATATCTTTTTGACATCGGATTTCAATTCAGATTTTGGTATTTTTTAGTATTTTTCAGGTTGGGCCAATCCAAGGTAAATTTTGTTAACGAATTCGAATTCAGCGCATGAAAAGCCATAAGAAAACCCATTCCTCTTTTCCATAATTAAGGCCTTCGATGACACTCCCTTCAATCAGCGCACCATCTACGTCACTGATGTACTGAATTTGTGTCTCTTCTCACTGTCTGCCTGCCTACGTGTGTGTAATTGTTTGCGGCTTTGCTGTCATGTCTTCTGTCGAGAATATGTTTGGTATCTGCCAGCATTTATCTGTGGGGGGATAATGCTGAGAATAATGTTCCAGGCTCCTGCCGCTCCTTTGTCTTATTGTTCATTAAGCACTTGGGCCGACTTTTGGTTTGCCATTGTGCATTCAAATGAACTCAGGAATTTGTTTAATTAAGCATACTTTTTACTTACTTATGCTGAGAACTACGTTGTTGACATGTGCCAAATTAATTGTATAATCGAATATGCCATATAAACAACGATAAGTTTAAAATGCTTTTGAGTAGGCAAAAACTGTTGAGAAAAATAAGTCTGTAATCTGGAATATAAATTAATTTTGCGCCAACAGCTTTTAAGCAGCTGCGGGTAAGACGTTAATTAAGCGTTGCTTTTCGTTAGCGGTTTTCGTTCTTTTTTTGGCGCGTGTGGTGGGCGTGGGCATAGTCCTTCGGGTTCCTGAAGTATTAATAACGTCAAAGTGTTGTGCCTGAAATTTATTAAGATGCCGTCGCCCACAGGCGCTTGGCACTCTCAGCTGTCGCCAGCTGATTTCGGCCTGTTTTTACTTTACAACACTGGTCGCTGCCGCTGGCTGTTCTGGATTTTGAAGACCATTACCCTTGGCTGCATGAATATATTATATACATAAGTGTATATATATGCTGGGTTATGTATATAAATATGTTTGCCTGCTTTTCATGCTCTTTACTCATTAATAACATGGCGTATGCGTAATGTAGCAGGCGCGTGTTGCATAAAGCGCTACAAAAAAGAAAAAAAAGTTCCGACTCGAGTGTTTAAGTGATGCAAAAATTTTAATTTAATTAAATTATATATTTACGGAATTTTATCTAAAGTGTACATAGTAGCAAAGGCGCTTATGCTTTTTTTTTAATTACATTAATGTTGTGCCGCAGAAAGCTTTAAGGCTAGTTGCTACCACAATTTTTAAGCAAAAACTTGGCTAAAACAATTTTAAAGGTCTAATTAAAGTTTTGGTTTGAATAGAAAAAGTATTATGAGCCAATTTAAGCCAAATTGTCCAAGGATATCGAGCATAATACGTTTTTGGCAACTTTTGAAAATTTTGTTGCCTACTTTTGTGCGCACAATAAATTTGTCAAGCTAAATTTAGCACGTGCTGCTTTAATTATGAGTTTTATTGTTTAAATCTTAAATTTGTGGCAACGTTTTTGATGGAAATATTTTTATTAAATATTTATATGATAAAAAAAAGAATTTTCTAAACAAATTTTGTGGATAGAAAGACTAGCATTAAGTTCTAAAAATGTATCTCAACAAAATTTTTGTGGCTATCATAATCATGCAAATTTTATTCCAATTTAAACTTTAGATACTAATTCTAGTTAAAATAAAAAACTTCAAAACTCCGATAGCTTTGAAATAACTAGTTTGATACAATAAAAATGTTTTTGGCTATCATAATCATGCAAATGTTATTCTAATTAAAACTTTAGATACTAATTCCAATTTGAATAAAAAACTGACAACTAAATTTCAAGACTGCGATATCTTTTAAATAAATTATTTGATACACGTATTTTTTTCTGAAATAATTTAATCCAAAAGCAACTTTAAACTGTTTTTTTAAATGTTAAAGCTTTTAAAAAAATGTTGACTAACTAAGTTTTTTATTTAGCAATATGTACACAAAAGACTACATTTAATGTTTATTGAAAACTATTTGACAACACTGCAAAAAACAAAATGTTATCAAAAAATAAATGACTTTTATGCTGGTGTTGCTATTTCTGTCAAAGGACACATATCCTACATTTCTGACAAAAATAGTTACAATTTCTCTTTGCATCAATATTGTATATACCTGCTATTTATATAAACAATATATCTCATATATCTTTCCACCATTTTCTATTCATTTTCTAGGCATAAAAGCAACATCTTTGTTCATTTTTAGCACCAGTGTTGTATAGTGTTTCCATCTCCATGGAGCAGTAAATTAACATTTGACTTGTTGTCACGACATTGTCCAATACTTTAAGCCGCTTTTAAATATTTTGGCCAAAAATAAGCTGTTTTGCATAATGTTTTATTTTTAAGACAAACTTTGTCAAAGTGTGTCCCTAACGCTTTGTAATAAATTTAAAATATGTTTCTAGACATATTTAAATTTTTATGTGAGCTTGCAGCTATCAAAGTAAGACAAAATATTTTATTATATCATAGAAAAAAGAATTTTAATCGACTATACGATATATTGACAAATATTTTGCTCAAATATTTTGCACTCGACTTTAAGAAGAGAACTAAAATGATTGCAATTTTATGGACCAACTTATTGCTCTGCACTGGCGTATAAAAAGCAGCTAAAATTTGCAGCATTTATAAATTGTGGCACATACGATGTATGACAATAAGTCAAGTCTATTATAACCCCAAAAATACCAACAAGAGTCATAAAAATGTCCAAAAGAGCAAGACAAACTGGAACTGGAACTCAATGCTGAATAGCTGAGAAATGGCCAACCATTGTGTATGTGACGGCTAAAATAAATATTTATATACTCTTTAAATACAAGTGGAGCTTTTCGAATTTGTCTGAGAAGTTTGTGACACATAGAATAAAAAAATGAAAGAATTAGAGGTAGACACAATTATAAAAAGTTTTTATAGGGCGGAAAAGCTCTTAATCTTTTGCGACTAGATTCTGATAGCCAACAGTATTTTCTTTAGTATTTCAAAATTCTCTTTTAGATCGAAAGAAGTCATTCGACAGTAAGGTAGCTTGATAACCATCTAAATCTAGAAACTATTTTTATTCAACCTTCAAGCTCCATCCAGCACTGAAATTTCTCTTGCAAAATACTGTAATAGCATATCATGCTAACATAATAGTAATTTTAGTCACTTGCATCGTTTTGATTTTTAATAAAGAATTCCAGCTATTTCATAAACAAAAAATCGTTTTCGAAACTTAAGGCGCATAGTTGTCGCGATACTTTCTTTGAAACTGGATTGAAGCCAAAAGATGTCTCGTAAAGTTCGAAAGAAATCGTTCTACAGCAAGGGAGCTATTAAGATGATTCTAAATTTCTTTTGTGTTCAAACTTAAGTGCACCATCTTCGTGAGAATTTCGGAAAAAATCAAAATCGTATTCGAAATTTCTTTGGAAAATATTCATGTAACGTAGAACTTGTTCTTTAAATGCTTAGATTATGATAAAAAATTAATAATAATTTTAATAAATTCATATCGCGATTTTGATTTTTTTAATGAGAATTTCTGCCACTCTTAATAAAAAACAAATCGCTGTTCGAAAGTAAGGTTCGAAAAGTATTCATATCCATATTACGATAAGTTTTTATATGCATAATAAGTTAACTGCTAAGATGTACAATAATAAAATAATTATAATATTAAATAGATAATAATGCTATCATATTGATATTTTAATGAGAATTTCGGTCCACTATTTCATAGAAAACAAAATCGTATTTCGAAATAAGCTCGAAACGTTTTCTTATATAATGTAACTGCACAATTTCACTTACAATTTTCCCATTGATTTGAAATTTTTTTATTTTGGATTAAAAAGAAAGCACAACATTTTTCGACACTTTATAATAATAATATAAACAATTTATATCAGAACGTTTTGATTTTCAAAGGACTCAATTATATACTTAAGAGCGTATATTTCAGAGAATTTTAGTCATAATTCATTAAAAATAAAAAACATTTTCGAATAGTTTTTACATAAAATACTAGTTTTTTAGAGTCCTGTTTGAAATAATAAATTAGTTTTTATGAAAGTGTTAAATAATCCCTCGACAACAATTTTATTCCAAGATTACGAATTGTTTTTGTTATTTCCTCAAGCTTGTCAAAAAGGATTTTTTCAATTATCTCAACGTCTAGATTCCATTTTATCTGGAATCGTAAAGCGGAAGGCTATTTTTGAATCTAAAAAAACTTTGCTATTTCATTGTAAAATCACAAATAAAAACTTCCCAGCTATTTATACCCTGTACCGTATGGTACCAAGGGTATATTAAGTTTGTGCAAGCTGAAAATGAATGTAACATATAGAAGGAGACGTCGGAGACACCCCAAAGTTACCTAAAATATGATCAGGGTGAATAGAGAAGTCGATATACCCATGTCCGTCTGTCCATCTGTCAGTCTGTCCGTCTGTCCGTCTGTCCGTCTGTCCGTCCGTGTGAACGCCTAGATCTCAGAGATGTTAAGAGCTAGAGTTATCAAACTTTCACATTAGATCCCATATTAATCCATAGGAGACAAGTTTATTTTATTTTTTGATATCGAGGATAAATTATAAAGCTCCCATGGGGGTGTTTGAGACGACCTCGATCAAAAAAACGTTTTAGATGAATAATTCGTTTGTTTATGAAGATATCGTAATCCAAATTTGGTATTCGAAAGTTTTTTATAGTTCCCAATCACTGTACCAAATTTGATCGAAATCGGTTGACTATATCATATAGTTCCCATAGGACCGATCGGCCAAAATAACTTTTTTAAAGAAAAATTCGCTATATTTCGTTTTTTAATAAAGATATCGTAACCAGATTTGGCGTTTGGAAATTTTTTAGACCACTTAAGCAATGTGCCAAATTTGAACAAAATCGGTTGACTATATCATATAGCTCCCATAGGTCCAATCTACCAAAAAATCGATTTTTTAACCAAATTTGTTGTATTTCGTTTGTTTGCTAAGATTTTGGGCCCAAATTTGACGTTCATGAGTATCTTATAGTTCCTAAGCACTGTACTAAATTAAATCCAAATCGGTTGACTATATCATATAGCTCCCATAGGAACGATCGGTCAAAGAAGAAAATGTTACCTTAACAATTCTTCTGTGTTTTGGTCTTTTGTGACAGACAATCGGACTTTATTGACAAGCTAGTGGTACAGGGTATTCTAAAGTCGTCCGCGCCCTGACTTTACGTCCGCCATTTTTTTATAATGTAACTGCCACATATACTTAAAAAATAATAATAATAATAAAAAGAAAGATAATTTTGTAATAACAATTTTAATAATTTTTATCAGAAAGTTCAGAATTTTTTGAAAATAAATATTAAAAATTAAAAAAAAAATCTACAAAATTATACGCTCGATATTTAAGTGAAATATTTTTTATGCGTATTTGTTTTTATTATTATTTATGGTAATTGATAATAAAATGAAATTGAAATCACCTTTAAAATTTCTTGAAGCCTTATAATAATAATATTAATTTATTTTTTTCAGAACTTTTTAATTTTTAAAGCATTGAAGGCTGCATATTTTCGAGAATATTAGTTATAATTTAAAAAAATTAAAAAACATGCTCGAAAAGTTTTCGTGTATAATACTATTTTTTAGAACTCTGTTTTAAATATAAATTTAGTTTTTATAAAAAGTTTTAAATAATCCCTCGACAAAAATCTGTAATCCAAAAATTACGAATATAATTTTGAATATTTTATCATATTTGCCAAACATATTTTTTTTTTTTCAATTATCTTAAGCTCCAGATTCTAAATAGAAATGCCATTTTAAATCTTAAAAATTTTGCTCCAAAATTATTCTAGCACAAAAAACAAATTCGCAGATTTTTGATTTTAAAATATTTTATTTTCTTCGAATAATAATTTCGGGTCTAAATTGTATTTTTCAGCTTACAAGCTTTTTTGTACAGGCCTTCCCTTTCATTTAAAGATACATTTTTGAGAGTAAATTATATATATTTTTTAACGACTCGCTCTGAATTAAAAAAATAATTTTAGTTTTATGCCTTTTTCTTTTAATATTATTAAACTATTAGAGCAAGGAAAACATTAAATTATGCCACCATACACTAGATAAAGCTTGCTCATAACAGAGTGTTGATGTATCCCTAGAACCCTGATAGAATTACTCACAATTCAGTCATAAAAAAATGTAATTCTCATTTGACATAATTTCAAAAATAAAATATTTTTATTTTAACATGTTGCCAATTTTACGCAGATTTTACGAAAAAAAATAGGCATTAATAAAAATAAATTATCCAGTCAAAAAGATATCAAGTATTTTTTTTTAATTTCAATTGCCTGGAATGATTTTCCATCATTTAGCAACAATCTTTTTTCTACGAAAAAATCTTTTTAAGAAAAAGAATTTTAGTAAGCCATTTTTTTTTGGAACCAGTTCCAAATTTTAAGTTGAACTTAATTTCTTCTTCTTATAATAATACAGAAGACTCTGATGAGTAGTAACATTAATTATAAATTTGTTTTTATTTTTTATATATACATATATATATTTCTATACTAAAAAAATTTGTATAATATCATAACTAAATAGAAAAAAAGGGTTCCAGCTGCTAGCACCATCGACTCACTTTTATTATAAAATAATATTATGATATTAAGCAAAGACTTTTCTTAAAGATTTTACTCACAATAAATTTGGAAGGTGTTGGTTAATTTTATGTTAAAACTAGCCGGCCTTCGGCACGCTCGCTCCGCTCGCTCGTCTAGAAACACGTTGACTATTTTCTAGATGAACTGCTAAATGGACAACGGTTGGGTGTCGTTCGTGAATTTGGAATGAGAAAATTCGCCATATTGCCTCGTTTCTGCTAATGCAACATCCTATTCCATATTGTGAAATTTCGTCATTCACATTGTCGGCTCTCACACCCAAATCGCCATATCGCTTCCCTTATTGACGTATTTGCAGATATATTTGATTGATTTTACTGAGTTGCAATACTCGACGTTAATGTGGGCTTTATATGTTTTTGATAATAATGGCGAAAATGGAACAACCCAACGATTGTCAATTTCAATTTCTTGTTTTTGCACTTTGATTGTGGTTGATCTGCCATTGTCTTCTGTTGATCTACGGCGATATAATGGGTATCCATCGTAGCCCGTAACAGTGTCCGAAGTCAATGCCCTTGGATATCTTTTGAAGCATTTGCCGTCGATCATGCATGGTGAAGTTGGGTTGAGCACACCATATGGTCCGTGGATCATATTCTTTGTGATAACCTCGAACAATTCTGGATCATTTGTTTGAACTGGGATTTCCGCCGATATCACATCATCAATTTCATGCGGTAGTATTTTCTGAGGTAATCCTCTCTTCTGCCATTCTACCGAATACATCCAGCAGCGAACCTCTCCGAATACACTGCTTTTGATAATAAGCAGGCCTGCTGTTTCATTGGGAAATTTCAGTGCTTGGCACTGGTCACATACCTTGTTCATTGTTCCAATTACAACAGATTGACGTGAGCTATAATCGGTCGTATTGTTATATTCGAATGCAGCTCTGTGCAGATTGGATGCATTGCGCATTTGCCTGAATGTTCTTTGGATTAAATTCTGTTCTGCATGGATTTCATCTGATTGATTCTGATAATCCCGATTTCGTCTCATTCTCATTAGAGCATGTATGAGCAAAATGTGATCTTGCTTCTCTTAATCGATTCAACTCATTCCTTTGTAAACGTTGTTCCTCAGCTTCAGCTGTTTTTTGGGATGATTGCAATTGAGTTCTACGCGAACGTCTCCCAATGTTACGTCTTTTTGGCGGCATTATGTGCAAATATTGATCTGATCATATGTATTTTAAACAGAAATCAAAACATGAATCGTTAATAATTTTTTTGTTTCCTTTCGACAAAAACTATTAACTAAAAAATATTAGTTAATCTGACAATGTACACAATGCCTACCTAAATTAAAAAAAAAATTGTATTGGAAAATCAAATTGTCCTTTTTAGTATTTGCGTCGCAATTTTGTTATATTTTCTCAACCCTAAACAATCCTTGGACTTCCACGAACATTTCAAGACCAAAATTAGCCAAATCGGTTCAGCCGTTCGTGAGATCCTAAGCTTAGAACGAACATAACATTGTGACACGAGAATTTTATATATAAGATTATGTTTAGAGTCATGTAAAAATCATTCAGAAAGGGCAGATTTTCAACAAATAAGAATATACAAAGAAGAAATGTGAGGAAAACGAATGCTTGTCGTCTACTTATAAAAAAAAGTGCTGATTAAAGCAATTAAAAAAAAAATTTTTTTAAACAAAAATGAAACCTAAACTCGTTGGCTAAAAGTCAAATTAGTCTCCTTGCATAATAACAATTCTAGGGCACACGAAATTCGGCTTTCCCAATAATAACTTCCACCATTTTTTTTTTTCATGCATTTTTAAACATTTGGCTCTATTTACTGTTGTTTTATTTATTTGTCCGTGTAAGCTTTATGTCGATATAAGCCCAGCGCCAGACATCCATACAGACGCACCCACACACAGCTATACTCACACACGAATACACAAATACTCAACCACACATAGCCACTCACACACACCAAATACTCTCACACATACAGATACAAAGCTAAAACAGCCACAAAACACACACACACAAACACTGCTGAGAGTGCAAAATTTTGCACCATGCGGGTTATTTATGGCGCCCCCTCCAGCGGCTGCCACTACAAGCACAACAACAACAACAACAACTCCAACAATAATAACAAGCGGAGCAGGCAGGGGGTCCTGGGGTCCGATTACAAGCGGGGATCTCCCACAGTTATTGGCCCAAGGGCATTGCATGGTACTCGCAACATATGTTGGTCACATATGTCCGACATGTTGTTGGTGTTGTTGTTTTTGTTGTTAGTTGGTTCCTTCGTGGCTACATGCAACAAATCATAATTAAAAAATTAGCACATAACTGGCTGGAGCTGCATGTTGCCGCCCAATAAATAATAGTTTAATTATTTTATTACTTTAAAATTAAACAACAAATGAGTAAGGGACACGCCCAAAACAATTAACTTTAAATTGCAGCCAGCTGCCATTTAATTGCCATAATAAAGTTTATAATATAAAAAGGAAAATAATAGTGGGGTAAAAAACAAAGAGTCTAACCAGGCCAGGACAAGTATGTCTAAGTTAGAGAAAAGCAAGGGAAAAACAAATAAAATGGAGCTTAAGCTAAGAGAAGTCGAAGTTAGGCTGCTCTTTTTGGGAACATATATTAAATTTTATTTATTAAATAAAGACAATTTCGTATGAAAATGTACTAAATGTACTATTTCAAAAAAATATGAATGTCCATAACTTTAAAATTTTTCCAAATCTATGGAAAGCCAATTTTGATTTAGAAAATTAAATTAATTAAAAAAAAAAATAAAGTTACGGCAGTTTTAAGAATTTACTCAACAAAATGTTACAAATATAAATCTTTTGAACTATTTTTGAAGTTTTTAATTTGTTCGATCTTCACTTACAAAAAAAAATCGATTTTTATAAAATCTAGTTCTGTACAATTTCGACTTAGAATTAAAAAAAATATTTTCAAAGTATTCATGCGTATATTTTCCAGAATTTACTAAACGAAATATTGTAAATAAAAATCTTGGCACTTTTGGAAGTTTTAAAATGGTTCTTGAATCTTTACTTTAAAAAAATAAAAATAAATTTAGAATTTTATAAAATTTAATTTCGTAATTAAGAAAATTTTAAGAATTTTGGCAAACAAATTTTATGTTTTGCCTGGAGTAAATAGTAGATACAAAGGAACTAAAATAATTATTTTTAGAACATTACTGAACGTATTAAATTCTTATTTTTGGAAAATCTGAAAAATACTAAAATTTCAGAACATTTCATTTTAATGTGGCAAACGAATTAAGAGCAACAAATGAAAATCAATTTGAACATCTTTGAAATATAATACTTACAATTTGATTATTTTGGAATTATTTTTTATATTGTTTTATAATTTTTAAATCTACTGATAACACTCAATAATCTTTAAAAAAATTAAGCTTTACCATTTAATGCTAAAACAAAATTATACAAAAAAATTAGTAAATTTAATATTTTTAGATGTTTACTAAATGGTATAAATTCTAATTTTTTGATATATCGAAAAAAATACTAAAATATCAGAATATTTTATTTTAATATTGTTCTAGCGAATTAAGAGAAACAAAAGAAAATCAATATGAACAAATCTGAAATATAATACTACAAATTTGTTCGTTTTGGATTTATTTTTTATATTATAATATTTTATATTTTTTAAATCTACTGATAGCACTTAATAAGCTTTAAAAATTGAAGCCTTTCCTTTTAACGATAAATCAAAATGATAAACAAAAATAATAATAGTAATAAAAATATTTCCAAAATATATTTCCAGAAAATTCCTTATTAATTTTAATGATCAGCTTCAACCTTATTGCAAAATTTTATTTTTTTTAAATTTTCACATGCACAATTATAAACAAAAAATCGTGGGTACTTTTTTTCAATATTTTTATATTTGTTATACGGAGCTTAAAAAAAATTATTTGTATTTTAGATAAAATATTTAATATTTATAATCTTTTGAAAAAAAATATAAGAAATTGGACCAATTTTAGTTATGGAGAAAATGGTGGATAAAATATTTTTTGTAGTAAGCCTTTTGGAAAACATTAATAATATTATATTTGTTCTTGCTGTAGAAAATCCGATTGTTAAAATATTTTTTTTAATAATCCTTTTTGACACAAAAGAAAATTTATTTAAAAATTCATGAACACATCAAAAATTTAGAACGTTATAAGCTGCTTTACTGTAGAATGATTTCTTTCGATCTTAACAAGAAATATGGCATTCTGAAGGGATTACTGTTGGGATCAAGTTGTAAAGGATTTCCTTTTTTACACCAAAAGAAATTATATAAAAACTTTCAGAAGTTTAATGGAAACTAAAAAAAAGTAGAAAATAAGTTTTAGGTCGAAAGTCTCACGAAATTTTTTTCTTATAGTATGCTAAGTACAAATTATTTTCATAGGCCTTTTTCACTACCACATACAATATTTTTTGGAACATTTGGTCATAATTAAAAAAATACAAGAAAGTTAAAACAGCATGTTATTTATTTTCAATATTAGTTTTTATTTTGTTATTTCCTAAACAGAATCAAATCTTTCTGGAGAATTGTATACTGAACTTTATTAGCTAAAGAGCTTCAGACACCGTAAAAACCTATTGAGCCAGAAAAAGTTTCCACACAATCTCAAAAAATAAATTTTTATACATCTGACCAAGAATATATACGGTCCAGCCAGGCACCGTTCGTCGGTCAAATTTTACCATCCTTTTTTTGTCCTTATTTTATAATTATCATAGTGGTAGATCGATAGACAATAAAATGTTAGGAAGGTACCTGGGAGATCAAGTCTTAATGTAAGGAAAAAACATATTAAATTAATGTCGAAAAATGAAAAATGGCCAAACCGGATTGTCAAAAAAATATAAAAATCTTAATAATTTGTAATATTGAAAAGCCCGCCTTTATCTCTTATATATTCCACTACAAACTTCATTACAAAACCAAAACACTTTTGCTCTAGTGTAGAGTATATCGTAAAATTACAAAGGGCAAAAAGCATCTTTGTATCCTTTTTGCCTTTTACCATGTCACAGAAAGTGCGACAAAAAGGCGTCACCGCAATTACACAGCGGAACGAATACTTTTTGCACTCAGTGTTATAGCATGCCGCAATTCTATATATGGCGGCTCCATTTTCGCACACGCAAAGTGGCCATATATGTGTAAGCCTGTGTGTGTATGTGTGTCAGAGAGAGTGCTCATATGTGTGTGTGTGTGTTTGTGAGATCATAATTGTAAGTAGAAACAAACAACGCCACATGAAACCGAGGCAATCACAAATCGCAGAAAGGCAACAAATAAGCTCGCTCTCTCTGACACACACACACATGCAGTACTAACACATAACAAAGCCAATGTTCTCTCTCTCTGCTAACTTCCTCTTTAGCGGTTGTTTTTGTTGTCGCCGCCTCTGTTTAAAACGTCAACTGTAAATTCCTTGCGCTTCTCCTCTCTTCGCTTTTATTTTATTGTTTTTTTTCTTGTTTTTGTTTTTCTTTTGTTTTTGTGATTCATGTTAAAGCAAAGCTCATGTAACCCTTACAGCTAATACAAACAAAACAAAGCAAAGCTCTAGCACTTTATGTTTGTGCTTAATATATATAGACGCCATTTTCTAAGTGTGTGGAGCTGAATGTCCGTATGTGTGTGTTTGTGTGTGAGAATGTGTTATGTTAGTCAAACAGCCAAACGAAAATGTTAGTATAAAGTTTTCTTTCAGAATTTTTTTTTAGGTTTAAATTAATATGCATAATAAGAAGTGACTTTAATGCATTTTTTGGGATAAGGCAGTTTTAAAGATATGAAAATATAATTTTTATATTTGTTCTACTTCTGCCTCCTTCTGAGATTTTACTAAACATAAACCCCAAAAAAAAAAATTTTTATATAATCTTAGATAAGGGTATCCTGTTTAAAAAATTATTTTTCTTAGTAGCTGCCAATGAAAGTTGCATTTTTATATTTCTTGAGTTTTCGATATAATCTAAAATAAATTATTCCTGCATTTACCATGATTCATTCCATACATTGTAAAATTTATTGAATAATTTTTAAATTTATTTGTTTGGAAATTATAGACAGCAGGTAAAAAAATTAATAACTCCTGGCCTTAGATCAGAACTTTCGATTGATATGTGGTCAGCAAATATTGAAATCGTGCAGCTTGTATGAAATACAATATATCGAAGGTTTTAACATTGTATAGCACAACATTGATGAACTCAGGCGCATTTAACCTAGCACACTTAGGGCTAAACCGGCCGTTAGTGGTACCGCAAAAATCTCTTAAGCCATTGGGATAGTTCCGCTAGAAGGATTCCCATCCCTTTGCCACTATGTAGCTAGCAATCCTCCTCGGGTTATGAAGGAAGTAATTTCCCAGATGTTTATTCCTGCGTCTACTAAGAGCCTCACAAGAATAGAAGAAGTGTTCTACTGATTCAACAGCTTCTGCAAAAGTCATGGTTCGGAACATTTATTCTGGTCGCATGTGTTCCGACAAGGGATTGTCCAGTGATTGCTCTGACAACTGCGGAACACTGCGACCGTTTGAGTCCGCAGAGCCCTACGGATATTTTTGGGTAAATTTTAAATTTTAAATCTGGCGACTAATTGTGCAAAGGGATGTATTATACCACAGCCTTTGTACGTAAGAGCTAAATTGTCCCTTGTTTGTAGCTTGAAAGTGGCCATAAGCATACGAATATCCTCCTTATCCGGTAGGAGGGTAAAGGTCGTGCCCTGTCTGGCCAATTCATCTGCTATTTCATTATCTGTAATATTTTGGTATCTGTGTGTCATTTCTTAAATAGATTTGCGGCAGATATTACCTGCCACCGTGTTGGAGGATAGTGCTCGAAGTGACTTTATAGCTGCCTTGCTATCCGAAAAAATGTTTATCGCACCGCTTGCCAGGCCGGTGTTGGACAAGTAGATCAAAGCTCAAAGATCAGTTAATGGCAAGGATCCCTGATTGAAAAACGCTGCAGTGGTCCGGAAGTGGGAAACACTGCCGAATATTTAGATCCTCAGAGTAGAATCCCCCTCCCTCCAAACACACACACAAAATGGTGGTTGACCTTGGAGCCGTCCGACAAAAAAATAATACAGTCATTCTGACTTGGCGGAGTTTCCAACCACGATTCCCTAGAGGGGATATCGATGGTAAATAATGTCAATGAGTGCATTAATCGGCCATTAACACATTTGTGTCTTCTTTTAGAATGGACGAGTGTCCATATCATATAAAAGGCATATAAGACGTCCCATAGACTTAAGAGCACTTATTTCAGGAAAGATGGCAGAGGAAGAAAACTTTCTATGATTTTAATGCGATATACAATATATATTTCAATAAATTATCATACAAAAATCTATATTGTAAAGAAGGGGCAAACCCAAAAGGGTACAGTATACCCGGCCTCAAACAATAACATGCTCTTTTTATTTATAATTCAAAGACCATTAAATTTAGATCAAATCTGTGCTTAATCAGCTAATAAAAATAGGCGGTCGGGCTTACCCCATCATTTTTGGAAATGACACAATGATCAGAAAAAGTAGTTCTTGAAAGTTGAGGCAAAGCGTTAACTTTCATTTGGTATTTCGGATGAGTTTTTGCTATGTTAAATAACAATTTCAACTGGGTCGGATTTGCCCCACCTTACTCTATTCTATATTCATAAACTGAACTTAAGTAACGTTTGAATATAAGAACAATTTTAGACGTATGGTTAAACAAAAAATATTATTATTTGCTGAAATTTCACATTTGGATATATGGTTTAGAAAAATGGTTTTCAAGGGCAGAGAAATTTTGGATGTTTTCAGAAAAGCCTGTTTTATAAATTAGCCTTAATTGAGCTTAGATACCAATATTAGCAGCTTCAATCTGCTTCTTAAATAAAGTACCAAATATTCTGTGTAACAAAATGACTCAAGTTTTCTAAATAGGTGTAGTAATCAAAAGTCTCGTAATATTTAGTGGAAAAATGGTGCAAGATAACAACATGAATTTGCTCTAAATTATATTATTTTTGAGCTAATCAAAAAGGTTTATTTCCGTCCGGCTTATGAATCAAAAAACTAAAGTATTTTAAAGTACAAGTATTAATCAGTCAGATGAGGAGATAATCCACTTTTGATATAAGTATTTTTTTTTATTTACTTTTCAAATATTTTTATCTTTTGTATTTATCCATTTTTTCCTATCCGAGGTGTAGGTGGAGCCGTCTTAAGTCATGCTGTTGTAATTTTGAGCTAAATTTTTTAATGATCGTCTTTTTTATCTTTTAATTAATTAATTACGCCAAATTTTAAATTAAATTTTTTTTTTTTTATATATATGTATATATATATATATGTATATTTGTATGTATGTATGTATTTAATTTATTGACAATATAGTATATATTTTATTTTTGAACATTATATATAAATATCGGCAAGAATGAAACTTTCTACGACGCAATGGAAAATTTCGCTTGAAATGCTCGTTCCAGTCAAAACATGACTCATGCGGTTTTTTTCCACAAAACTAATTTCTTATCTACATATTATTTTTTTTCATTAATAAAGTCCAGTATTGCTGCGGTTTCTTCCACTACTCCTATAGCAAGGCAGCATTTTTACCGATAAAAGCCAAGAGCAGTTTCCTATTACCTATAAACAATTCAAGTCTGACTAGACAACATAAAAGCATTTAAATTCATGGGAATTTTCGGCGGATTGTAAAAATCTTAAAACACGCCATTTTAAATAATTTTATTCTGCTATTTATTTTCAATTACATTAAATGCACATAAAACAATTTGCTCTCTGGGAACTCAGCGGAATTTAAAATTCTAAGCGTTTGTATATTTTTTATTTTCCATGAATTTTTTGCCATAAACAAACCATAGTAAACAAAGCTCTACTTAGAAGCTATAAAGGCAGCTGATTGCCGTCTGAATAAAACAGACGTGTTTAAGCCAGCAACAAGTGCACAAGTTGATAGCAAAAATGGCTGAAATTAAAGAGGAATTTCCGTATTCTGACGTTGCACAGGAGGACTTCCATGATCAGAACATCTTAAGGGACAGCGCAGTAAGGAATAAGCTTTATAATACAGCTATAATGATATCTTATTTTTTATGACTTTAAGCCACTACCATTTGGTATTGTTAGCGCTCATGATGTGGAATGGCTGCGGAATCACATCCACAAAGAACCAAATTGTGGCATTTGCGCTGTGGAGATGGAACGCTGTGAGCGCATCTATCTACGTCACAAGGAACGCATCAATGCCTTCTGCGAGAGCGATGGCAACAATATAAAGCTGCATGCCAGGGCCTTGTGTCAGTTTTATATGGAACTAAAAGGCATGACTGAGGATCAGGCCGAAAAACTGATTGAGCAGCTGTACCACATGAAACTTGACTAACATTTTTGCGTGGCTGTCCGAGGAATGTGGTGCAAAAAAAAAAAACAAAGCCTTGGCTGCATTTGAATTTATTGCTTTTGAATACAACTAACGAAAGAGCAGCAAAAAGAAAATTTAATAATCATAAAAATAGCAAAAGAAAATGCTAAAAGTTTTTTCATGTAGCGTCAAACGGAAACGGAACTAACATGTCGGCAGCTATATGGCGGCAAAAGCAAAATATGGTGACATGTTCGTATAATTACATGAAGCTCATAAATATTTAGATTTACAACTGTACGATGTAGTAAATGGGTTGATATAACATAAAACCAAGTTAAACTTGAAATCATAAATCTTAGTAAATGGCTTACATGTATGATATATAATGACCTCAGCAAATGGACGGCTAATGTGCGAATTAGTAAAGCTGATAAGAAAAAACTGGCTGAACAAATTTTCGTTTTATATAGAAAGGCTGCATTTACACAACATGAAGCTTTTATTAGAAAAAATTATGAGCAATATTTTTTTTTTTTTTTTAATAGGTTTAGTTATGATAAATGAAATTGGCTAAATAAATTCTTTACCATTAGTTAAGCTGATAAGATGGATCTGGAACTTTTGTTATATATACTCTTTTTATATGGGTAACAGAAGAAGAATAGAAGTATAGTATAGAAGTATAGAAACTTGATTTTAAAGAGAGATGTCCGCACCCCGATTAATTTAATTGTAATTTTATATTAAAATCCTAGTTCCTCGCGACGCTGAGGTTGCTAAGCAACACGCGCTCATTTGATATTGCATGACTTTGGCTCTCTCTCTCCTCTCTCTCAAGAGAACCTAACAAGAGCTAAAGTCAACTTCGTACCTGTTGCTTAGCAACGTTGCTGCGGCAGAGCATATTTTAATACAAACACAAAAAAGAAATGCATATGTATTTTTATGCCTACCTCTGCCGCCATCTAATGGAATGCCGCTGGCGCCATCTTACGGATAAATCATAGCACAACACAAAAAAGCAGCTTTGGACTTTTTTCCTTGATATCACCATAATCAAATTATTTACAGCTTAGCATGACATACCTTCTGTTCTGTTTTAGTGACGTCACACATCATAAGTATAGGACCAAAGCCTTTTGCGGCTTATTAACTGTATTAAAAAAATAATACTGCCTAATTCGAGGAGTGTTCCTGGTAAAGTGAGAAAAACGGATTTCTTATATATCTTAAATTCTGAAAAATTATTATTAGCTAGCCTTACACAAAAACTTGAAACTTAAAAACTTGTATTTGAAACATTCTGTGAAGTTTTGGAAGCGTGGAAAATTGATTATGTATTTATGTTACAAAAATTGTGAAAAATTATTAAGTTAGCCTTGCACAAAAACTAGCTATATTGGATTAAAAATTTTTAAAAATATTAAGAGATAGTTGAGGAAACTACTTAGAAAGCTAGAAAATAAATGCAAGTGATTTTACTTTAAATTTCTGAGAAGTTTTGGAAGGGGTAGTGGAATATAAATTGTCAAAAATTATTATTAATTGACAAAATTATTTGGAAGACTAGAAAATAAATTTAAGTGATTTTATTTTAAATATTCAAAGACCGTCAAAATTCAATTCTTAAAATAATAAAAATTTACACAAATTATTATCAGTTACCCTTGGCAATAACTTGTTAATTTGGGTGGGGGGCTTTTGCTACATAAATATTCTGCAGCTCTTTTCTGTGGATATTGCTTAATATATATTAGGTATTCGAAAAAGTTCGGTTACAAATTTGACCAAAAAGAACACTTTATTGTTATATTGAAAAAAACTTTATCAAACGAAATATGTGTCATTTTGATCAATAAACTTTTGCCATTTTTGGGCTAAAACCATAAATCCATATGTACAAAACTTTTAATTTTAAAAGCAAAAAGCTAATCCAAGTGTGTTTTACAGGCCTCCTAGCAATTTAAATTTGCACCTTTAAGATACTTCTGCAGAAATCGAAACAAATGATAATCTGGAGGAACAAGGTCCGGGCTATATAGTATATACAGGGTGCGCCATGTAGACAGGACCTATTTAAATGTTGAATAACTCCGCCATTTTTGAGCCGATTTTGGAAAATGAACAATATCTATTTAGGATATACTATGCCATTTATTGACAATTCACTCAGAATACAATATCGATTAAATGACCGCCTCCATTAGACACACGAAAAGCGGCCCTTTTTTGTGCATTTCGCATTGTATTTGACAACATTTCTGGCGTAATACCAGCAATTTCCGCTGTTATATTAGCTTTTAGTTGTTCAAAAGTCTTCGGTTTGCTGGCATACACCTTACTCTTCAAATAGCCCCACAGAAAAAAGTCTGGTGCCGTCAAATCCGGCGAACGAGGAGGCCAGTCCAAATCACCCTTTTTTGACATCGATCATTCTTCCGATCGCATTCCCATATTCAAGGCTACGCGGCTTGTCCGTTTCCAACAATCTTTGGGTAAGTTGCACTTTGTATGGAAAAAGATGGAGATCATCCTTCAAAATTCTTTTTAAAGTGGTTCCACTCACGTTCAGCGCCTGAGAACGACGCCGATACGACACATTTGGATTTTCGACAACCCTCTATTACCGCTTCAACAAGTTCATTGGAACGTCGCGGACGCGGTCGAATGGGTCGCGGGCGAGTAGCTACAGACCCGTGTTCAAAGAAATTTTTCGCCAAAGTACGAATTGTCTTGGAAGAAGGCGCTGAATGTCTCCCATATTTCTTACGATAAGCACGCGCAGTTTTCACAATTTGACGATTATATTCAATGTACAGCGCTACAATTTTAGCCCGCTCTTTTGCCGTAAATCGATCCATGACTAAAATTGACTAAAATGGCATAGACTGACGTTTCAGAATCTGACCGATTTGTCAAAATCGGCTGAAAAATGGCGGAGTTATTCAACATTTAAATAGGTCCTGTCTAGATACCTAGATAGATAGATAGACCCTGTATATAGGATCAAAACTTCCCAGCCCAGCTGTCTCTGTTTCTGCTGGCTTATCAAAGAAGAGTGTTTTAATTGCATTGCTTCGACCAGGTTGGAAAAGCTCATAATGAACTATTCCTTTAAAATCACAACAAATACACAGCATTACTTATAAGATTGAAATCGAACAAACCACTTTTGGGCTATTTTTCTAGTTACAGCACCATCTCGTAATTTTTAAAAAATTGTTCAGCAGACTGCGACTCATCCTTAACTTTTGATAATAGAAAAGAAAAATAAGACGAATATATTCAAAATTTTCAGCTTATAACTTTTCATAGAACAACGCGATTTTAATAATGGCTTCCAATAAACAAATCCTAAAATGTCACCTTTCAAACAAGCTATAGCTTGGCTACTTCCAATTTATATTACCAGAGATATTACACTTAAGAGCTATCTACCGACAATTCGTAGACGAACTTTTTGGAATACCTAATATATTGGTCACAAATAAGTGAAGCGGGACACTTTTTCCCTGACTTTCTTCGGTTTCGAATTTAGAGAATTTTTTGCCTTACAATCTTATTATATATTGATAAGCATTTTAAAGCACTCGTATAATGTTATTAGCAAAAAACCGATTTTTGTTACCTTTGACTTTAAATATCTGCAGAAGAGTCATGATATTCATTGTTACATTACATTGAACTTAAAATATAAAAACGATTAACTATGTCAAGTTTGAATTTATTATCTTCCAATCTCGAGGAGTTTTGGTTATTTATCATTTTTCGAGGTACTATTTACTATGGCGATATTTTTTTTAAATATTATATTTTATTTGTCATGGTAAAAAAAATTTTCGTCAATATCTTTGTTTATTTAGAAGAAATGGCTAATCGAAAAATAGTCGAAAAATTAAAAAAACAAACAATATTCAGTTATCGATAACCGGAAAAATAATCGAAATTTTGCAATCAAATTTTAAATCGCTTCGATTTTGAGAATTTTAACATATTTGGTAGAGCTACCAGCAAATAGTAACCACTTCAAATATTATTGCAAAATTTTAAGTATTTATCGAGTCAACGATAATTGAAAATTCGGTTTTTCATTTTAAACTTTTGCTTGACAAGCCATATCTCCTAAGCAAATAATGATATTGACGCAAATTTTTAAATAAATTTATAATATTTTTTTTTAAATATTACGATTTTTTTTTAAATTTTGTATTATTATTTATTTAAAGTTTTAAAAAGTATATAGGTAAGTGTATAAATTATTTTATGCTTTTTTCCTAGTTGTAAGGATAAAATTAATGCTAAGCAGCTGCTTCTGCTCTATGCCAACAAAACATTCAGTAGCTCTTTAAGCCCAAGATTAAATTTAGGCAAATTATGAAAAATTACGCTGCCTTCTTAAACATTTCTTTCAAAACTTAAGGTAATCTTCAATCCAAAGAATCTCACGCATTTTTGCCACAAAAGCACGCAACTTTTTTAAAGCAACACGCAGCTCTTCAATCTAAGAAAACCCAGAAAAATTTCCAAATCCCAACTTTTGCATTCCTTAACGTTTTGGGTGTGAGCACAAAAAAAAGTTAACAATAAAACAGATCCCAACAAAAACTCTCTAAATTCTAGCTACTTTCTTGTGCAAAAAAACAAACTTGACGAGTTCCCAAAATACTTGATGGCAATTAAGGAAATGTCAGTTAGCAGCCCAAAAAAACACAAACAATGACCACAACAACAACAAAAAAAGCAAAAGAAATGATTCAAGTAGATCTTAAATAAAAGCCTTATAAAAGCCATCAAATTATAGAAAACTTTGTTTAGCGCAGACATAACAATAATATAACTAAGAGCCCAAGAACAACAGGTAAACCAACATTGCCAGCAACAACAACATTAACAACAATAACAACAATAAACAATTACGACAGTTGCAACAACAAAAAAACCAACAAAAAAAGGCTCAGCTAAAGTAACATTGGCAGCCATTAAGCAATTCTGAAGCAGCACAAAAGTCTTCTCTCATGAATGGCATCAACAAGAGTAACACGAGAAGCAGAGGCTGCGGCAGCGCACAGTGGGTCAATTGTTATGGGAAAAATAAAAACTAGTTGAAAGCTAGGTAATCAATCATTACTGTAAGAGATAAAAGTAAAGTTTTTACACACTCAAATGACAATTTGAATCATCTAAACAAACAACTCGAATACTTTTACAGAGACTTGGGGTTGAGAAAAGTATCTCATAAAATCTTTTAAAAACTGTTTCCTTAAAGAAATTTCTGTTATTTATTTTCGAAAATATGTAGAAAGTAATGGAAAAAAATGTTGTTGGCCATGTTGAAATATTTTGATGAGTAGTAAAATCTGAAATATTTCTTCAAAATCTCTGAATTTAATTGGAAGTTTCTTTAATTTTTGAAAAATAATTTTATTAAAACAAAATAAAATATATTTTGAATCAACTAAATCTAAAAAAAAAATATTTTTTAAATATCTAAAATTAAAATAAATTTTGAATCGGCTAAATCTAAAAAAAAAATTTTTTTTTAATATTTAAAACTACAATAAATTTTTCAAAATTATTTTATTAAAAACGGAAAAATTTTGGCAATATTTGAATTTTTAAAATCGGCTAAATTTATTAAAAATGTCTCTGGCATATCTGAAATTAATTTAAATTTTATTTATTTTTGGAAAATATTATTATTACAAAAAATTTTATTTTCTTCAGATACGATGAAGAAATCTTTTTTAATGCTTTTTTTTAAAAATAAATATAAAATATTGGGAAAAAAAAATTTTGTTTGCCAATTTTTGAATTTTTTAATGTTAGTTAAATATAAAAAAAAAATCTCCAAAATATCAAAATTTTAATTGAATTTGTTTTTCTTTTTAAAAATTATGTAAATTTAAATTTATTTTTTAATAGCATCTTTATAATGTATATAATATTTTTAACAAACTTTTTCCTTTAAGTAAATCTTTTTCATGCTTAATTTATAAAAATAAATTAAAAATAATCGAAAAACAATTTTCTTAAAACATCATTTTTGAATTTTTTAATACCGGCGAAACCTGTGACAAAAATACTTTAAAATATCTGAAATGAAACTAAAATTAAATAAAAAAATAATTGAAAAGTATCTTTTCAATTATGTAAGCTTAAATTTATTTTTTAAAGTATCTTTATAATGTATTTAATATTTTTAACAATCTTTTGCCTTTAAAGAAATCTTTTTTATGCTTAATTTATAAAAATAAATTAAAAATATTCAAAAAACAATATTTTTTAAAACATCATTTTTGAATTTTTTAATGCCGGCGAAATCTGAAAAAAAAATACTTTAAAATATCTGAAATTAAATTCGAAATTTTTTTTTTTTACATAGTATCTTTTTACTGTGTAAAGTATTTTAAAAAACTGTTTCCTTAAAGAAATCTTTTTATAATTTATTTTCAAAAACTTACAGAAAATAACTTATAACCATTTTTTTTTTTTGCCATTTTGAATTTTTTTGATGTCGGCTAAATCTTAAAAAAATTTTTAAAATATCTGAAATAAAATTTTTGTTTTTTAATTTTTTTCAGATACGAAACAGATCCTTTTTAATGTTTGGTAAGTGTGCAAAAAAATTCTTGAAAATATCTGAAATTCAATTAAACTTTTATTATTTTTCAAATGTAATTTTATTAAAAATAAATTAACTTTCTTCAAAAACAAATGAGAGCCTTTTTATTCACGGCTAAATCTGAGTAAAATTTCTTTAAAATATCTTAAATAAAATTTAATTTACTTTAAATTTTTAAAAATATTTCTATTATTATTTTTATTACATCTGAAATTCAATTTAATTTTCTTTAATTTTTAAATAAAATTTTATAAAAAAAGATTTACTCTTCAAAAACGAATGAGAGCCTTTTTAATCATGGTTAAATCTGACTATAATTTCTTTAAAATACCTAAAATAAAACTTAATTTTCTTTAAATTTTAAAAAATAGTTCTATTATTTTTATATCCCTTTTTTATGTCGTCTAAATCTGAGAAAAATTTCTTTAAAATTTAATTTATTAATCTTTAGATTTATTAAATTTTTTAAAAAATTGTATTTTCTTTAAATATGAAGGAGATCCTTTTAAATCTTGGCTAAACCTAAGAAAAATTTCTTTAAAATATCTCAAATTACTTTTTTTTTTGTTTTAAAAAATATTAAAAAAAAACAAATGTTCTTCAAATACGCAGCAAACCGTTTTTAATGTCGTCTAAATCTGCGAAAAAATTCTTTAAGATATTTATCTAAAATTAAAATTTATTGTTGTTTAATTTAAAAAAAAAATATTTTTATTTTCTTCAAATGAAAAAGAGGAACTTTATAAATATTTAGAATATGTAAAATATTTAGAATATTTGAAACTAACTTTACCTTTCATTTATTTTGGAGAATTATTTTTATAAAAAAAAATAGTTTTTCTTCGGATTCGAAGGAGATTCTTTGCCAGGTTGCTAGGGTCATACAAATTGTTCCTATATCGACGTATATACCACCCCATTTTCTACTCCATAATATGAAGATTAAGGACTCGGTGTAGACTTGACTATTAAACCACCGGTAAAAGATCCATATTGAAATAATCCGCTCAACTTATACTTCTTTTATTGCCCTTATTAAACGTGTGCTACGCCTGAGCAGCTGTCTAAGCTGTGCTATTCTATTTCCATTTCCTTATAAATCACGTTCAACTGAGACTAACCGTATTCTACTCAAATTAATTTTTTGCACCCAACTTAATGCGATTGTGACCACTGTGCAGCAGCAGCTTGGTCAGATCCAATTCAAGAGTAGCAGCAATGAAAAACTTTCAGTTTAATGTAAACAATGCCACAAAAGCAACACGTGCTCAGGTCAGGTCGGCTACAAGTTTCCCCTCCCCAACAACTACTATAGCAACAAGCAGCCCCTCTCCATACCTCATACTCTCTTTCCTCTCGCTCCCAAATGGGCACGTAGGCGCCTTAATGAGCCACAGGTTTTTACACAAAGCTGTCTCAGGTAAACAACACTAAACAGCAGCAACAAAAAACCATAAGAGAAAGCCGAGAACAACAATAAAGAGAAGAGCAACAACAACAACAAGGGGAACAAGAAAATTATATAACAAAGCTTAATGTATTAAAGACGAAAATTAGACATAAAATGTCCTAGCCTAGGGCGTTTAATTAAAAATGCCGAAACAAAAATGTCCTCCATTAACCTCTGAGACCCCATGCCAGTTACACTCTCACTTTCTCTCTCTCTCTCTAGGACTCTCTTTACGTCACACTTTGCACTTAACATTTCCGTAGTTTTCTCCAGGTCCTTCTCTTTCGCTTTTCTCTGCCTTGTTCCATGCGGTCAAGCGTGAAAAACAAATGAAAATTTCAAATAAATTGCACATGTCAAATGAGTTGGCCAACTGTCTCTTTATGCACCTACGAGTATGTGTGACGTCAGTCAGTGGCGTCGTTAGCTTTTTTTTTTTTTTGTAAAGGGAGACTGCCATAAAACTTTAAGTAAGCTGCGTCCAAAAGTGGTAGGATAAAGTTAAATAAGAGCTAAAGTCTGTAACGCTGTTGGGCGAAATGCTGAAAGGATATATCACAGTGACCATGAATATTTGGTCACAAAAAAAAAGGAATCTGGCGCATTGGCTACAGCGATTGCAGACAGGCGACCAAAAGCGCGTTTGTGGTCAATATTTAATGAAATGGGTTGCCCATTTTTGCAGTCTTATCCAATATGCTCTCAATATCCGGCACGCAGACGAATTTTTTTTTTCTCACAACTGTACCAATTTCTGGGCTATGGGAAATTGGGGTCAAATGAAGAGTTCATCTTTGAGGATGCAGCTCTTTTAAAGGCTTTGGAAAACTTTATATATTTTTATTTTTTATTGTATTTAATGTCTCAATTTTATTTCTAAAAACTTTTTACTTAAAGTAAACAAAATGTTTGTACCTCTCACCCGTTTTTTCAAATTCATGATAAAGCGCCGAAAATCGTTTAAGAATTTTATTTATTATTATTTATCTTTATCATGCACCTTCGGTAGAAATACGTTTAATGGCCCATTTATATAGACTTATTTTTTAGATTTCGATTTTTACATTTAAATTGTATTTTATCTTAAATATTTCGAGTTGAGTAATTCATAGATTGGATACATCTCATAATATACCGACTTAGTATCCTTAGCTATTTATTGAATGATATATTTGCTTAGTCATTTTCACTGTTTTGGAAACAAACATTTTATGAGAATGAAACCAATGTAGAGGCGTGACGATTTGCCTTAAATTAGCTATCCGCAATTATTATACTTTTCCAGCCCCTAGGATGGCCGTGGAATTATGTTAAGTATATGAAACGTCGGTGTGTTGCTCTAAAAATGGGAACAGTCTCGGATGAGTAAAACAAACATAGCACTAGTTTACAAATATAAGGGTCATCGAGTGAACCTTCCTAGAAAAGAGTTTTTTACGTAATTTGGAGTCGAGAAACACGAAAATGGAAACCTTTTTTTTCTTAAGCACCGTTTTCGAGATATTTGCGAAAAACGTGATTTGTACCGGGCACTTGTTTTAGTTTTTCGTTAATATCTCGTGATTTTGTATCGACATGAAAGATGATTACATCGAAAGGTATCGATGAGCTTTTTCCATGTGATATCCGTATATATGTCCAGATGTAAGTAAATATTATCCGACAGTTACAGTGCAAACACAAAATCGTAAAAATGTGTAATTTTTGATCTTTTTTAAAATTATTGGTATGCATTTCATAATTAAAAAATTGTTTTATTCATTATAATTTATTTAAGAAGAAATACATCCCATTTTTAGGTCGAAAAGACTAAGAATTTACATTCGATAATTTTTTGTTTACTTCTTCAAAATTTGTCCAAAATGATGTGTGTCCACAGACACTACTGTGTCTCGCAGGGTGTTTTTTTTTCCGGAAAATTCTTTGCTTTTAATTTTAAAATCTAAAAAAAAAATTAAATTTTAATAATTATCTTGGTTTACAATTACAAAAAAATATATATAAATAAAATTATAAATTAATGAATAAATATTATTTGTTTGTAATTATACAATTTTTAACATTTTAAATATAAAAAAAATGTAATAAATTTATTTTAAAAAAATTTAATAAATTTATTTTAAAAAAATGTAATACATTTATTTTAAAAAAATTTATAAATTTATTTCTTGAATTTTTTTTTATTTTATAATAATGAAATTATTTCAAATAGACCAAAAATTATATACAATATATTCATTAATTCTATCAATCATGAACAAAGTATTTATTTTTTTATTTAACATTGTAACTTTTAAAAGATTCTGATAACATAGCTAATTTAAAGTCAAAGCATGTCTAAAAAAATTATAGTAATAAAATTATAATATAATAGATGCATAAACTTTCATATTTAATATTTTTTGTTAATTATAAATTTTAGAAATTGTTTTTGAAATAGAAATCAATTAAATAAATTTATTTGTTACTAGCAACAAGATTTCATAAAAAAAGTTAAAAGCATAATTTTTTGTATTACACTTATAAAAAAAATATTTTAAATAAAAAAAATTATATACAACATATTTATTAGTTCTAGCAATTATAAAAAAAAATAATTTTAAAAATTTCATTTTATTTAAAATTACAAAAAAATTATTTATTTATTTATTAAGCATTGTAACTTTGAATTGATTTTAACGAACAAAGTAAAAAAAAAGTTAGAGTAGACTAAAAAAAAATTATAGTAATAAAATTATAAATTAAAAGATGTATAGTTGTCATATTTAATATTTTTCTTTTATTATAAATTTTAAAGTTTATGGAAGTATAAAAAATATTTATTGGTTAGCAGCAATAAGTTTTGATTGCATAAAAAGTTACATTTTTCGAATATAATTTCTTTAATTAATAATTATTAATAATAAGTTTTTAAACATCCTTTGGGGCAGTACTTTGATCCTTGTACAGCTAGACTTTTGGCTGTTTTTATCTTTAATATATATTTTTTTCAGCTCAATATTTTTAAAAAAATTGTACATATGTATATTTTAGATTTTTGATAAACTAACAATAAATCGCATATAATAGTAGGTAATGGAGTAAGTTATGGACACCCAGTCTATAATAGGCTACATTCTGAGTATATGACTTCAATTTCGAAAAATTCTGAATTTATTGAGTTTAATTATAGACCTAACATTGTCTACCCAGTAGATATGTTCCAGAGAATATTGAGTAAAAAAAGATATAAAGTATATAGAAAAAAGGTGGTATTAAAGATATGTACTATATAATCAAATATGTCACAAAACATAAAAAATATATAATAATTATTAGTAAAGGGAATTCACTACCTAAATACCAAAAAAAAATTGTGTAAATTTCAATCATATACCTTTTTTTTAAGTTTCTACCGTGCTAAAAAAACTTGGATGTATTTAATTCAGATTATTTTATTATTATGATTTTCCTCCTATTATTTTGCTGCTAGTCTGATACAAAGCGCGCATTTCATAATACATATTTATAATATTCTACAATAATTTTCCGCCACAGATTGATCCACTTAAACGCACCCTTTCTTACGCCACTGTTTTGTTTAGAAGTTCATATATGTATATAATTCTGTATATATACATGTATGTTTGTTTGTGTGTGCTTCCTGCTGTGTGTACTCGCCATGTGGCTTTTTTCCTAGATTTGTTGACAGCCGTAAACAGCTTCCCTTATGTGTGTGTTACTGTCTGTCAATTTGTATATGTGGGTGTGTCTGTCTCTCTGTCTCTTTGTATATATGTGTGTAGGTGTGTGTGAGTCCAAGCGACACTCAAGCAATTTGAGCAAATTGAGTCAACTTAATTGTGCTCACAAATACAAATAAGACACTAACGCACCCACACACTTACACACATAGTCAGTCCACCCACACTTATACACATAGTGTGTAGGATAAAATTACACACATGCTTTGGAAAGAAAATATAAATAAACATTAGCAACAACAACAACAAAAACAACCACAAACAAATTTTTGAAGTTAATAAGTTATTCCATTGAACCATCCAAATGAGTGCACTTGCGGTCAACTTGACTACTGTCAGAATTAGAGATGATAGCGTGACGTGACATTATGAATTGGGTCTGAATAGGAATTGACATCATTAGGCATAATTCTGCGTAATTTCCTATTTTTTGACAACTGACAAAATTGTCTAGACATAGGTATCAAATAGTTGTTGGGATTTCAATGTTTATGTAGAGTATTGAAGGCTGAGTCTGTTGTCTAGAGCCATAGTTTTTATATAAGTACATACTAAGTATATACACATACTATATTGTCTACTCGACGGTTTTCAAAAAAAGGCTTACCAAGCACGATATACCAGAAAGAAATTTATGCGACGCCTAGACTTAAAATAGTTAAACATATAAACTCATCTACTCATAGGTTGTAATTTAAATACAAATATCATGTAAAGATTAAAGCGGATTCTGCTTCCGAGAACCATCATCATCTTCATCTGCTTCCGAGAACAATAGTTTTTATTTTATATACGTTTCATATCTACTCATAAACGATTTAAATACAAATTCCATTTAAAGATTAAGGCAGATTCCGCTTCCCATAACAATAGTTTTTATTTTATATAAGTTTTATATTTACTTCTAGTTTCTAATGATACTTTTTTTAAATACAAATTCTATGTAAAGATTAAAGCGGGTTCAGCTCCCCAGAAAAAATTGTTTGTCTTAAATGTATTTAATACCTACTCCTAAGCGGTTTGAGCACAATATTCCATGTAAAGATTAAGGCGGATTCTACTTCCCAGAACAAAAGTTATATATTTTATAAATATATATTTAATATCTTATAATGGGGCTTTTAAGAGGGCCATAGAGGGAAAAGGAGACCTCCGGTGGTGACTTTCGGCCTTAATTTAAGAGCTCCGTTTTTTTCAAAAGACCCAAATGCTTAATGTTTTATTCTCTAAGGACCCCTTTGAAAAACTTAGGGTGTGGGGAACGCCCACTTTCTCAACGCCCTGTCTGCAGGTCAGGGTTTTAACCATAAGTTATTCCAATAGAACTCCGTTTAGAGCATAGAATGAATCTTGATACAAGAACAATAGTTTTTATAGGTCCATCTATCAGCTAAAGCGATTCCTATTCCTAAAATTAGTAATAAAAAAATTTTTTTAAATTCAAAATGGCGGCTGAAAAATGTCGACTCTTGTCTGTCTCTGCACGCAGAGCAACGTTCCCGAATTTCAGTGCTCCAACCTATTGCAGTTAAAAGAAATGAAATATTTTTCTGTTTATTGAAACTGAATAGAAAATCTCTATAGCGATAATAAATTAGAATGAATTTTGACGAAAAATTAACTGATATGTAGACGTTAAATTTTTTTTTAAATTTTTCTCGACTTGACTTTGCTTAATAGTAACAATTTAAAATTTTTTCATGATATATTATTAGTGTTAGCCATACAAAAAAATTATATTCTTTCGAGCATGCATCAAATGAAGGGAAATCGGAACAATAGATCAAGCCCTGTGCTTAAAATTCTGATGAAAAACATGGTTCCAAGAAAACACGTTTAAGCTTTGCGAAAGTCCCACAGGATGTGTTCAAGACGCGCTATTTCTATAAATATCAAAAAATCCTTCGTACACATAATCAACGAATATGTAGCTTTCACTTTTTGTAAAAAAAAAAATCTATTTTCTCCTCCAAATTGGAAAGATCCTCCCCTTAATTAAGGCTAATTGAAAAATTTTAGACAATGAAAGGAACATTTAAATTTTTTGTAAACTATAGAAAGGAACCAAAATGTCAGAATTATTTCTGAAAATTTTAAACAAAAAAAATGTTAGTCATCTATACTTGAGATACATTGAGCCAAGTACAACTTTTAAAAAGGATTGTGTAGGTTGCACTACGAATGTATCTTTATACAGTACAGGCCAAAAATATTTAGTGACCCATACAAAAACTTAGTTTTTCCGACTTTGTTATCATTTTTCATAATGAAATGCTAGTTTTTATTTTTTTATGAAATACATCAACCAATTTTCTTGATCAAATTTATTTATCTATTCGAAGTATATTCAGGCTCATAAATATTTTTTTTTCTGTCATTATTATTAAAGTATCCCAAAATCGCCAAAATCTTCAGTTTGAAAGAGCGTTATTCAGAAAACTTGGACCAAAAGCACGTGCCTAGCATCGCTCAGAGATGTTGAATGACGTCAACATCGACCCAGATTTCTCAAAAGGTCATAACTGGTGACGAATCAGCGTATATGGTTATGACAGGTATCGGATCAAAGCCCATATCATCCCGATGGAAGCGGCCAAAGAGCAAGACCAAAATAAATCGTAGCACGCAAACACTTGTAACCTTTACGCCTCTCACAACGATACACAAATGCCATGCCCGTGAAATTTGACAGATGTTCGGGAAATGTACCAACACAACAATACAAAAAAATCGATAATCGGAAATACGTTGCACGCAAATTTGAAAATCGCATTACTTGTTGAAACACTCGTACAAATATTCGTATCAAATATTAAACATGGTGCTGGTTCTATATTGGTTCGGGGTAACTTCTGCATGATGGAGTAGTCCCATTTCAAGAAATAATAGTTTGGTTGGTCAAGGGCTTATTTTCCAAAAAGATAATAATCCAGAACATCCCTCGAGACTGTGTATCCGGCGATTTGTAAATAGAAAGAGTAGCTTGGTAGATGCTCAAGATCATACGGATTTGCCGCCACAACCGTCCCGACATCAATCCTGTAGGGCTTCTATGAGATGAGCTTGAATGCTATAAGATCTGACACCAAATTTGATCTATGTAGCATTCCTCATATATTATAATGTCTCAGGAATGCGTAGCAAGACATACTACTGGAAACACTTCACAAACTTGTTCAAAGAAATTCCAAAAGCATGCAACTCGCTAATGATAAAGTCTAAAAATGCCAATTTTCTATATAATTTTTGTAATATGTTACATTATTATTATATACCTTTGAATATGTCAAACTATTGTCATAATTACGTGAAAATTAGTCACTAGAAGTGAATTCACCATAACGTGTACCAAGAAAAAGCAGCTAAAGTGATTTGCTTTCGATAAAAAGCTATTTTTGTAGGTGTATCTTTATTTTGGCCTCTACTGTACGTATCTACAGCCGACTAATTTAACTACTAGCCCAGTGTCAAAATTATTGTGGCAAGCAACAATTTATAACAACAATTAAGATGCCGCAAAAAGTCTTCCAAAAAAAAGTGTTGAAGCACTGATTTATGTGTATGTGTTATTATAAGGACACTAATATGTCCTTAGGCAAGTTTTTGCGGAAAAAGTTCAAAAGATTCTTTATGAAGATTGGCAATCAAAGCAAGCCATTTATCAATAAGTTTTTGCTAAGAACTGTATAGTAAATTACAAACTGATGAGAGCAATTATGACTGGCGTTCAATCACATAGAGCCACGCACACATGCACACACAAATGACTATATACAACTATATACATATATGTAGTATATACAAATGACTCGACTGACAATCAAATTGGTTTGGTTGAGTGCGTTGGCCCCTCGGGCTGCCTAGACAAACGTAAACCGGAAGCGTTATAAAAGCTATTAATACATATGTATATAAGCCCAAGGACACATATGTATATATGTATTTATATAGTATATATATACAGCCCCACAAAATCAAAGTGTAAAGGCAATTTAACGTTTTTCTCACATACTTGCTATACAGTTTGTTAAGACGCTCCTTAAGGCGGCCCAAAGCAAATCAGTAAGGCCAAAACAAATTTACTCAATGGCAACATTTTATTGTTTGGTGGTACGAGACAGAATCCAAAGCCACAATAAAAACCCTATGTAAGAGTATCCTTAGCGTAGGACAGTTGGTGGAAGCAAATCTTTCATTATTCATTATAAGCGCTGCAGCAGGCCAACAAGACCGCAATAATTTTTGGATGCCACAATGTTCAAAGGCGGCAACCATACAAAACCACACATAGAAGAAAGAAAGAAAACCCCCTCAAAAAAAAAAAAGGAATATATCCTCGTAGCAGAAATGAAATAAAGGCAGCCAAGTCATTTATCTTGCTAAGGCTGGCTGGCAAGGGCTCGATAGCTCGATAAACTGCCCAAGTCTGACAGTTAGTCAGAAGGCCGCGTTGCCATACTTTCATCAATCTTTCAATAATGCTTTTCAAAGTGCAAGGACTCAGGTAGGGAAGTCCTTTAAAAAAAAAAGAAGACGACCGTATTCGGGCATAAAAAACGCCACACTTTCATGTCATGTAAATTTGTTTGCGCAGTTACACGTAGCCAATAAAAGGCCACGAAATGTGCACTTTACATTCGTCGAACCGGATCGATCCGGGTGGAGAGTGGGTGGACTAGCGGGTGTCTGAGGAGTATGTGGTACGGCACTGTTTGGTAGCAAGTTCAAAGTAAATAAATCATGCGGTTGCCAGAATAAGTTGGGAGACCAGTTTTTTGGTTTTGTTGGGCTGATTGCTAGATAGGATCCGCTCTCCCAACTACCCGCTTTTGGTTAGGTGTGCAAGTCCTTGAACTGTTTACGCGTCCCACGCTTGACCGAACTTAACAGACTCTTATTTATTTTTATCATTTTTCTACCATTGACTTTTCTTATAACCCGCACCACGCCCCCTACGCCCCTAAAGTCTTGGCCGTCTGCCGTCTGTTGGCTGATGGCTAATAAATTCCAGCGCCATGTTCTGCTATCTGCTACCGCATACGTATAATATATATCTATATGTTTATACGAGGTGTGCTCTTAAAGTTAGGAAAGTTTTGTAATATTCGTCTATTTTTTAATTGCAGTGTTGATAAACGGTTGGGTAAGTAAGGGCTCCATAGGTCTTCAGAAAAATATCTGTATGTTCTTACGAGGTGTGCTCTTAAAGTAAAGCAAATCTTGTAATATTTGGCTAATTTTTTCATTACAGTGTTGGTAAACGCTTGTGGAAGTAAAGGCTGCATAAGTCTTTAGAAAAATGCCCATATATCTAAACGAGGTGTGCTCTTAAAGTAAGGAAAATATTATAATATTTGTCTATTTTTTTAATTGCAGTGTTGGTAAACGCATGGGTAAAGTAAGGGCTGCATTGATGCATAGGTGTTCCAAAAAAGATGATATATATAGTACTCTAAAGCATTTTTAGGAAATTTTGTATATGGGAATTTTGTGATTGTTCGTTGCAGTCTTGGTAGGAATTTTTTTTTCCGAAAAAAGGTTCCCCACAGAGAGGTGGGGCACTGCCACTAAAAGGTCCTTTGTACCATACCCTAAGGTTAAATCAAAAGACTTTCCGCTTTCCGCATGAATAGCAGTAGGTCTTTTGTTGGTATTGACCTAAGATGGAAGGGACTAATCCGTTGCTTTCCCATGTGACAGGCTCTGTCCCATACCAGCGCTGGGCAGTCACAGAGAATATGTCTGGTGGTTTCATCGTCTTCTAAAAAAAGCCTGCACTCTGAAGAGTCCGGTAGGCCAATTTTCTGTAGTTGGTATCTAACAGTGTGGTGGCCAGATAGGTAAGCTACCTGGAGCTATAGGTACGCTCTGCCAAGATCTTTTGTCTTGATCGCATCCAGAAGCTTGACAAACACTTTTGCTTGACGAAGCCCCGAAAGGGAGAGCCAGTATTTCCTAGGTTCTCCTGTGGCCCATTTGTTTATCATGGTTTTGATTGTGGACCAACCAATATCACAAAACGGCGCAGGAGATGTAGTCAGGGTGGAGGCACCCTGTCGTGCTACATCGTCAGCGATCGTGTTACCATCTATTCCCAAGTGTCCATGCACCCAACATAGCTCGACTTTGTTCCGGGCCGACAGGGCTTGGAGGTAGTTATGGCATTCTTTAACCATCCTGGAGAAGATGCTCCAGGTTGACAATGACCTAATAGCAGCTGGGCTATGCGCTATGCTAAATGCATATGTTTGCTCCCCTAGTTCCCTTGAGAAGGATACTAAGTGTACAGATCTCTATGGCATGAATCTCCGCTTGAAAGACGCTGGGCCAGATGCCCATTGCGGTAGAGATTCTGGTGTTGGGTCCAACGATTCCAACACCTATACCCAGCTCAATTTTGGGTCCATCCGTGAACCATTGTTGCTACCGGAGGCTTGGAAGAAGATGTTGGTAGGCATTAAATAAGAGCTAATATGGGGTAAGAGTGTTTTTTTAGTAAACGATTAATTTATTAAGCTTTACTTATTACTTGACATTTTTGACAAGAAATTTGTACGCAAAAATCTCGTAACTTTTCAAACACATCTCGTTCGCACATATGTGTATGTCTGTGTGAATTCGTACAGCCCTTTTATTTACGTTTGTGTGCTTGTTGAGCAGTTTTTATTGATTGTCTTGCGAAGAAAAAAAAAGAATTACCCAAACTCAAAAGCAAAACGTTCGAACTTTTTGGGACTCCCACACCGAATCCACTTGCCACACATTTTAAAGACATTTTTCATGCCAAATTCACTTGTTTGATATATCGTCGAACTCATCAGTTTCTGACTACGTCGCTAATGAAGTTATGGCTTCAATGGATTCACATTCTTTTTTTTTCGTCTCGGTTTGGGGTTGATATGTTTTCATTAGTTGGCCTCCAAATTGACTTGTAGAGTGGTTTCATTTCGCGTGAGTCAGCAAAATTGGTATAAATTCATTCATTTATTTAATTTTCGAAAAAGAAAAAAAAGCCTTGAGTGGCAAGTTTTCGGTTCATCGTAATCTTTATGGAAATTGTGGCGCTTAATTCTACCAAATGTCCAGCAGACATTAGACTAAGTTAAATGAAGCACTTGGAGCAAATCTATGGCAGTGGGACATGCAAAGCATTCAAAATCAAAGAATCAATATGGGGTGGTGATACGACAATGGGGAGCTGCTCTGATGATGCAGACTAGTGCAAATATAGTGGAACATGTTGAAATCTGAGTTTTTATGCTCTGGAGATGCGACAGATTTATTGCAAAAAGCAGCTCTGCTGAAATGGAACTACTTTAAAAGTCAGTGGCTTATTGGAGTGCTGTGATGACTGAGCTTGGACAAAAAAATTTAATCAATCGGATCCATGACGCCCACTTTTTGTCAAACAAAATGTTTGCCTTCTAGTGGGAATACGCTGAGAATGCATATTTAAGTTATTTGGCTTGAGTTGGAGAATTTTTTGGTAACTAAGCTCATAGGATACTAGATATTAAATAAGGTTCCTAAACTTTTATGCTTGTTTTTACTTTAGGCACACTCAGACTACTCTTCGTCGAAACGACTATGATCAATTACAAATTATTTGCTTCATCTGCATTTGTAGAGGTAATTTAATGCTTCAATTATGTTTATTGGAAATCTTCTTTTAAGAACAAAACGGTTCGAAATTTAACAAACATAGGTATTCAGTAAAAACTGCGTTTAGAAAATGTAAAAAGTGTTAAATTGAGCCACAAGAATTTTTCGATTTTCATTCAGATTTTTATGCTCCTTTAACTGCATGATTAGTTTCGTCATAGTGTTTATGTTCATCTGAATATTTCCTTCTCTCTTATATTATTCTTTCTTCTCCAAGTTAATCAGGATTTTTGCTACCAATTTCTCTATTTTCTTGACATATCAAAGTAACTTAAGGCTATATAAAAATTTAAACAAACGCCGAGATACGAATGTCACCTTAATACCATATTCCAAGCAGGACAAAAGCTGTTTCGGTAAAGAATTTGATCCCATTTGTAACATAAACAGCGCCGTCGATAATGGCACAAAGTCCTTGATAAGATCTATGGTAAAATCCATGATAGTATTCATGATTAAAATTTTGTATAAAATCGTAAAAACTTTGAAATGATTTTAAAAGATTTTTAGAGAATAATTTTTTGATAGTGACAAATTTGGCTTGGCAGTCAAAGAAAAGTAGATTTTTTTTTTGTTATTAGGCTCATAGGATACTAGATATTAAATAAGGTAAATCTAACTTTTACACTAGGTTGGGTTAGGCTAGGCTAAGGAATTCGACGGTTGTGGACCTACGCCAACCTTGCCCCGCTCCGGTGATCCCCTGTATCATCTTAAAGTCACATACATCAGACGGCCAGAATAAACTTGAGAGGGTTCTTGGACTCTTTTCTGATAAGTCTGTAAGGAAATATGATTTGAGAAAACGGAACCTTGTTCTACACAATCCAGGACAGTAAAAGAAAGTGTGCTCCAACAGCTCTAGCTCCACCTCATCGCCGCAGCTTATGCACCACACTTCCCCCGAGCTAGGGATCCCCTATATGAGCCTAAAGTCACATCCATCAGACGGCCAGAATAAACCAAAAGAGGCTTCTTAGACTCTTTTCTGATGTCAGTAAGGAAATATGATTCGAGAACACGGAACATTGTTCTGCGCAGTCCAGTACAGTAACAGAAAAGGTGATTCACCGACTGTAGCTCTTCCTCATCGTCGGAGCTTCTACAGAAAACAGCTTTTGGTAGAATCTAGGAACTTTCGGATCAATAGAGCGGAGATAGCCATTTCGTTAAGAAAGGTTTAGAAAAGCAGCTTTTGGTAAGGAATTTAATTTCCAGAGCCAGTCACTGTTTGGTAATTAAATATGGTCGAGGGTTGAGGAACTATGGAATCAAAAGAGCAGAGATATGGGCACGTATGTGTTGGTTTCTTCAAGATAATTTTTATAGGAATTACACAGCTTTATTGTGTTCCGGTATGGGGCATATGTTTGGTTATCTATAGGGTGGGCCATCAGTTGGTTTGCTTGTTAATCACTCAAGAGCGGCTGCTCTTTGATTTATGTCAAGTTCGTAACTACTCACTACTAGGGAAGATTGTATGCAAATATCCCCCTTAAAAGGGCACGAGCTGACAATCAATACTAATGGTTGGAAGATGGATGAGGGCGCAGGAGCAAGCATCTTCTCTGAAGAGCTTTCGACGAAGCTTATTTATTCATTCCGCCTACCCGGCAGGTGTAGCGTTTTTCAAGCGGAGATATTCGCAGTCTAGCAAGCGGCTAGACTTATTGGCACATTGGGCGGAAGTCCAAGGAACATTGTAATCGTCGTTACTCAGGCTACAATTAAAGCTCTGTCAAACCATAAAGAGTAAACTGATCTGTAACACGACGCTAGCGCTCAACCGTATCCATCACCACTCAATACGTCCCGGATCACTCAGGTATCCCTAGTAACGAGGCGGCGAACGAGTGCGCGAGGAACGGCTCAGAGCTGGCAGCAAACCTTGAGGTTATGGACATTTAAAAACCATTACAAGACGTCGTATCGTAAATCGGGAAGACGGCTAGAGTTCTGGTTGAAAGAAAATAGGACATGGTGTTCCGTTGTCGCATCTCCCGAGCACTCTGGCCGAGATATGATCCAAAGCGAACATCTGAACTCCCGCGCTTCCATTAAAACAGGCTTAGGATGGTGGTAGGCGTTGTAAGGGGGCATTGCACCATAATCAATATGGCTGAGAGGTTGCACGTTCCCCATCACGATTTCTGACGCAGCTGCAGATATGAAAAGACAGAAAGCATTCAACACCTGCTATGTGACTGCCCGGCGCTTCTTAGAAAACGAACCCAGGGTTAATCATTCTTTGATGATCTGGGTACTCTTACCTATGTTCCCTTAGCGGATCTGGCTGCTTTCATCAAATCCTCCAAATGTTCCTGCAACATGAGAGACTTACGCGATTAGGGATGTACAGTTTTAGATCCTCCTTCACAACCTCTCCTTTTTTCAATTCCTTTCCACCACTTCTTTTAATAAGGCAACACAATGGACCTAATAGTCCCTGGTTGATATCAGTCACTATCTGAACTGCCTATACAACCTAACCTTACCTAACTAATTTCTATTAGTCGTGGATCGCCCAAGTAGTCGCCCCTTGGTGGAGCATATATAGGGTGGACAATATAAAAAACAAAGTACATATATATTATATGTAGGAGCCTTAAAGTGCTGAGGGTCCATCGACTTCAATAACATAAAGAAGACATACTTTAGACCCGCTACCTAAAAATCGTTTTTTTCTATGTACCTATGTGATAACATAACCTCAAAATATCCCATACAAACATTTCTCGAGTCCAAATATAAATAAAAATAAGGTTTTTTTAACCTTGGATTCGAATCCAGCGATATACTGTTATTGAAGGTAAGAAGACATAGTTGGGGCTCGGTATCTGTAAATCGTGTTGTGTGATAACATAACCTCAAAAAATATATTCGGTAATATTGTTAATATTTTGAGGTTGCTGAATCGGAATTCAATATTAAAAAGACTCAGGCTGGTTGGGAGTTTCGAAGATATCCTAGAGAATACCTAATTATATGCGTGTTTTTGAGATGAGCGACAATTTAGCCAATTCTGACAATGGATTCGAATTCAACACCTTGACTCCAGATCATCAGATGCATTTGTGTGTCTGTATGGCCAGAAATTTTAGAACTCGAACTTTTACAACTTGCTATATAGCAAGTTCGACTTTTATTTTTTAACGCATTTTATGAATAAATTGATGTTAGCACACCACCAATGAGATGTAAAACTTATTTACTAGCCATATACTCTATATTTTTGGCTGCTCCAAGCTCCATCTTTACCACTTCCAGCAACAGGAAACCTTAAAGAAACGCTTAAAGTTTCTACCAACATTGCATAGCCAACCAAAGAACTTATTTTTTGTAGCGCAGCTCTCTCGGGACTGACGCAAAAGATGTGCTCTTTGCTGCGTCAAGTACGCCTCTCGGCGTTGCGCCTCCAGAGCACATCTCCGGCAGGTTATACTCAAATGTAGGGCATCAAAGAGCCAGCTGCGTATTGCCTTAACTTCGCTATCGAACTTACAGATGCAGCTGGGCTTATTGGGACATCGTCGATTGCGTGTGCACTCCAAGACAGTCAGATCCTCTACATAGTCCAAAAATATAGAGGAGGAGCGATTCATAGCAAACACGTTGGGCTTATGAGCAAAGTTGCCCAAGCTGCGCTGTACTTTATACCAGAATAAATATATGACGCATTAAAGGTCTGGATTTTTTATGATGCCAGATAATCCAACAACTGTTTTACTTAATCATAATTAACAAAGAAATTTCGAAACGAACAAAAGTTGCTTAATATGAGGGCTTGGTGCGGTACTTAATGTATTTGTTGATATAGCGCTCTTCATCCGCCTTGTTAATGGCATCCAGGTGACACTTGCTGACGCGTTTACGACGCTGCTGCTCCGGATAAGGCACATTCTCGCCCTGCAACCAGGCCAAACGGACTTCGCATTCACGTATATAGTGCTTGCAACCAAATTGCGGCTCATTGTACATCTGACTCTCGATGGACTGAATGATCTTAACCGATAAAGGTGTGAAAGTATCCATGTTGCTGCCAGATATTGTTTATAAGCAGCAAAATAAAAATATGACTAGCGGAAATAAAATTTTTTATTTTTTGTATTTTCGTTCAAGCAGCTCGAAATATCGAAATATAATATGAAAGTCCATAAGCGTTAAAGCAAAAGTTTACTAGATCAAGTAAATTTCCGAAGCTTAAAACTCATTATTATTGTTAGACAAGTTAACAACTGCCGTCCTTAGCAAAAAGCCAACTGCATTTATATAAACCAAACACAGATATTTTAAATAAATAAAGCGATAACTAAGCGGTTTATATATTGGTATATATTCTATTCATATACTTTATTCTTTTATTTAATAAATTAATATTTTACTTATGAGAAATAAATAAAACCACTCGACAAAGCAATTCTTCGGCAAAAATTTCGAAATTAAAGAATTCATCAATACAATATTGAAATATGAAACAGAGAAACCAAAAAAAGCTGACTCTTAGCGCGTATTTTGTTATAAGCAGTTGTGGCTTATAAGCGACGGCAAGCTAAAAAGTTGGTATTAATGCAGAAACTGCTTGAAGCAGTAGTTTCAGTGTTGCGACTTTCAGTAATCTCGTGCGGGAGCTGGTTTTAATGCTGTATAACGATTAGGTCAAGGATATACAACACCGCGTCCGGTTTATACAATTACCGAGCTCTCTGCTCAAGGTACAACCTATACAATATATTATGCTATAATTCCAGCGGTGCCACAAAAAGTTGCACTAGTAGAGGTAGGATACTGTCGATAGTACCACACTTCGATAGTTTAGACTTAATTGAAACTATCGATAGAGAGAGGTCAGACTTCACCGGGATACCACAGGTTTTTTGTTTTTTTTTTACGTATTGTCTATTTTATGTCCGTTGATTTGTCAAAAAACAAAATTATCGACGGAATCTGTAAAATGAAACTATCGATAAAATCGACACCGTATCCCACAGATGCAGTGCTTATTAGCCGAAAGATTACATAATTTCCATTAAGAGGTGAAATAGTCAGAAAACGCAACTGTTATCAGGAAAAATCCCTCCTTGAAGAGCTGTTTTTCGAATCTGCCCATTACCGTGGTGGCTCAAGATAACAAGTTATCGAGTCCATAAAATGTTAACTACGGACAGCAATCAATACAACTTTCAATAATATAAAATGTTTTAAATTATTGATCAACTGATAAGTTGGATGTTGTAGTTAGAATTAGCTTATCTGCGTGAATTTCTAGAAGGAAAATTCAGGGACGAAATTAGGTATATTTTAGGAGTTTACAAAAAAAAAAGTTCTGAATCTTTGTTGTTTCAATATAGTAATAACAAATAATAGTGGGCCAACAGAAACGTATAATTCGATCAATTTTTGGGTCGGAAGTGTTTAGCGAAAATTTCCCAAATTTTTTTAATATTTTCCAATTTTTATTTTTTATGTTTTGTGGTTGTTGAGGGAAAGTAGCCGATTTGAAGAATTGAAAATAAAATAATATAAATTTTTTTTGAGGTCAGGCCTAGAGGAATCTCCAAATTTTACCATTTGTCAAAAGACCTAAACATTGTAGGATTACAAGTATTTAAAAATTACATTGATCTATAAAGTGCCGGGGTTATGCCGATTGTTGGAAAGCTGAGAATTATTTCCGAATAATTTGCTGCGTGGAATCTGTATCCGGGGTCAAGTTTTGGAACATCACTTCAGAATTTTGAGATATTTCGAGGTTACGTAACGCGAAAAACGCCATAACTTCAAATCGGCATAATATTTGAAAACAAAAAATTGATCTCTTGAACTCATAAATTAAAGGTTAAGAGTGGTACTAAATGTTATACCTGAAGAGAAAGCTCCACAAAAACGGCTGCACCCTGTTCATAACCTCAAAAGTAGTAAAAAAAACTCCGTTTTTGGGTACACAACATCAAATATTTCAAATTCCTGACGTGATGGGATAATTCTAACCCAGACTCGGATTCTACGCAGCAAATTATAGCAAAAATTACCCTTAGCTTTCCAACAACTAAGGCATGTTGACCTGGATTATTAAAATGGTAAGAAATTTTGGCTCCTGTGGTGTTTTTTTTTTTTTTGATTGGTCTTCCTATGGGCGCTAATAGATATTGAAGAAGAATTTTTATACTGACGAAATTTTTTCAAACGATTGTTGGCTTTCTCCACACAAGAATTCCAAAATTTTGAAAGAAGCTGGCATTCCCGAATCCTTCAGTTATCTTGAAAAATGAACTTGATTAAAAAATGAGAATTTTCTTTTATACCGAACGCTGTAAAAAATTTTAAGAAATTTAAAATATTTCTTTACGATTTTCGGTGTTCCTATACGAAGAAGCTAGAATTCTCAATAAGCAATTTCTTGGAAGGTATAGGACCAAGTATTCTATATTCCAAGTATAGCTTTAAATTAAAGAATAAATTTTTACTACTGTAGAATTATTGGCTTTATTGATATTTCAATATTTTAACCATAAATCTAATTTTTCTTATTTCATTCTTGTAGCATTTATAGGTAAAATCCTTTTATTTATTTCACTTATATAATTAAAGAATAGAATTAATTCCAAGTTACAAAGAGAACCTTTATTATAGTGGAGTTTTTTTTAACTTTGTGTAATTGTAAATCGAAAAAAAAACCCAAATACAAAAATTTTTTTTAAATTTTCACCCAGATACTTGTGATATTATTGTCATTTATTAGGTATCAAAAAACACAAGCAGATGTTGAAACACATTTTTAAAACTAAATAAAAATTTATAAAATAAAAAAGTTTTAGGTTTAAATATTTTGGCGAAACTCTTGTAATTTAAATTATTCCTTAAAAAATGCTTCCCCAAGAAAGCCAACCACAACTGCAGCAACAATCCAGTCTAGTTGATGAAGAAAGCCAAACATATCCAGAACGTCTAATAGCGCTGGGACGCTGGGTTAGCACCGTTGACGAGGATAGCGGTGAGGTAACCAAACGACCCATAAATCCCAAATTCGGACAGGCACTCTCCAGCGATTCCATCGTGTACGTCTTTGAGACTGTGCTCAAAGAGATTGCGGGCTATGTGAAGCTAAACCAGCTACTCATGCTTGTAACACCTACGCGTCATCATCTGCATCATCGCAAGCTGCACTGCTATGATCGAGAGACGCGGGAACATCTGGGCATGACTACCATAACCGCCAGGGAGGTGCAAATGTTGACCAAATACGAGTTGCTTTTGAAATACGAACTACTCTTTGCGGAAGAGTATTTCGAGCTTAAGACTTTGGCCACAGACCAGCAGCTTATAGAACAAATCTTCCTGCGCTATCCACGTTTCAAAACCACGTTAGGTATGCTACAAAAGTCACAACCGCGACGTCATGTGGCCGTACAAACGTTGCCCACCAAACCGGAGATTAAGTCGCTCAGAAAGCCCAAGATACAAGTGCGTCCATGTAAGTGATATGGCTGGCAAATTGTCGACAACTCCAAAAACAGCTGTGAAAATAACAGACCGCAGAGCAAGGTGCGGCGAAGTCTAAGATGACGCTTCCTAACTGCAGTTGTAATTTGCATTTGAAATAAACCGAACGTGCGCCGCAACTACGACGCAAAAATGAGGTAAAAATTTGTGCAATAGAAGTAATCGCCGAAAAACCCTTAACTCTGTGGTCACTATTAAATCCAGTGTGCCCCATTCGGATACGGATACGGAACCACAACTGAGCGGCCTGGCCCGTTTGCAACATTTTCTGTCTTTTCATTGGACTGGTCTGGTCATGTGCTTGACACCTATAGTTTTGTTACCCCTCCTACGTTTACAACCCACTTTGGTATTAAAAATTCTTTCCTCCACGTAAACTGCATTTGATTTTATATTGTAGTTTATTTTTATATAGGAATATCGTTGTGCTTTTGTGCTCTGCCTTATGTGCATACTCTGGATCACCGAAGCAATGCCGCTCTATGTGACCTCATTGCTGCCAATTGTTTTATTTCCAATAATGGGTATACTGGTGCGGTGAAAAAGAATTCTATTTTTTCTAACTTTTTTCCCAGTGCCACACTTTTAGTATTTTAATACACTGTACCTGGAGGTAGGGGAGAGTATATTAGATTTGAGCAAGTGTGTGTAAGAAGAAGGAGGTCTCCCAAAGCTATCTCTAATAAAGTCTGTAGATCAGCACTATTCCGTTCGACCAGTGCGTCTGATTACCTAGATCTTGGAGATTATATATAAGAGCTTGGATAACCAAACTTGAGATTTTGACTCTTTAATTATGAAGTCGGATATAAGTATATCCTCTATCTTATAGGAAGAGGTATAAGGGAAACATTGACGTATGTTGCATAGAGTTAGAGACGTCAACTCCAATAGACTTTCTGTCCGTCTGTCTATCCTTTTTTCCATCCGCCTGTCCTCTGCATGAACCTCGCATATAGGAGACTATAAAGGCATATGAGCAGGCAAAATTATTTATACCGGGTTTTTAGGATGTAAAGAGAAAATCCGTGCTCGGGAGGAAAATGTACCGTCACCTCTATTACACCTCTAGCTTGAATCATGACGGTATGAGAGTGAGAGAGAGCCTGGTATAAGCCCCTTGAGAAATCTTTGGCCCCGGGGAGAATCCCCCGCTCCTCTTACTTTTAGGCTGGCCTGTATTCCACTGTACGTGGGTATGGTTTATGTTCTGTCAGAGATCCCCCAAGTTACCTTCCTTGTCATCAGAAACATAAAAGGAATTGATAAAGATAAGTACATAAATCCTTCCCCATACCCTTCTTTCCTTTCACCTGTCTGTTCTTATAAACTTCTATATCTTGGAAATTATTGGAGGTTTTAACCAAAGTTGAGATTTGGATTCTTATGTGTTCAAGCAGGTCAAGATAATTTTATTCCCTGTGCTTGGCGATAAGTTTTATTAAGGTATGTAACGTCAAGTTAGATAAGCTAGAGACCCTCAAAGTAACCTCCAATATGAGCAGGCAGACAACAGATACTTCAAAGAACATATCCATCCGTCCATTCGTCTATCATTCCTTCCATCGAACCGTCCGTCCTTATGAACTCCTGGCTCTTGGAGATTATAATAGTGGGGATATCCAAATTTCAGACTTGGACTCTTTCTAGTGCACAGGCAGCTTCAGATTATTTTGCTTGTAGGAAATTTGTACAAGAAGGAAGAGTGCCCGGTTTTTAACATGTATTTAATCTATTCAAGAACTCCCAAAGACTAAGGAAATGTAATAACATCTTTTGAGAGGGTATTCTTAATTCAGTTTTGGCAGAAGATGGTTGAAATAACTTATTTTTTTTGTTCTATTTGGAATCGTTCTCACAACGATCTGGGAACCTGCCGCTTGAGTAGAGGGAAATTCTACTTAGTCAGTCGTCGGCAGGAATCAGGCAGAAGACGATTAAATCATCTGCCCTTTAGTCGTCATATTCTTACCGTTCCCCCAAGTTTCTTTGCATAGAAGTTGTAAAGGGATATTTAGTCTATCCTGAGATCTGGTTCTCAACAGAATGAAGTCACAATGGAGAGTCAAATTACTTAGGTGCTACATGCATCCATTAATAAGACGCAGCACCTTATTCTTATTTCTCATATAATATTACTCTAGGAAGGCTATGATTCTGTAATATTCAAATCGTTTCCAGCAAAGGGAAGTGTTATGATTTTATTTGTATGTAGCTACAGTTGATAGAGTCTACGCATCAAAATTTAAAATCGTTGATACAAGTTGCGGCTATTATCTGGACTATTGAGAAAGAACTGGCAGATGTAGTTTACATATGGAGCGACGCATGTAGAGAAGCACCAAACAGAGTAAGATTTAAAAGAATCGTTGCAGCCCTATGCCTCACTAGGCGAAATGGAATCTAAGAAGAAGATGTACTTTTCCCACATGAGGTTTTTTTCTGATAAAGTATCCTTATAATAATAGGACAAGGTTACGCTGCCTCAAGTCACACTTTCTAAATGACATCCCAGCTCTCAGGCCAGATTCCAAAATTCCTCTTAAGGTGTATTCAAGCTACCGAATGGCTGTGAAAAAGATAATCTACAAAATCTACTTGTGGGAAGAGTGGAGGAAAGTCCATTATTGGTATATCAAAACAGGCCTATTTCTTGGCCTAAGTCATTCGGGACATTGTCCCAGCTGTCGCCCCAACCTAACCTAACCTTCCTTATAATGTATTGGTACAGTGTATCTCAAAGTCGGTCATACCCGCCGACTTTAACGTTCACCATAATTTTATTATTGTTACTGCAGGACTCGGAGCGTGTGTGTCAGGCTTACTTTTCGAGTTCGTTGGTTTTATTCTTTGGCAGCTTGGTGATGGCATTGGCCATTGAATATTGCAATTTACACAAGCGCATGGCGCTCTGGGTGATACTCTTTGTGGGCTGCAGTCCCAGAAGGTAGGTGCAAAAGAAAAAATTCAATTTTTTTTTCATTTTCTGTGTTGGGTATTAATAAACAGACGCTGTTTTCAACGTTATCAGTTGGTATGCAGTGCACATGGATCCAACTAGTCAACTAGTAAAATTTTTTTTTTTGTTTCCATCTGTTTTCAACAAAATTAGTCATCAAAATATAATCTAGTTAGTTCTATTCAAATCGCTTTAATGGAAGCAAAAAAATGTGAATAAAGTGACAGCAAAGCGTTGCATAAAAATTTAAATTTACTCAATTCGGAAATTTCTGTAAATTACTACGAGATCTAATGTGAAAGTTGATTTTTGAAGGAAATTCTTTTAGTCCAAGACTTCAGTTAAAAGGGTTTGTTCCAAAAACGTTCACCCTGCAGGTAAATCTCTTGAGCGAAACGATAAAAACGCGCGGAAAAAACTGTTCTGGGATGGGTACATTCCTCAAAATATTAAAACATCAATGAAGTAGATTTTTGTAGAAACTACTTTCACTCACATTTGATTCCTTATTCCGGGGCTTCACTTTTGCTCTCAAACCACCATTATAAAAAAGTCGGTTCTGTAAATCACTTTTACTCAAAATTTTAGAGATTTAAAAAAAGTGTGCATGAAGTCAGCAGTAGATCCTTCCTAAAATTCTCTTTAAAACATGATTTTTGTCGAAAATAGATTCGCCACAATTAAGGCCTTATTTTGACGTGCTTTGGTTTCAGTTGATTGGTAGCAAACAAATTTTTAGCCCGGTTTTAATCATATTTCTTCTGGGATTTTTGTGAAATATTTTAAGTAGTATAATTTTAACATTATATTATGAATATATGGAGATATGGTTTAACCGTCTTTTATTTCATAAGGAATAAAGATCGTTTTTTTTTTCTGAAGACTCTCTTTTTTTAATTTTCGGAAAATTATGGATTTTGTCATCTTTTTTGTTTAATGTTACCTTATATGTTTATTATATATTTATGTAAGTAGCTTCCATTGTACATACCTGAAATTAAAAAAGAAAATATGATTTAGTAATTTTAATGAATTTAGTACTCTAAACATAAAAATTTTAGAAAATATTTATTTCGTCTTGTCTTAGCACTCGTCGAAATTGGACTGAATTTTTGCAAACAACGATTTCTCGAAAAGCGTTTTATAACGAAAAGCATTGCTAATTTTTGGGTTATTATTATTGTATTAATTTTTTCAACTTTTTTTGTAGATGATCATTAATCAAACCAATAATCTATAACTTTAATCGTTTTTCATTGAATCCTTGTCTATTAAAATACCGAAATCTTTCTAAAGCTTGTGTAGTTGGGTGTAAGGATATTTTTAGGAAAGACGGGAATTTTTTTATTCGGAATACTTTTCGATTTATCGATATTAAATACTTTATAAACTTTTTTTTAGAATTCATATCTGGGTAAATGAAAAATATTAATGATTTGTAAATTTTGCCGATTTTTTTCCAACTTTATATTGAGTTGTAATTAAGCAAGTAAGAAAATCTCTATAAGTCTGTATTGATTAATAGAGATCACCATACTCCGCCCAGGGCGACTGACCAAATAGTCAGTAAGGAAAATTATTATTATTAAATAAGGAATCATATTAAAAAATCTAAAAAATATCTTTTGTTTAACACCAAACATTTTAGTATTATCTGAATGATCGCATAAAAGTTACAAAGAAGGGAATTAAGGATTTTTATATTAAAAAACAAAAAAATATTAATGACATCTTGAACTTTTAGACTGCATTTAAGTCTGATGTTAGTGACAATGTTCATCTCCATGTGGCTATCCAATACAGCAGCCATATCCATGATGTGTCCCGTGATGAAAGCGCTGCTTCAAGAAATGGCCAATGTAGGTGACTTCCCGTAAAATTCCTCTTACTCTCTTAAATCCGAAAGTTATTTATTTTCTTGACAGGAAAATATGTTGCAGTTGACGGATCTCAAAAATGTTGTAGATGCCACAAGTGCCACCAAGTAAAAGCATAAAAACTTTGTAATATCCTTGTCTTGATCTTAAAACCTTTTTGTTCCATAGCATCCCCAAACCCAGCAAGATTGTCACTTCTTACTATCTAGGCATGGCTTATGCTGCCTCCATTGGAGGCTGTACCACATTGATTGGAACCGGCAGCAACATAAGCTTCCAAGGCGTATACGAATCGTGTGTTTTAGACGTTGCAGTTCCTAAACAACACTTCTTAGATTTTTTTTTGTTCTCACTCCAGCCGTTTTCCCCACACCCATGATCTGAACTTTGTCAGCTTTGCTTTGTTCAGCTTGCCCACCATGCTGCTCATACTCATCGCAGTCTATATCTATCTGCAATGGCTGCACTTTGGACTCTTTCAGCCAAATAGTCCGGATGCGAAGCAGGTGCAAGAGAGTGCACAGTACGAGCATGTGACAGCCTGTGTGCTGGACAAGCGTCTGAAGGAGTTGGGACCTATAAGTTGCCATGAGCTGCAGGTGGCCATATTATTTGGGATTATGATACTTTTGCTGGTCACGCGTCATCCGGGAAGCTTAGGCGGCTGGTCGCAGCTGTTCAAGCATACGTAAGTTACGGTTGGATGGGTTTTGGTAAGGACAGTGGCGTAGTTAGGAGGATATGTGGTGGGGTCCTCTTGGGAATTAAGAATACATGTTGAGAATTTTTTATAGCTTTGAGATTGGATCCAATTGCAGTCCAAAAGTGGTAAGCCGAAAGCTAAAGTGAATTGAATTAAATTTTATTGAATGGAATGGAAATGAATAGAATGGAATGGTATTAATTGGACTGGTATCGAATGGAGTGATATGGAATGGAGTTATATGGAATAGAGTGGTATTGATGGATTGGTATAGATGGAGTAGTATGGATGGAGTGGTATAGATGGAGTGATATGGATGGACTGGTTTGAATGGAGTAGTATAGATGGAGTGGTATGGATGGAGTGTTATGGATGGAGTAGTACTGATGGAATGGTATGGATGGAGTTGTATGGATGGAGTGGTACGGATGGAGTGGTATTGATGGAGTGATATGGATGGAGCAGAATGGAAGGAGTGGTACGGATGGAGTGGTATTGATGGAGTGGTATGGATGGAGTAGTATGGATCGAGTGGTATTGATGAAGTGGTATGGATGGCGTAGTAGTATGGAAGGAGTGGTATGGAATCAAGTGGTGTGGAATGGAATGGAGTGGCTTGGAATTGAGTGTTTTGGAATGGATTGGAAGGATATGGAATCAAGTGGTATTGATGGAGTAGTATGGAAGGGGTGGTATGGAATCAAGTGGTGTGGAATGGAATGGAGTGGCTTGCAATTGAGTGGTTTGGAATGGATTGGAGTGATATGAAATCAAGTGATGTGGAATAGAATGGATAGGCTTGGAATCAAGTGATGTGGAATGGATTGGATTGGCTTGCAATTGAGTGGTAAGGAATTAAGTAAAGTGGAATGGAAATGTACGAATGGAATGGAATTGAATGGATTGAATGGAATTGATTGAAATTGGATGGAAAGGAATTCATACAAATTTCGACAATCGAAAATTCAAATCGTATGGTATGAGAAAACAAAATTTTTAGGCTAAAAACTGCAGGTCCCAATAATTGAATTAAATGTAATTGAAGGAAATTAAAGGGAATTTTATGAAATTGAAACTGAATGAAATTTATACAAATTTCAACAATGGCATAGGAAAACAAATTTGTAGGTAGCCAATTTCGCCTTGTCACATTCCTGCTGACTTAAAGTTTTAGTTTGCCTAAGTTGGGCTTGTTCATTAATCCAAAGATTTAGAGTTCATACAGTTTTAATACGGCCGCCCAATGCTCCCCCAAAATCAACACTACTGCTCCAATATAAAAGCCTTTGTTACCGACAGCGCGGTCAAGGATTCGCTTCCAGTGATTGGCATTGTGGTTCTGCTCTTCATGTTACCCGTAAGCTATAATTTCATCAACAATTCGGATTATGCGTATGAAATGCCCGCTCTGCTCAGCTGGTCCTTTTTGAATGCCAATAATCATTGGGGCTTGCTGCTCCTAACAGGTACAACTAACTACTTCTCAGTAAAGCTCATTAACTGCTTTTAATGGTAATTTTGTTTTAATACCATTGCAGGCGGTGGTTTGGCTCTGGCTGAGGGCATCCAGGCCTCCGGATTTGCAACTCTAGTTGGAAGTTCACTCACCGCACTGCAGTACGTGCCTCCGGCCGTATTACAATTCCTTTGCATTTGCATTGGACTCACGCTCACAGCGTTTTCCTCGAACATAGCCATGTGCAACATTATCATACCAATTTTAATGGAAATCGTAATGCATTGGAGCGCATCTAACTATCGTTGCCTAATTAGCTAACCAATTTTTCCCAACATTTTCAGTCCGTCACAACCCGTGTGCATCCCTTGTATTTGACTTTGCCCGCCTGTCTGTCATTGAATATGGCATTTCTATTCCCGATTAGCACACCTCCAAATGCACTGGCCGCTGTCTCTGCCAATATACGCAGCAAGGATATGGTATGGAAATTCGTCCAAAATTTGCATTTAATTTCGTTGTATGCATTTGGTTATAGACAATTTTTTTTTTCCGTATTGTATAGTTTATTTCGGGCATTGGACCGACATTGATCAGTTTGATTGTCATTTTTGTGGCCTCGCAGACTTTGAGCTTTTATGTAATACCAGAGTTTGGCATATTTCCGGTATGGGTAACAGATACATCCACGAATTGAATCGGCATGGTAAGGTAATTACTTATATGGAGTAACAACAAAACGTGCTTTCATTTGAATAAATGGAACTTGCGTCTAATTTTAAGCTACAAAGTATTGTTTATGCAGCATGATATGATATATGAAACAAAATTCATCGGAATTCGGACTATTTTGCATTTATAGTAATCGAAATGCATATTTTAAGGCAAATAAAGGGAACCAAATTTGCTTGTTTAAATGGAATAGAGTAAAGTTTTTAGTGCAATTTCTTTAAATGCCTAAAGGGAAATAGAGGGCTGATTTTTTGATTATATATTTAATTTTATGTATATTAAATAGCCGTGGTCCTACAAATAAATTATAATAAAATATTATAAAGCGTTTTGATTTCTATTGTTTGTTGCTCTCGATTTGAGCAAAATCGATTTTTTTATGTGATTTCAAATCGAATGATTTTTCGCAAGTGATTTCAAATTAGACGATTTGTTGGCAAGTGAAATCAAATCAAATTGTTCAAATAGGTTCCAAAATATGAGCTTTTTAAACAGAAATTATTTCTCTAAAGGCCTAAAGGGAAATAGAGGGTGATTTTTTGCTTATATGTATATTTCATTTTATGTATACTAAATAGCCGTGCTCCTACAAATAAATTATAATAAAATATTGTAATTCATTTTGATTTCTATTGCTTGTTGCTCTCGATTTGAGCAAAATCGATTTTTTTATAGGTGATTTCAAATCGTATGATTTTTTGCAAGCGATTTCAAATTAGACGATTTGTTGCAAGTGAAATCAAATCAAACGATTTGTTGCAAGTGATTTCAAATCGAACGATTTGTGAAATCAAATCAAATTGATAAAATAGGTTCCAAAATATAAGCTTTTCAAACAGAAATTATTTTTCTTATGTTCTTCGATATTCAAAGATTCTTTTCGTGCCAATTTCAAGCTAAATATTTATTGATAATTATTGTTTAATAATGATTTTTTCTAATCAACCAACTAATTGAAAGGAAATATGAAAAGAGATCGGAAAAGTAAAATTGCGAAGCTATCGACCATATTAAGGGGACTCCACTGACTGTTTGACTTGCTCGCCAATCTTTAACTTCTGTATTCCTATCGCCTATTTCCATATATTCTATTCGATTTTGAATCATATATTTCTTCTAATTTCATGCTTTACGTATGAAGTTTCAAAGATTGTTAATAATTATTTTTAATAATATGTTTTTCTGATCAACCAAGAAATTGAACGAAAACTATGAGAATTTATCGAGTAAGAAAAATTGCCAAGTTATCGATAACACAAAGGGGGCTCCGCTGCCTATTCGCTTGCTTGGCAATCATCAGCTACTTTATTCATAACGCACATATATCTTAATCCATTCTACTTTAAATCAGAGGTTATCGAAAATATAAAGAGGGTTCCGCTGCCTGTTCGCTTGCTTGTTAATCTGCAGCTCCTTTCTTTTATTCCATTCTACTTTAAATCAATTATTTCTTCGAATTTCTTGTACTCTTCCTTGTAGTTTCAAAAATTCACTTTTATTTTCCAATCATTTCGATTTGATATGTAGCTTCTTCCCAATTTCCTTTCTCTTCTTTTTAAGTCTTTTGGATATCTCTTCTTTTCATACATTCGCTCTTTATCGCTTAGACAACTCAAAGTTGAAAAATAGTCCAAGAGCGAAAATAGAACTCATGCCAAATTTAAAAAATTTTATTTAAAGTTAGCCAGAAAAATAAAATATAAAAACTCTGTATAAACTTTTTTTGCAATAAAGAGCTGATATTTTTTTTTTTTTTTAGAAATGCAACAACAAAAATATCGCTAACACATCCAAATGGCTGACTGCAAAAGTTTCCGCTTTAAGCCAGCAACAAAAATAATGCCACAAATAAAACCTCCGACTAAAAGTGACGACAAAGTAAACAAACAAAGCAGAAAAATCAACAAAAACAAATAGATAAGTTATGAGACAAACAAGAAGTACGGTTGCAAAAGCACCAAAGCATAAACAACGATAAAAAGCAGCAAAAGCAACAAACAAACAAAAACAAAAAAAAGAAAAAACAAACTGCTGATTATGCTTTATGCCACTTGTTGTTGATTTAAAGAAATAAACAAAACATTTTTCGCGCAAGCTACTAGAAATGCCATGCATACATACACATGCTTAAGCGTACACTCCGCGACAGTTGAATAGAACGAGAGACATTTTATACCTAGAAGCGCTTGTTATATATATAGGCAATATGCATTTTTTTTTTGTGATATTCGTTTTAAGCATTTTTATAATATTTTTTTTTGACTTTTAAATAATTAACTCTACTAACAAAAAAAAATTTAGAGAGTAGAGAAAAAATAGAGAGTTTGGCAATAAAAACGGATGTTAGGAACTTAATTTCATATGACAGTAAATTTTCGATTTTTTTATAATAAGTTCTACTTATTCTTGATTTAGGAAATCTTAAAATAAGACCAAAAAATCTTTATTGAATAAAAAAAATATGTCTTTAATTTTGTATTTTTTATGTTGAAATTACTTAATTTGGTTTAATTTTTTGTGTGCATAAATACGGTTTTTTTAAATTGGGATTATTAATAAAAATAAGTAATTAAAAAATAGTTTTTTTGAGCAAAATTAAAACTTCATAAAAATAAGAAGTATTCATTTTATTTACTATTATTTTTTTTATAAATTATTTTTATTTACAGTCTGTCTAATGACAATCAGCAAATTTGAGTGAAACAAAAAAAATGCCAGTATTGATTGTCAATTAATCAATATAAAACAATACAATGTGCAAAAATTATTATACAATTATTTTTCGAAACGATGTTATAGGTCCAAAATATGACATTTTTTCAGACGTATTTGTATAACGTCCAAACTATTATTTAGTCAGTTAATTGATATGACAATATATTATAAATTAAATAGAATTTATCCACGAAAATATTTTATATGAACTAAATATCTAATTGCGGTGAATGGAATTCAGCACATAGGAAATCATTATGTAATTTGTGCAATACTGACCCAAATAATCCGCATATAGAAATTTTTGTTATAAAGTCTTTTCTTTTGCCATTATTTTTCTTAGTATTAAGTAGTCAATCCAACCTCCCTTATTTTTATACATTTTTTCTTTCAGCTAGTAAAGTATCTAAACTCTGATTTAAAATGTAAAGTAGTCCTTAAACAATATTGGTAAATAATAAAATAATCATTGGACCATGTTTATGCAACGGAAGCCATCAGCTAAAAATTCTCCCGGATGGTCAGAAACTGTCCATCATTGGCTAATCTAATTTAGCTTGCATTGAAATTCAAAGTTGAATCAACTGACTGGCTAAAACCGTGGAAAACATCATCCAAATCAAATTCGGGTTTTGGCAACATTTTTAATTAAAATGTCAAAATCAATTTCAAATGTCGCTTAGTTTATAGTTTATCTAAATGCAAATATCATAACAATTTGACTGCATCAGCTTATAAGAGATTTTAAGGTAAATATTAAACATAACAATTGAATGCATCAGGATTTTTTTTTTTCATCTGAATATTTCAAATATTTTTTTTTGACATAGATATTAAAACTATGCATTGATAAAAAAGAATCTGAATTCAAGATTTGTAAACAATATGAAATGACACGATAGTGGCTTTTTGGTTGTCAGTTCAAGAATGCCGTTTTAAAATGTTTTTTTTCTTCAAATATAAAAGAGTTTAAAAACTTAATTGAAATAAAAAAAAAATCTTTTAATAAGAATCTTTAATCCCATATCCACTAAAATTACGCTGAGAAAAAAATGTAAATTTGTGATATAAATTTCATTTCGGATTGCGAACAACCTTAAAATATGATTTTTGTGGCTAATTTTAAAATGATTTTATTACCACATCTCAAATAAATAACTCTTTTTGAGAATGAAAAATCTCTAATTTAAGAATATCAAGAATTGAAGAAAATTATTTTAATTTTTTTAAAATTAATTTATTGACAATCCACATTTTAGTAGTTGACGTTACAATCCAATTTAAGGATAAATATTAAAAAAAAATTTGTGGTCGCTTGAAAAGAATGAAGGCCCCTAATCGCAATTAAAAAATATATTTTTATTTTCAAGATTTTGTTTTCAAATTTTTTGGTTACATTTTGATCATTTTTTTCCCTATTTGAAGATGTTCCGACCGATTTTGTTCAATTCACACGGCAAAAAAAAATTTTAATGTTCCCAAATTTTGTTTTTAAACTTACCTTTATGTCTTATTTAAAAAATGTGTTTTACGTTTTTATTTAATTGAGGCCAAATATATATTTTTTTTTTTTAAATTTGTAAAAAAAAATTAGCAAAAAATATTAAAATTTATAACATTTTTTTATAATAATTAATTAACGAAGAAATTCACAAAGACTTGAATGTTCCTTACAATAGTAATATTATTATTTTTTTTTTAAAGATTAGAAGATTTTTGAATTGATCGAAAACTGCCAAAAATAATTCTAATACAATTTATTTAAAAATGTTATGCTCCAATATTGTATTAAAATGTTTTTCATTTTATTCGAAATTTGGTACTATTTCTCAGATTAAATTTTTATCTGAGTCGCACGTGACATTGTTTTCAATTTAAAAAAATTGTTCGATTTATCTTTTCACGTTATAACAAGATGGTGCACAAAAAATAAATGGTAAAATAAAATTGTATTCTCATATTCAAGCAATATTTTAATAAAATAAATAAATGTAAGAAAAAATGTGTTTGTCATAATTAAGCAACTTTCTTATAAAATTTATATTATTCTAGCCGGCCTCCGCTGCGCTCCGGCACGCTCGCTTCGCTCGCTCGTCTAGATCTTTATTTTCTTCCAATGATTTTTTTTTGTGGCGAATTCACGAAATTGCATTATGTGCAAATATTGATCTGATCATATGTATTTTATACAGAAATCAAAACATGAATTGTAAGCCAAAATCGCAGAATTCCTTTCTTCTTAACAAAACCTTTTCAGTTGGCAAATAAAAATTGTAAAAATTCTAACTACAACCACATTTAGAATGGGTTTTTCAATTTTCCTAATTTTCCTGTAATTTTCCAATGATATTACATAGCCTATGTCCGTCCCAGGAAGCTTCTCAACATTTTAAAAAAAGTCCCATTAAAATCGGACAATGGGTTTGGCGTCCAACCTCATACAAACAGACAGACAAACACTTTTTTATATAAGATTTATATTAAATTAGATTTTTTTTAATAGTATTAAAAAAAATACAAAATTGTATTTTTCCATTTGGTCAAACTTGCTTAAAAATATTCAGTAGCTAACAATTCAATAAAATTTATACGAAAACTTAAAAATTGAAAATAAGTGATTTTTATTATTTTTTTATCGAACTGCAGATAATTGAATTACCCATTGATGTCATTTGAAATATATTTTTATCAAATTGTCGGCTCAAAACTAATAATTGGCATAAAAGGCAGATAGCAATGGTTACTCAGGCATTTTATCTCTGAGATTAGGAGAAAAAAGATAAAATTTAATAAAGTTTAATTGTTAAAGGTGACTCCTTCACTCGTGAAGCCATGATTTGATATTTAAGCTTCCAGCACCATAGGCACAAAAAGGAATCTTACAAAAGATTTAAAATTCAACTTAAGATAGAAACTCCAAAGATTTCTGGCATACCACCAAAAAACCTTAGCACCTTATAAATCATGCATAAATTTACTGGCGCTATAAATATGGCGAGAGGTGTACGAGTATATGTGCTTAAGCTTCACTCAAACTCTCTCTCGCGCTCTCACACACACACACACACTCACGCAGCCAGACACACACACTTAAACCAATGCATTTATCACTTGTGACAAATGTTTGTATGTCTGCGACAAGAAGATTAAGAATCGGTGTTGAAAGTTTTCTAAATGAAAATTAAAAGCAAATGAATTTTTCCGCAGTCACTCTCAACGCCTTGAGCCCTAAAAAATTTTGGATTATACATGTTTTTGTTGTTGTTGTGTCTCTTATTGTTGATTTTCTTTTTTGTTGTTGTTGTTGCTTTTATTATCACACGTTTAGCTACGCTTTGCCTTGTTGGTAATTGTTGCTGTGCCAACCGCGCGTATGCGTAATTTTTCACACTTTTGCTTGTTTTATTGCTCTTGCCATTTGTTCAGTTATAATTTATGTAAATTTTTATACATTGGTATACATATATATATTTATATATATATATATTTTATTGTTGCCTTTTTTTTAAGACAATGTAATTTGCAAATGGCAAATGCCAGACAACATTGCAATTGGGTGGCAACTTAGTCTTAATATGCTGGCAAATGTTGCTCCTGGGATTTGTTTAATAGTTTGCTAATGCGCACATTTTATGCGCCGTTACGGCCAGACTAACTCAAGGAATAACCAAAAAGCAAAGAAAGATGCTAAATGGGCGGAAGTGGCATAAAACTGGGCGCAATAGAGCAGCATTAGCAAAAAAAAACATAAGAAAATATAAAAATTGTTGAAAAATTTCTGCCCTCAGCTGGAAAGTTGTATAAATTGTGTGGACATAGGAGAAGAACTAATAAAGTTGCAGTTCAAGGAACTCAGGGAAAGCATGAAGCAATTTGTGGAAAAACTTATAGTGCATTCTTAACTATGCCATTATGCAAACTTTTAATTCTGGAAAATTTTTTAAGTCAATTTGCTTTAATGTGGTTGTAGTAAGCTTGTTATGAAATTCTGGGAAGCACTAATATGATGTACTTTGAGCGGTATTTTTAGAGTTTCAGGCAAATAAATGTACTTCTAAGAATTTCATACCAATTTTTGGCTTAGTGACATTACATTAAAATATTTTTGGGAAGTGAAACCTTCGAATAATTAGCAATCTTATTCGTAATATAACTTAAAAAATTCAAGAATCATGATAAGTGTCGATAAGTGCGTAATTCTATACACTTTTTTGGAACTAAGCCTACCAAAATAGCAATGTATTTTATGGCTATAAGAATGATAAACAATGAATCAGTCAGTCAATAACCACTAAAGTGATTTATTCAATCAAAGGCTTTTTATAACACTTTTTTGCAGATTTTCAATCATTGATTATAGCTCCACACAATGTCAAAAGAACCTAAAACAATTAAGTTATTAATAACATAATTTAGTGCTAAACCCATGCAATTAATTTCCGCATTTATTTTATTATCTCATTTTAACACTTTCTAATATAAATCAATAAAAAATACTGCCCAAAAATCCATTTATATAACCCGCTGAGCCGTACAATAAAATAAAGTTCATACCAAACCACACACAAAACTGCTATTTAATACAAAACTGACCACAAACCACACACAAAAAAAGACTAAGCAAAAATTGCTAAATTTTCCAATAAAGTTGCACTTAAATGCATGAACAGAAATTGTTCAATAAAGTGAGTATTTGAAATTGAAAATTAAAACCCGAAAGCAACTGTCAAACAACATTTTTGACATACATCAATACTAAAATTGCAGCTATCAATGATAATTGAAATCGAACGCCCTTCAAAATGAAAGAATATCAAAAATTTGATACAAAACTAAAATATTTGTTATTCGGAACACACAAACACATCAAACAAGAAATTGAAACCGTATCGAAGTGCAAACAACAAAACGAAATGAAATTATGAAGCGTCCAATGTGGCGTATGAGTAACAAAAATAAAACTACAGGCATATCACGTATACGTGATTTATGTGCTGGCCAGAAGACTGCGCTTTTCTGTTAGCAGCGTTTGGTGCAATATTTTGCAGTGGAGCAGTACTTATTAGATTTCCGTGGACAGTGAACGAAAAATATAAAGGATATCCGATGGTATTTGTTTATGAGCTGTTACGTTTTTATTATATTTAATGAGCATAGTTTGGCAGTTATTTGTTTGAGGTATAAAAAACTTAGTTTAAACAGACGTTCAGAATTTTAGTTCGAAGTTTAGAGTCATTCTAATTGACGTTGTTTCTGCATTAAATCTTTATAAGCTGCAATTTACATAACGCTAATCAAAAGAGGACCGCAGTATTCACTTTAATAACGATATGGATTTCGGCGTAAAAGTATTTGACTGAGCCTTCGATACTCCATTTTAGCAAATAGTTTTAATTAATATTTAATAATAGTAAAGTGTTGTTAATTAATCGAAATTGCATACGAAAATATTCATAAAATTGCTTAGGATGTATTAAAGACCATTCGAAAATTTCTAAGTCAAACATAATAACCTCCTCCTACTTTAGAATCTATTATAACTGGAATTCCATGAGTCCTACACAAGAATTAAAAATGTAAAGAATATCTTAAAATCGCAGTTAATGCACCACAATTCATTGGAACTGTCATTTAGAAGATCGTATTCTAGGCGGTATAAAACAGCTTTTAATATATCCGTAACGAATATTCATGACGCAGCTTTTATTTTAAATTTAAAAATTATACATAAAAATTATATAATAAGTATGAACTTACTAAGTAATAAAATTTTCAAAAATCCATGGGTATGCCATAAAATTTTTTTTTTTTTAAGAGTCCAAAGTTTTTTATGCGGCAGACTCGAAAATATTGCAATAGAAATGCTTCTGGAATCGCTGTTGAGCACAAAACTTGTCTTATCATATCTCAAACGATTCTTCGCTTTCGATAATTTATCGTCTCTTAACGAAACGCCATTGACTGAAGATTTTACCCAAAAATTATAAAAAAATACATTCTACGATTTAGATGAACTTTCCATCTTATTCTCGTTACTTATTCCAAAATATTTTCCCCGTCCTATTGTAATCTCGTCGAAAAACCAGTAATACTGTCTAAAAAGGACCTAAATGTGTAGCTTTGCAGACATTACATCGAAATGATATGGCGAAGAAAATGCGTTTGGCGATTTAAGACAAATTGCCTTTAGATATCTCAAAGTTGTACCGATTATCGCCATATCGTATTTTAAAATCCATTTTGCTAAAATACCCATTAATGTCTAAAAAGAAAAAATTTTTTTTCAGGTGTTGAGGAATTTAATCTTACTTCTTTACTTATTCCTATTTATTCTCAGTCGCATTTAAGTCACATCTAAATCTTCAACGAAAAGTTGCTTCAATTAAATAAATAATATTTAAACACAGTAAATATAGATTATCATATTATTATATGAAAAGGCCAAAACGTGAACTTTACAAAATTATATAAAAAAAGGAAAAATTGTATAAACATTAAAGAAAAATATATGTTTTTGTTATTTATAAGTACTTTATTGCTTTAAGTATACGCCTTTTATTTAAAACGTAAATTGTTGTTCAATATTTAAATTAATAACAAAAAAAGTTTAAATTGTAAAACATTTTTTATTTATTTACGTACCTAAAGGTATAAATGAAACATTTTCCTTAGAGCAGATTTTATGGTATTGCGAAAAAAAGCTTTTAAATATTTTAATGTTGTTCGATTATGCAATATTTTATTTTAGATGAATTTAGCTAAAAATCATATAAACTGTGAAAAAAAACAATTCATCTTCGTCATCGATTAATTTAAGCTTACTTCGTTATTTATTGCAAACTTTTCTCCGTGTAATTCAAAGTCGTATTACAATGTTGTCCAAAACGTAGCTTTAATTCAAATAAAAAAAATATATTAAAGCAAGAAACATAACTAAAAGAAATGGACTAAACGTGAGCTTGAGATTCAAAAAAAAAATTGTCTTTACATATATTTGTTTATTAATTTTTTTTATTTTAACTACATTTTACTAAAATACTCATTCATGGTCTTAATCCTACTTCGTTACTTCATCATTAATGATTCTCCTTGTCATTAAAAGTCACATTAGAATCTTTCCCAAAGAGTGGCTCAAATTAAAAAAAATAAAATATGAAAATCAAGATAATATTATATCGAAATGGACCACAACGTGAACTTGGCAAAAATAACGGCAAAAGAACAGGAAGACATTACTAAATTGAATATTCACTATTATTAATTTTAGTGCTTTATTCCCTTTAAATTCATATATTTCTATTCAAAAGAATATTTTGAAGAATTGAATAAATAAATAAAATGTTTTTTTGTGCTATGTCAATATCTGATCCTTACAAAAATGTGTATAAAAAACCATTTCAGCAACAAATTGCGAGGATTTTTTCCATTACAACGTGGGGTTATTAAAGGTATAAAGAAAAATACTCTTCTATTTAGCTTCATACCTAATCAAGGTACCTTTATTCACCATTTTACTAGTGCAATAATTAAATGCTTCATATGAGGTTTCACTGTATATAGTAACAAGTTAACCAACGAAAAAATAAACATAAGAAATATAGTGTATGGTATGTGGGTAAGCGTGTGCATGTGTGTGTGTTTTTGGGTGTATGTGTAGCTATGTGTGTATGGCATAAGCTTCTATATATATATATACCATATATATATATATTTATATACCCATGTACGTATATAACTTGTTGCAGCAAACATTATACACTGTCGTACTGAAAAATGTTGCGTATACGCAATGTAAGCGGAACTTATTTACTAGCGTACTTCTGTGCAGTTTAGATACGCGAGGGTAGCCTTAAAAGTAATCATACTAAGAAAGAAGGAACAATTATGCTTTTAAGGGCAAGTTGAGTATTATTATTGTTTAATATATTTGGATTATTAAATAATTAACTAAGATTTAGACTCTGAATGATGTAAATTATAAGAAAAGTTTAAGGGAAAAATATAAATAATAAATGCTGTATGGGAAGTTGCTTTTAATAGCTATATATATATAATATTTCAAGGAAATATAACAAAATATAAAAAAAAATTGATAATATGTGGGGATAATTTTTGAGCAACGCTACAGCATATTCGTTTTGTAACAGGCTCACAACTTTTCGGAAAAGTAAGTGAAAAAATCTAAATTTGTATGATCAGACGCCATTTATACAGCTGACAAGTTAGACATATATCAAATATTAGTTTTACATTTCATTGATTCCGGTCAACACTCCATGATAAGTCATGAAAAATTGTTGACAATTTTTGATCTAAAATACCATAATATTAAATAATTAGTTGTCTTTATACTTAATTTAAATATATTCTGCAGTCTCGAAAGAAGCCTATTTTTGGTTCACATAACGAAGCTTACAATGCAGAGACATGATTGTGAACGTATTTAATGCAGAATACTCGACAAACTACCTATCGAATCACGCATCGTACCTCCATGACAGTTCATAAATAACTTTGGTCCTATATGTCTTCAAAATACGTTGCATGGTCAGAATGATTACCGTTTGTAAAACAGTAATGTTCCGAGCACTAATGCCTTAGTACTGGTATCAACAGATGACGTGCCGACATAACCGATATGACATATCCTAATCATTTATATGTCATAGCCATTACATACGTAGAGTCCTACATAACTGCACGCTAAATTCAGAATATTGAAAATATATTTAACGAGTGCGTCTTAAATGAGAAATTTCGGAAGCTTTTTTTGTCACAATGTATATATAGGTAACATTTCCGACTTTAAAAAAAATATTATAATGCATTGTAGAGAGTATTTCTGATTTATCTTTATCATATGTAAATTTTGCGTACTATTTCATGAGCACTAAGTTGATACAGCTAGCTTTTGTAACCATTTTCTTCAACCAGATAGTTGCAAAATAGAAATTCTGGAATCTTTTTTGTCAGCAATGTATATATAGGTACATTTCCGAGTTAAAACATTCATATTATCGAATATGTGAAATCAAGCTTCTCCATCTAATAGTTAAATTCTCGAATCCAAAAAGATAAGATCTCTATTTCGAAGTGGGTTTTTACAAAGTTATTAAAATTAATTTACTTCTTTTTTTACATAAAAAAAATATTTTTTTAAATAAATTATAAATTTCTTAATATGCCAAAAACCAATTTCATTCTGACTTTGTTAAAATATGGCGATGCCTGCATTTTAGCTGTAATATAAATGGAACTCACCATTCACCACGCATAAATGAATGGTGAAGATCAATAAACATGTGTAATTTTTTTCAGTATAATGTTAATTTGCAAGGCGGTTGCAATTATTTTCATAAATTCCTCTCATTCCTGTCTACCTTTCAATTAAAAAAAAAATTAATGAAAGTCTTCCAATAATTTCTGTTTTCCATTTAGTTTCCTTTAGATACCTTAGCCAGCCTACTTTTCAGCCCACCCTCGTTGTTACAAATGTTCCATTGACGTACATGCGTGGGCAAGCAATCAGTCCAGCTCGAAATTAACCAAAGCACGTTTACAAACTTAAGCCAAAGTCAAAGCCAGAAACAGCCAAATTGGCAAGGACACAGCGAAGTTCCTAAAGTAAGGTACACAGCATCAAAAGGACGGGAACCAAAAAGTCGTACAGCACGTAGCAACATATAAACACTAGATTGATATCGAGACAACAACAACAACAGCAACTGGAGCATATTGCTGGTGTTTACCTGACTCTATCAAAGCAACATTTCCCACTACCCGCGATGGGTCCTTTCTTTAACCCTATCTCTCTCTGTTTAACCCTGCTGTGGGTATTTTCATTGTATGCACGCGTGCCAATTTGGTTTCACGTCAAAAGAAAATCATTCAAGTGAAAATTTCACAGCTACGTGCATGTGTTTGTGTGTGTACCAGTGTGTGTGTAGCGAGTTTTCGTGTGTGCGTGTTTCGGAGATGACACCCCGAGACTGCTGCTACTTGAAGCCATGCCCATGCATGAAACTAATGAGGCACATATTTCTTAAGTGCTTCTCAATTACACTGAGTGCCTGAAGTATATGCCCAAAGCCAGCCAATTGACTGCAGCCGAAGGAGTCAGCGCCATCAGAGAGTAGATCTTTAATATGGCTCATACTTTCCATATAGCGCTTGGTTGTAATAAAGCCATTAGGTACAATCATGGTTGGATTGTTATTAGGTACACTTTAGCTATATTATCTGCACGGTAAATGTTTAGGAAAATTACCCCTGAGTTTTGTCAAAAGCTTTTTTGCATAATTTCCAAGTGCTGTTTAGAAGAATATAGAAAAAAGGCTTTACTGAATACTGAAATTGGTGTCGTAATGGAGAATATTTAAGCTAACCAAAAACTAAGAGAGGTTAAGGATTTTATTTGGGAATATGCAGCAATACGCACAAGCCAACATGGCATTGCAATCCATCGAATTCAATTAAAGGGCGACAAAAAAAGGTATCACCACATAACACCACCCATAATCAGTGTGTATCCCCTTAAGGCTAGTATGAAGTTCTAAAATTTATGGCCATTATAAAAAAACTATATACAAAAATAAAAAGTCACGAAAAATTACGACAAACATTTTTGTTAAGTGAAGCGCAATGAAAATGTTTAATATTATTATATTTCAGAAGTCCACTAAGGACTATATGTGAGTTCCCTTAGGGGTAAATCGTTGCGACCTATATTTCAGAAGCTATCAAAATTTAGCTCTTTATTACGCTCTTGAGTTGAGAAAGGTCGGAATATTTCTTTAAAATAATGAATCTTAAAATAGGCAGTTTTTATTTCTCACTTTTTCTTTAAAATTCCAGGTACTTTCATTACTTATAAGCTATTTTATAGGCTCAAATCATTGCTTCGAAAAGTCTTATCTTATCTACTTATATAGGGATTAGTGGCGGTAGTGACGTCATCCCACGCTCATTGTGCGCAGCAACTGACACGAAGTAGCATTGAAGATGTTTGTGTCAAAGCGTCGTGACGTCACTGCGCCACTAAAATTTAAATGGATTACATGCCGTCCACTAGCTCAAAGTAATGGCTGATTTTGCAGTTGAAGTGAATCGGGACGACTATATTCGCGGGAAGTGCGAGGTTGGGGAATTCATTCAAAGATTGAAAGATGGACTACTTCTGTCATATATGCATGGACGGCATAGCTTTAAGACATGTCCATAATCAAATTGATATCTTTCACTATTTTTATTGTATTTAATTCTTTTCTTTATCTAATCAGTCTATAAAATAAATCTAACTTCTCCTAATCGATTTAAGATTAACATTTATTTGGAAAAATTTTGCATATTTTTAAAAATCTCATCGCTACTGTAAAATTTTATCATATATGGTTTTGGATGATATTTAAAACAATAAATAGCTGCACAAGTAGAAGAATACGACAAAAGGTTTTTTATAAGCATATCTTTTTTCCTCCATTCAATTAAAATCGATGTCAAATTACCTAAATAAGGAATCAGTACCTTGGCGTTCCTATAAATATGTCTCATGAAGATATTTTGGGCCCACAACGTGGGAATGGCCGTTTTAAAAATAAAGAAATTTATCATACCAATTTTTACGGATCGTTTACCTTGCATTAGAGATAGTTTTTTCTAAAGACTCGGCTTAATTACTATTGTACTATCGTGAGTCAAGGTAATTGTGCAATAGACAGGCACGTTCATTTTCTTCCCAGGCCCGGAGTTTCTCTTTACGGCCCTGGTTATTTGTAACCCGGAAACCGTTTTCACTACAGTGTTGGAAAAAATTGTGTTTAATTAATAAAGCTATTTGGAGTACCTCAAAAAATTTTTAAATTTTGATATTATATGTAAATCGAAAATTTAATGAATGTTTTTCTTTACAGTTTTACAATTTTCCTTTGACAGTGGCGGATTCACGGAAAAGGTTTTCGGACTTAGACCCCTTTAAGAGCTGAAAAAATGTTTTAAGAGTCTTTTACGAGCTCTGATGTATATATACTTCGAAAGAACCCCCAAATACTTGATCTGTACCTGTTCACTAGACTAGTTGATAAAGGTATTAGAAATGGTTGAAAAGAATAGATATAGAAAATATTCTTATGCCTAATATCATATTTTTGTGGGATTTATTCTTGCTAGACTCCTCTAAATTTTTTTTTTTTTAAAATTATAAAATCATAAATTTAAATCGACGATAGTTCTGGCCGGAACAAAATAATCATTCCTTATATAATTTTAATAATTTATTCTTCGATATATCAATACATCGATATTTTCCATTTGACTTAATTCGTCTATTTAAAACAACGAAAACTCCTGAACAGTATAATCATTCATAACATTATTTAAATTTAATCTTCGATATATCGATGCATCGATGTAGGAACAAAACAGAATATGCATTCCTTATTTAATCTTAATTTAAGCTTCTATATATAGATACTTCGATGTTTTCTATTAAAAAATCGACGTTTAACCAGCTGTAGAATAATTATATAATACAACATCTTTTAGCCTATAAGTAGTGCTAGTGAAAAGTGTTCTGCAAATTTGCGCTTGATTCGAAATGCATTTCTTTTTTGTACTGACTTTGCATTATATTATGTTTTTTTTTTTGTTTCTTAGAACTTAAGCTGTCAATTGTTGGCAATTTCTACAGAGTTGCCATTGTTCGATTTGCTGCTTTAGGTTGGCTTTGACGACTTTGGCAATCATTTCTTTTTTTTTGCTGGCATTTCCTCTACCAAATGAATTTCTTTCTTTAGCCAATGCTTTTGTTTTGCTGCCAACAATCAATTAACTTTTCTTTTTGCCTTAACTTGCTACTATTTTGATGTAGCCGACTTTTCAGTTGGCATTGAGTGAAGTAAATAGGTTAGCGTTTTCTAGCAATCTCTTGGAGAAAACTGCAGCAACCCTTTTTGGTCCTGAAGAATAAGGATATCTCTCTGCTTTGTTCCGTCTTAAGTTATGCAGTCTATTTTAGCTCCAACAGTGTCTTCAAAAGTAAAACTTCTACACACAGTTATGCAGAGTATGTCGCTATGCCGTTGTATATATATATATGTATATACTTAGTATATATGTATATTTATGTATGCATATACTAAGGTGTTTGTGTGTGTACGTCGGCAACTTTAATATAGTTTACTTTGTACCTGTTAGAACAAGTTTTGCCTTTGAAATGCCTTTCACCTTGCCGGAAGCAAACTTTTAGCATATTTCAACTTCTTCTCCTGCTGACTTAACTACAACTTCGTCCTTTTCGTTGTTTTTGGACTTTTAAAGGCCTTGTAGACTATTGTTAATTATACGCATTTGTTGAGCAAATAGTTTGTTTAGTTTAAGCGACTACTAAATGCTAGTAAGTTAATTTTAACTATAGAACAATATAAAGCTAATTTAGCAAAGTTTGAAGTTTTGTAAATTAATTATAAGCTGTATGAGGAGAAATTAATTTTACTTAAATCAAGATAAATTGCGAGTATAAATATCTTATTGGAGTTAAGATTTTGGCTTAAGTCGAGGTTCTGTTATGGTTTTCTTTGTATGTATGAAGGGTTTTAAAATTAATAGGGAAGAGTAAAGGATATTCAATCGATTGGGCCAGCAATTCCTTCGCTATGGATAAAAAGGACTACAAAAGATCTTTGTTAAAATCACTTAATCATTATAAACTTCGATATATCAATACATTGAAGTTAAAAGCATCAAAAACATCGATGTTTCTTAAATACTGCTTCGTAGTATGAAAACTTTTTTATAACTTCCAAAAAGTTTTACAAAATCCGAATATGAAAAGTTTTAGAATTAATAGGGAAGAGCAAAGGACATTCAATCAATTGGGCCAGAAATTTCTTTGCTACAGGAATAAAGTTCTGGAAAAAAATCGATGTCGAAAACGCTTAATCAGTATAAATTTTTATATATCGATATATCGAAGTTAAAAAAATAAAAAAACATCGATGTTTTTCAAATACTACTTCTTAGTATGAAAACTTTTTATAACTTCCAAAAAGTTTTACAAAATCTGACGTCAGCTGGTACCTACGTTCAGAAAAAAAATCAAGTACTTCGTACTTAAAACTAAGGAATCCACACATGATATAGGTGGAAGAACGAAAATACTGAAATATAGATTTTCAATCTCACATCAAGTATAATGATGTTCAGTCCGAAATTCTTTAATTAAGAACGTGATTTCTTAAAAAATAAAGACGAATAGTTCTTGAAATAAGTAAAAAAATCTTATTTCAAGTATATTTTAAACTTAAATTGACATAGCAAAATACTTGATATGAGTATGGAAAATTCTTGAAACTAGTTCTCAAGATTTTGATCCAAAAAATTTGCATCTTGAATCAAGTCCATATTTACTTTCAAAGTAAGTATGTATTGTACTTAAATCAAATCAAAAAAATGGCATACGTAAAGTCGGGCGCGGACGACTTTGCGATACCCTGTACCATTAGCTTGCAATAAAATCCGGTTCCTTCACAAAAAACCAAAAACAGAAGAATTTTTAATCAAAAATTTTTTTTTTGACCGATCGTTCCTATGGGAGCTATATGATATAGTCAACCAATTTAAATAAAATTTGACACAATGCTTAAATACCTTAAAAAAATTAAATTAAAAATTTAAAAAACCCCCGAACTTAAGTAATTTTCATTTAAAAAGTAAAAAATAATAAAAGAAACTTAATGTTAAAGTACCTAAGAATCTATTAATAATTCTAAAAACAAATACGTCGCGTTGGGGGACACGCGAGGGCATACGTCGTTGACGGTCGTATCTTACATGCAAATTTTTTGAAGTAATTCTATGAAAGTTTTTGAAGTATTTTCTAAATTTGGTTTTTTAGTTAATCTTTGTTGCTATTTGTATTTAAATTGTTAGTTTAGGAGCGGTCCCCCAACGCGACGTATTTGTTTTTAGAATTATTAATAGATTCTTAGGTACTTTAACATTAAGTTTCTTTTATTATTTTTTACTTTTTAAATGAAAATTACTTAAGTTCGGGGGTTTTTTAAATTTTTAATTTAATTTTTTATTTCATACTTTTTATAGGTAGGTTAGGTTAAGTTAGTTTTATTTCAATTAAATGATTGGCAAGCCTATTGGCATTCCATATGGCTATACGTACATCTAATTGCATAATTTGTTATCTCAAGAAGTTTTTGGTGGACTAGTGATAGACGAAATATCGATGGTGTTTTATGAAGTTTTACGAAGCATTCATCAACTATATATATGGTGTTTTATGAAGTTTTACGAAGTATTCATCTACGCTTACAAGAATTAAAAATATCTCAAGAAGTTTTTGGTGGACTTGTGATAGACGAAATATATATGGCGTTTTATGAAGTTTTACGAAGTATTCATCAACTATATATATGGTGTTTTATGAAGTCTTACGAAGTATTCATCTACGCTTACAAGAATTAAAAATATCTCAAGAAGTTTTTGGTGGACTTGTGATAGACGAAATATATATGGCATTTTATGAAGTTTTACGAACAATGTTTCCTATCATTTTATGTTGGGCGGTTACAGCACATAAGTTGCAAAGGACGACAGTTGAAAAAGCTGTATATTTGCAGACATTCGGTTAATCTCCCCACTTTCACTCCACACAACTTTTAAACGGCTTAACCGATTTTCATCAAACATGTCTAGGAACACTCGCACATAAGTCACCTTTAATACAAAAAACCTAAAATGAAATCACTGCATTCGTTCGGGAGTTATGATGCCATAGACAGACAGACAGACAGACATTAAATGATTGGCAAGCCCATTGGCATAATTTGTTGACAAGCATCATTATCATATTTAATAGATTTGCTGTATTTTTAGCTTCAAATGGCCATAACTTCTAAAAGCGAAGAGATAGAGCAAAAATAACCTCAGATTAGAATCAGTGGCGTCGTCAGCTTCAATAGGACCAAATTTTAAGCCAATCGGACAAAGTTTATGTTTTTAACTTCAAATGGCCATTACTTCTAAACGAGTAGAGATAGAGCAAAAATAACCTCAGATTCGAATCAGTGACGTCGTCAGCTACAATAGGACCAAATTTTAAGCCAATCGGACAAAGTTGATGTTTTTCTCCCCACTTTTACTCCCCACAACTTTTAAACGGCTCAACCGATTTTCATCAAACATGTCTAACAACACTCGCACATAAGTCACCTTTAATACAAAAAAAACTAAATTGAAATCACTGCATGCGTTCGGGAGCTACGATGCCATAGACAGACAGACAAACAGACAGACAAACAGACAGACACGTCAAACTTATAACACCCCTCTTTTGCGTCGGGGTTAAAAAGATCTGAATGCCAAATTTATTTCAAATATCTTTACAAACAAACAAAACACATAGAATTTTGTATAAAAAACGTGTTTTTGGACCGATTGGTCCTATGGGAGCTATATGATCTAGTCAAACGATTTGGATTAAATTTAGTACAGTGCTTAGGAACTATAAAATACTTACGAATGTCAAATTTGGTGCCAATAACATATCTTAACAAACAAACGAAACACAACAAATTTTGTTAAAAAATCGATTTTTTGGAAGATCGGCCCTATGGGAGCTATATGATATAGTCAACCGATTTTGCTCAAATTTGGTACATTGCTTAAATGGTCTAAAAAATTTCCAAACGCCAAATCTAGTTACGATATCTTTATTAAAAAACAAAATATAGCGAATTTTGATTTAAAAAAGTAATTTTGGCCGATCGGTCCTATAGGAGCAATATGATATAGTCAACCGATTTTGATAAAATTTGGTACAGTACTTGAGAACCATAAAAAACTTTTAAATACCAAATTTGGTTACGATATCTTCATGAACAAACGAATTATCCATCTAAAACCTTTTTTTTTTTGTCGAGGTTATCTCAAACACCCATATGGGAGCTATATAATTTATCCCCGATATCAAAAAAATAAAATAAAATTGTCTCCTATGGAATAATATGGGATCCAATGTGAAAGTTTGGTTACTCTAGCTCTTACCATATCTGAGATCTAGGCGTTCAAACGGACAGACGGACGGACTTGGGTATATCGACTTCTCTATTGTTACATACATTTTCGGCTTGAACAAACTTAATATACCCCATACGGTACAGGGTATAAAAATTCTTGATTTTATACCTAAAATTTAATATAAGAAATACATATATGTATCAAATTCTAAAATTGATAAGTTAATCATTCTTTTAAGCATTGTTTTATTTGTCTTCAATTATTGTTTAATATAGTAATCTGTATCGGGGGCATCTCGGTCCTATATTTTGGTTGTTAATTCTGTCCATAATGCTCCCCAGCAGCTCATTTTAACGATCGTATGGATATCTTGGTCAAAAATAAAATCATGCTCCTATCACTCCCCAGCAAAATCAATAAGGACGCTATCTTAAAAGTTCCAGAAAATTTTTGCATATGTACTGCCAGGAATAAATCGCTTAGCAGTTTTTCCCGCATACTCTACATCTGGCCAAATTAAACTATTTTTCATTAAAACCAACCAAAGTGTATTAGCGTAGTCGGTCAAAGCTCGTATTAACCCGCGAAAGAAATTTTCATTAACATTTTGCGCACGTTTTTTCGTGCAAAAATCGTTGCCTGCTTTAAGGCGCGCACCAGAAATTAAAATGCGGCACGGCGGCATAAAGGAATAAATGGTGCATGCTATAAGTAATGCCAACAAATAAAAATTTAAAAAAAGGATATCTGTATATAGATAAAAATAGTGTATAAAGACAAGAGCAAAACTGCAGCAAATTTATTGCTGCAAACTTTTATTTATTTTAGTTTTTTGGCTTTGCTTTTAAGCGCATAAAAGTTAAACAAAGGCAAAGCAAAGCAAAGCCAGCCAGGACACACATTTCAAAGGAGCGCGGAAGTTCTTCTTCTGTGTACAAGGCTGTGAAAACTTTGCGCCGCTGCAGCCATTTAAGTTTCGACTATCGAAAAACTTTTTCAGCTTTTCTTTTCATTTTTTGGGTATTTTTTGTTTGGGTTTTTCTGCTTTAGTTTGGCCACAATGACCCACCATAATCAGTTGTATAATCTACGACAGATACTGCAGCGCCACAAAGCATGCAACGAGCAATAAAACAAAGCAAATAAAATGACTTGGACACTCTCGAATACAGTATGGGGAAAAAGTTTTCTTTGAGATTGCATTTTATTGCCAACTGACAGGAAGTCCCTGAAAATATTAAGCTGCATTTTTTTGTATGAATTTAAGACTCTAAGGCGTTAAGAATTGCAGCGTTTTATAAGGCAGAAAATAAATTTTTATAAGGCGAAAAAACTATTAGAAGAAATTCTGTACCCAGTTAAGAAAATTTGTTTTAATTATTTTTTATTTAAAATAAATTTTAAAAAAATGCAAAATTGTCATATTTTTAAAACCATGCTCCTTATAATAAAAATTTCGAACCTTCTTTTAAAATCTTACAATTACATTTTTTTTAAGAATTATTTATTTTTAAATAATTTTTTTTTTATTTAATAAATTATATGTTATTTTCGTTAATGTAACAATAACCTAAAACTTTATTCTTTTCATTCTTCTTTAAATATTTTGAAATTGAATTTTTTTTAAATTATTTTTCAAAATTAATTTTATTGCATTTTATAAATTCTATTTAATTTTCGTTAATAATATAAAAAACCTAAAATTAAAAAAAAAAAAGATGCAAAATTATGCCAATGATCCTTAATTATCCAATAATAATTCTTCTTTAAATATTTCAAAATTAAATTTTTCGAATATGTTTTTTTTTAATAAATTTTTTTTGTATGTAATAAAGTATAATTTTTTTTTGTTAATAATATAAAAACCTATTTGAATTAATAAAAGAGTCTATTAAAAGATTTTCATTTTTTGAACAGTCAATTTTTCTTAATAAAAATTAATATTTGGCTTTTTCTTTAACTATATAAATATTATTCCAAAACAAACTAATATTTTTTTTCAATTTTTGAAAACATTTTCGGTTTTATTGTTTAAATAAAAAATAATTAAAGAATCATTAACAAATAATAAATATAGGTTTTTTTTTAAAGTAATTTTCTTAAATATGTCAGTCTCAATTTTATTTGAACTTCTTTTACAAATTTCCCTAATTTAAAATTATATTAAAAAAATAATTCATAAAATATAAGATTAAAATTAATTTTCTTAAATATGCCAGCGTTAATTTTTTAAGTTTTATACATCTCGATTTTATTTAAACTTCTTTTACACAACTTAATTTCCTTAATTTTAAATTAGGTTAAAAAGATTTTAATTCACAAATAATATATTATTATTAGATATTTAAGATTAATTTTCTTAAATATGTCAGTCTAAGTTTTTATTTTTTAATTTTTTACATATTTCCTTAAAAGGTTCCCAAATGATTTGAAGTTAAAAAAAAAAACAAAATTTTTTTTAATTATGTTTAAAATTAAATTTTATTCATAAAAAATATTTAAGTATTTTAAAAGAAAAAAATTGAATCAAAACATATGGAAAATAATTTACATATTTTTATTCATATATGAAAAATCAATTTTTTTATATATAAAAATTTTGATTAATATTCGCAAATATTTGCAACAATTTTTGTTCTAACTATTTTCATGTCATGAACAATATTCAATAAAAATATTTTAGTTTGCTTTTTTAATTTTTTAAATTATTTTAGCTTACAATAATTTAACAAAATTAATCATTGCAATAAAGATTTTTTTTAATTTCAGCCGAAATCTTTGAAATTATATAGGAAATAAACTTCAGCATAATATTTCAGATACGAAATTGAAATTTTTGAATACCGATTCCAGACAAATTAGTATCAATTGTAAAGGTGATATCGAATGTTCAGCATACTTCATTCGATACTAGACAAATTTGTATCAGAAGTATCGATACATCGCAGCATCCATACTCAAAAAATAGGCACTCAAAAAAATTTTATCAGAACGATGAAACATCGAATACACTGTACTCTGGAGAAAATACTCGATACTCATCGCTTCTTTATCGCACATCTATATATCCGCCTACAACTATAAAAAAATATTTCTTGTAGAAAATATAATTGTGTTGAATAACTATGCTAGACAAATAAGTGTCAAGAGAACAAAATATCTTAAATCGATCTGTTCAAATCGAACTTTAAACATTCTATCCAAAATAATCGATATTAATAAAATTTCATCGATATTGCATATTCAGCTAATGTATGTCTATTAGAATAATGCCAACTCAATTTAATACAAACTAGCTTAAATTTCTTTCTTTTTTTGTTGTTTAATTTTTTTTTAAGTAAACTGCATTAAATTTAAAATTTTCTCATTTTCTGCTAGATAAATTTAGAATTTCTTTTATGATAATAAAATGCAACAAAATATTTCGTTTCGTTTGTTTCTTGGCAACTTGTAGAAAAGTCAATGCAAAAGTTTCCTTCATGCAATATAAAGTTATTTTCATAATATTTTTGCACTCAATTCCATTTGGGCTTCTTTTTAAGCTGCAAACCACAACCACACACAGATACACACCCACACATAAACATTTGTATAATAAAATAGCATTTAGAGAGAGCGAGGATATGAAGTAAACATTTTAGTTCGCAGAGAAAAAGAGATTGAAGCTTTTGAAGAGTACTTCATCACTTTTGCCTCAAAATCCCAGCTTGGATTTATTGTATACATATTTGCATTACTTAGCCGCAAGAACTTTTACTTTTCCAGTGAACCACAGTAGAACCCACCGCAGCAGAACCCCCCTCTAAGCCAATGTATCTGCCTCTATACAGCATTGGCAATGCATTAGAAACTTTGTGATTTCCATGGTAATCGCATAAAAGGCAATAACTTTGCCATTGAAAAACGATTTAAAAACTTTATGCTTTAGTTTAAATTGCTTTTGCCAATATGATGAAGCTTACGATAAATAAGTTTTTTGTAAGTTTTAGTTTATTTTATATTTATTTAATTTTCTGAGTAAATAGAGTAGGATCAAAAAGTATTTTAGTATATCAATAAATGATTATTTATCTAGGGCGTGTGCGAATGAATTAAATTATGTTATTTACTTTTTCCTAATGAACTGAACTGATGACTGAGAAATTCAAATTTTGGAAGTGAAAATATCTAATATTGTCCAACAATACATTTAAATTTAAAGTTAGGAGAAAAATGAACAAAAAATTTGTATTTTAATTTAAAGTAAATAATGGTGTAACAAATTTTTTTGTAACAAAAAACAAATTTGTCGTAAAGATTTTACTATATTTAGAAAATATTATGTCCGAAAGAAAGCAGTGTTAATATAGCTTATAACCAGGGAGCAATTAAGACACTTCCAATGATATCTTATTTGTCAAATTATGATAAGCGATCTAGAAGTTATGAGTGAACAGATGTACATACAAATATAAAGAACAGGGCATGTTCGAAAGGAAGCCCTGTGTATATAGCTTATAACCAGGGAGCAATTAAGATGCTTCCAATGATATCTTATTTGTCCAATTATGAAAGCCGATCTAGAAGTTATTAGTGAACAGATGTACGAACATACGAATATAAGGTACAGGGCATGTGCGAATGGAAGCCGTGTTTATAAAGGTAATAACCCGAGGACTATTAAGCCGCTTCTAAAGATATCATATTTGTCAAATTAAGATAACCGGCTTAGAAGTTATGAGTGAACAGATGTACAGATGTAAAGTACAGGGCATTTAAAGCGTTTCCAATGATATCTTATTTGTCAAATTAAGATAACCGGCTTAGAAGTTATGAGTGCGCAGATGTACGTTGATACAAACAGGACATTTAACTCTTCTTTTGACCTAGTCGGATAAAACCTATAATTTTTTTTTTGATTCGATTCCATAATGAAGAACTCATGAGCGACAACTAATAAAACTTCCCCAAAGTTCATAATTGTTAGAAAAAAAATAGGAAGGAAAAAATAGTATATTGGCTTGTGACATGGGAGCTCAACCAATCCGGCCAGTATTATTGAGATGTTCGAAAAAAATTTTAAATGTCCTCTCAAGAGATTGGAAATAAAAAAGTATGAGGATGCGGTCTGGAAACCCTTACTAGGAACGAAGTTTCATCCGCTTTTTCTCATCATACCAAGACACTAAAAATTGTGCACGTGGCATACCTTATTTCGTTACGTGATGACTATACCGCCATTTACAATATTCAGAAAGGATACTGCATTTAAAAAATATTCAAAACACTGCATTCAACGCCTTTACTGTGAACATCCCAAGTACAAAACAAACAAAAAGTGACTCCTTCGCTTCCAAACCCCTCTGCAACTCTTTGCCTTTATTAACCCATTTAGTTCCATTCCGTTTCTAATAGTCCTTGGACCTCTACAAACAATCAAAAACACATAACGTCGTCTCAAATAACTTTGCAAGAATTTACTTTCTAAATTAAGAAAGTTATGGGACTTGAATTTTATTCACATATAGATAAAATTTCATTAACTCTAACCAGTGTGTACACACATGTTGACATTTATTCTAATGTTAGCAGGAAGCGGATACAGTATATCTTATTGTTGTCAAAACTTTCAAAACACAGCTCTTATTTCTTTTTTCTTCTGATGCTACTTTATTGTTATATTTTTTTGAAGGTCACAGCTTTTCATCATCATATATATATAATTGTTAGGTAGTATGTCTGAAAAGTTTTCTTTTCTGCACTTTTTCTTAGTATTGTTTTGCTTTTCTGCCACAAATTCAATTTTCACGGAAATTTGTGAGTAACAATAATAAGTAGAAAAATTTATATCTGACATATATAATAACCTTAGAGCTACACATAAACGTCAAGTGTTTAACAACTTTTGCTAATTGAAAATGTCTGCAAAGTCAACAAAAAGTCAAATAAAAATAAAATAATATTTTCTTTTTTTTTTCGCCTGTAACTTTTTATATAAAATGTTGTTTTCGTTTGGATTTATTTTTTTGGCATACAGCCAGCAAACACTTGATGAGCTGAATATCAAAGGAAAAAGAAAATCCAGTAGGATAAATCGAAATTAGCCGAATTTGGTATACCCAAACTAAACATTTTTTTCACAGAGATAGTGCTTAACTTAGTATCACCATAACCTGATAATATCAGCTTAAAGAGCCAGGCGAATCAAATAGGCAGATAATTTAATTCGATCCAAAAATATAATTATACCCAAAAATATCGTAAATTGTTGCAGTAAAAAGTTAGGACTCGAAAATCAAATAAAAAAGTATTTTAGCCCAGAAAATGAATTTTAAAGACACTATGGTCAACCTTCGTCGAATTAACGATATTTTATTCTTAGTCAAACTAATATTAATTTCATGGATTTTGGCAATTTTTAGTTTGGACTCAAAAATCAAATAAAAAAGGACTTTTAGCCCTGAAAATTCATTTTAAGCACACTAAGGTCAACCTTCGTCGAAGTGACGAAATTTTCATCTTAATCATTTATAACTTATATACGTTTTTATACCCAAATTTAATATTTTGAATTTAAGCCAATTTAGATTCGAAAAATGAATAATATTCCTTCGCGTTGGAAATATACTTTTATCACACAAGGGTCCTTCTTTATCCAAATAACGTAACCTTAATCATAAAAGAATCAAATAATTTCCATAGGCAGCGCTATCTTTTAAAATTTTTACTGTAATCAAAACTTCTTATATTTCTGAAATTTCTTTTTAGCAGTGTGCTTGGATCAAATTATTTTCGGGTACTCTAAGCTCAACCTTCGTCTAAATGACGACCACCGTTTTTAAAGTAATATTAAAAATATCTTTGCCAGACTTCAGATCTTTAGTTAGGAATATGTATTTTAAGCAGACTAAGTTATATCTTCCATCCAAATAACGTAATCTTAATCTTATAAAGATCAAAAATAATATTCATACATAGGCTATCACAAAATTTTTACCATTCCTGCTGTGATCAAAGCATCTTTTATTTTAAGAAATTATTTGTTTCGTTGTGTGCTAGCTCGGTTATTTTCAAAATTTTTTTAGTCTAGTAATCTGGTAGTCCGTCTAAATGACGACGACCGTTTTTAACTGTAACATTAACAATATCATTATTTCTGGAAATATATTTTTACCCACAAAAGTTATCCTTAGTCCAAATGACTTAAGCTTTTTCTATCTGTTCTATTCACTATCTTAAATTTTTACCATTTTTGCTGCAATTCTATACTTAAAACGGAGCTTCTTTTATTTCCGAAATTTTATTTTTAGCAGTGTAATAGGCTGAGCCTTAGATAGGGGAAATTTGGGTCCGAAAGGGAAAATGTTCCGGCCACTCTTTTTTTTTTTAAGCACGACAGTACTAACACCGGGATCCTAAAAAAACACCGTACTCGGGTCGAATCGCTCATACCCCAATCCCCTCTTTTTGGGCCTGGCATAAGCCCCTGTAAATTTATTTTAAGCACACTACGCTCATATTTCGTTTTAATGACTACGAGCGCTTTAAAAAGAATGTTGAAATATCTTTTAATTCAGAAAACTAATTTTTAGCACACTAATGTCATCCTTCGTCTAAATGTCGACGACTAAAATTGACGATTTACCCTGAATGATATGCACCTAGACATTTTTCGCATCTTGTCCAGCTCTTATGATCTCAAAGACATCATCATCTTGATGAAAAAATTTCTTTCTTCTACCTGTTACATTCCGTCTCATGAAGCTAATATACTCTTCAATTCCATAAGCCACATGCATAATCAATAAAACGAAAAGTGACTGAAGTTGAAAATAAAATTAAACAAATGAAAAATGAAATGGTGAGGAAAAGTTTCTTTTTTTTGAGAAATTGTTTTATATGTAGACGACTTACAGGACGATTTGTCATATAGAAAAATTATGCTAATGACAGGTGAAGGTCGCAGCAACAACAACAACAACAACAATGACAACTACAGGTAAATGCTTGGCAGCCAAGTCAGTGCCAATTTATGAGCCTTGATTTATGCTAAACGACAAGAGCTTTGACTAAAAGGATAAAATATGAGTTGGTGGGAGTTAGACGGAGGACAGCCGGTGGGAGTGAGCTGGCGAACGTCGGGACAGCCGGTGGGAGTATGTGTAGATGTACCGTCTGACAGTCGCAGCTGGGCGTACATTCAATCAAAATTTCTAATTACCAAGTTCCCTGAGGTAATTAACTTTGCATGCATTACACAGGAGCAACAGGAATAACAACAACACAAGAGAGAGCGAGAGTGAGAACAAAGCACGCCAAATGCTTTATCAACTCAATTACCAGGACGAGCTCTGTGTGTGTGTAAGAGTGTAATGGTTAGAGCGGTTGTAGAGCGGGACAACTGTAGTACTAGTTACACCGCAGGCTCAGCCAAGTGTCACAGAGATACTTTCTGGAGATAAACAACAAATAAGCATTGTTCGTAATTTAGCGAAATTGCTCTCTCTCGCATTCCCTGGCTTCCAACTTCCTTTCCTGGCACACTTACACTCTCGCATCTCTTTGTCATCGTGTGTAGGTTGTATAGTATATATATAGTATAATACCTTACTCTTTGTCAGTGTCATGGTGTCTCTGGCAGTGGCTTAGTTTGCTTTTGGAAATGCAGGGGGGTTTGATTTGATTTTAGTTCCTTTAATTATTTCTTTGCAGGTAATGTGGAAAGTACATATTTTATTCGTCTAAAGATTTTAAATTGACATGCCTGAAATCATGAACATTGCTTTTTTGGTGAAAAACTATATTCATACCTTCGAGTTCTGCAAATTTGTACCGATTTTGATGAGAACCGAGAGAATGTGGGAGAAAACACGGTAAATCGATAACTGGGGTAGAGGATCCGCTTCGATAAAATTAGGACGTGGACTTGTTTATTAGAGCCACATGAATCAGCCTACCAAAATTTGATATATCTGTTATTTTCTGACAACAATTTTTCGTCTAAATCGTTTAAATGAAGACAACCGTTTTTAAACTAATATTAAAAATATCGTAGTCAAACAGCAGACCTTTTATTTGTGACATTGGGCGCACAAAGTTTATCCCTTGTCCAACTGCCGAAATCTTAATCCTACAGGGTCCGGCACTCGAAGTGTAACCAATTAAAAAGGCCATAAATTCATTTTGGAAAATTACCTTTACTCAATTCAAGGTACAAAATGTGTAAAAATAATACGAAATTTAGAAACAATTTACTTTCGCTCAATATGGCCACCTTTTGCCTTCACTATGGCCTTGAGACGGTCCAAAAATAAATCGCAAGCTGCCCGAATGTGACTTGCAGGTATTTTGGCCCACTCGTGGACAATGGCTTTTTTCAGCGCCTCGAGACTGTTGTATCTTTTAGTTCGGACCTTGCTCTCAAAAATGGCCCAAAGAGAATAATCCATCGGATTTGCGTCTGGTGTGGTGTGGACGTTATGAAGTTCGGAACGTTGTTTTTCAGCCATTCTTGGTTCACTCGAGCTTTGTGAGACGGTGCCGAGTCCTGTTGAAACGTCCATGGTCTGCCACCGAAATGTTTGTCTGCCCACGGCTTCAAAGCAACCTCCAGAATACTTTCCCGATAATATTGCGCATTAACCTTGACGCCAGGCTCGATGAAAACGATTGAAGAGCGCCCATCTGGGATTACAGCGGCCCAAACCATTATCTGTGGCGGGTTCTGCCTCCTGGTGGCCAATCGATGACTCAAATTCTCGTATGAACGGTCCCTCAAGTAAACCCTATCGTTTTGAGAGTTTACGAATTGCTCAATTGTAAAAATTTTCTCGTCAGAAAACACAATGTTCGGCAATTGACCGCTTTCGGCCAAGCGAAGCAACTTCTTCGCTCTCTCAAGTCTGACTTGTTGCTGCTTCAGTGTGAGATCATGTGCCTTTTGGATCTTGTAAGGCTTGACCTTGAGATCATTTTTCAGTATGCGACGGATGCTACGGTCAGATATTTTCAGTTCTTTCGCCATTTGATTGGCACTTCGTCGGGGATTTCGCTCAAGTCGCTTCTTCACTTTTTGAACCATCTCACGTGACGTTGCAGTCGTTTGATGACCACCTCCATGACGTTTTGCGATGCTACCAGTATCATTGTAACGAGTTATGGTGCGATAAACGAAAACTTTATTTACTTTAAGGTGTTCGAGCTCACGAACAATCGCTGGTTGTGATTTTCCAGCTAAATATAATGCAACTGCACTATTACGTTTGAAAACCATTACTTTTTTTTCGCGTTTATTCGCGGCAAAATGCTTTCGTGCGCTTGTAAACAATACTCTAAACTGTGATTTAGCTAACTTACAGACAGCTGATGCCCGTGCGTCAGCTGCGCGAGCGGTCTGAATTTGGTTACACTTCGAGTGCCGGACACTGTATTGTATATATTCCATCCGCTATCTTAAATGTTTACCAATTTTCTGTAATTCTCAACTTAAATCAAAGCCTCTTTAATTTCCGCTTTGTCCAATTTTAATTTTTGGCTCTGTCAAATTTCAGAATAAAAAATTAAGCGCTGTAGGTAAAAACCGCGAAAATCTACTGAGGGGAACGGGGAAAGATATTGTCATGATTTAACAAACTTCATCTTCTCAGAATATATATACGTCAGGTGATAAATTTTCGTATCTCTAGCTCTTATAATCTCCCAAATCTTGGTGTTCATATAGACAGACGGACGGACAGACGGACATGGCTCAATCGCTAACCAAGGTATTGATAAGCACTTTGTTATAAAAGACTGCCACGCCTCCTTATATCCGTTACATACATTGCAAAAATCTAGTATACTCTTTGTACTTTTTAATGCAGGGCATAAAAATGATAACTTTTAAAAACCAGAAAGATAATTTTTGTAATTGACTTCGAAAGTGGAATCTGTTTGGGACTAAATCCAAAACCATTCCATATTTTGGGTATATAAGTCTTAAAAAAAAATCTGAGGAGGTTCAAACATCCCAGAAAAATAGTTCAATCCTTTGCGAACTCGTGTGCAAAATTGCATCACTTTAAAAAAATAATTTTAAAAATGTCAAATTTTTGACCAAAATATGAGACTCTGGGCCCACAGTGCACCATGCATAGGGAAACCCCTTTTATCAGGGCTTTATTGACCCACTAAATCAAAAGTGAACGAAATTTTTATAAATAAATTCGATTTCTCTGCAAATTTTTAAAATTACCAAAAATTACTTAGGATATGACAGTTTTTGAAGCATTCAAAATTTATAGCGACTAGCAGTCTACCAAAAAGTGACACTATCGCCCCCCTTTCTCCGCCTCTGTTTGCTCCCACGCTCTAAGTTTATCAGCTGCTTACAATCGCAGCTGCTGCTCCTGCATTTCGCTTTACACCAAAAGAGTGCTACACACATACATATATACAACAGCACACTTTCATACACCCACACACCAACACACACGAACTACAACACACTCATGCATATAAGTGCTTTAGTTGGTGTAAGTTTTCTTGTTATATATGATATCGCTGACAGTCAGCCTGCGTTTGTGTGTGTGTGAGTATGTGTGTTACTCAGTTTCTATTCATATACACACATACATATACATATTTATATTATTTTGTTTGTATTTTTAAGCCAGAATCATTTGTTAACGTTACGTATACGTAATATACAACTGTTTGTTTGTTTGTTTGTTTGTATGTCTGTGTCTCTCTCTATGTATATGTCAGCGCCTGCTTATTATCGTTTGTTCCCACAGCGTTCGTTGGCAAAACTGCTTTCATAATAACCAGTTTATTTTTTGTCATCTTTTCTTTGCGTTTTCGTTTTCGTTTTTTGCGTTATTTCGTGTGACACTTTCAGCCTGGAAGGAAAATTTTTAATTACCGCTAAAGGGGACACTTTTTTTAATTTAAGGTTATGTTGAAGATATTTTCCTACTGATATTGCGAAACTGTGTAATGTCATTAAAGTTGGTTTAGAGTTGATAAAAAGTTAACAATATTAAAAAGTTAAAAAAACATAAAAGTTGTAGTTTTCGTGGCAATCAAGGGACTTGTAAGGAAGTTTTCACAATGACTTTATATATCAGAATTAAGTAGGCTAGCAAGTTGGCATTTCGCTGGGGCTCTGTAACATTAACAAAGATGTAAAATAAATATAAGTTACTCTTATGAAATAAAAAGAGTTGTTCTATTCAATAAGGAAGTACTTTGATATAGCAATTGTGCTGGGAAGTCATAAAAGAAAGTAAAGATAGCAGAAACATATATTCCATGTGGGCTAATAAAAGAACACTAAAATGGGCATAGAAATTTATCTGATTACGTTATATGAAGATGATTTTATTTTTAGTAATTTTTGAGTGAGCGTAAAAGAAGCTTTATGTATAAATATTTATAGCAAATGTGTTCTATTTTGGGATTTCGCGAGACAGCAATGAAATCTGAGCAGGCTTTAAGTACTTTTAAAGAAAAGGCGTGAGTCAGTATGTCGGGACATGGATCCACTGAGAAAAAAAGGAAGAATTTGACTTTCAAAAAGCGAGCATATGGAATCATGAATTGTTAGAAAAGCATCAAGTGAGATCTTTCTGTTAATGAGAATAACTTATTTTTTAGATCTTTCGTTTTAGACAAAAATGCAAAATTTGGAAATTATTAGAATGAAGAAAAATTGCGCTAAATTGTAAAAGCTTTTGGGACAGAAATTCTTAATTTTAAAAAGTTTATAACGTTGTTAGAAGAAGTGTTATTAATTAATAGGCAAAATGCGCCACTCGGAATATATCTCTTCTTGCATAACCTTAACGAAAGTAATTTTTAGAGGCTTGAAATATTTTCCATAAAACTTTTAATCTTAATCCCGGGGTATTTATTCTTAATTTGACAAAAACACATATTAATATTTTGAAATGAAACAATAATATTTAGAGCAAACTCTTTTTTTTTCTGAGGGCATGAAAAATTTGTATAGAAAGAAATATTTTTTGTATATTAATATATGATACATTTAATATAGTGGTAATTTCTTTCCAAAACTTAAAATTATTAATTACTTACATTTTTACAACAAGATCAAAATTAAAATAGAACATAAAAATCTGGAAATATTAATCAAATTCAGTCCTGAATTGATATAAAAAAAAACTTAAGAATTATTGGTCCACCTTTGTGAAAATTAAAACTAATTCATCATAAACAGAGTCACTAATATCTTATTTGAAACAAGACAAAAAATTTTAAAACTTTGCGTAAAACCAAATATTTAAATTAAGACCAAGGATGAAAACTCTTAAATAAACAAAAAAAATCTAAGTTTTTTAGTCTTAAAAATACTTATTCCTTTCTTGAAATGAATTGGTAAAAAACTAACGATCTTTGTAGAAATACTAACAAATTCTTCATAAAAGCGAAACCAAAAATTAAATTAAGACTAAGGATAAAAAATCTTTATTTAAAAAAAAATGTAGATTTTTTAGTTTTAGAATAATTTTTATTGAAATAACAATTTGTACTTAAAATGATAAAAATTTACGTTCGGTTATTAATTTAGTTTTTTCCACACTTTTCTCAAACTAGAAGATTCTTATTTTAAGAGTTTTTGTAGTACAAAATATTCGTATTTAACTCTTAGATCCACGATTTTTGGGTTTAAAATATATATATTTTTTTTTTAATATATTTTATGAAACACCCAAAAATTCATTTAACCAAGAATGAAAATTAGGGACTCAATTTTTTGTTTAAAATTTTTTGGTCTTAAAAATGAATAGTTCATTCCTAAAATTAAAACAATTGATTCCTGGTTGGTTCATACTTTACAATTTTTGCTAAATAATAATTAAATTCAGTCTTAAATGAAAATAATCAATATTAGTGGACGAAAATATTCTATTTTAAAATGAAAGTTGTCGATTTTGTTCATTACTTTCGATTTTTTCAAGACTTTTCTTAAATTAGAAAATTCTTATTTAAAGATTTTTTAGTGTAATTAATTCTTAAATCCAGTTTTTTTAGGCTTTAGATATATTTTAATGCTTTGTTTTCATTATAAAATACCAAAAACTCAAATTAACACGAAAGATAAAAATGTCACATAAAAATGTTTTTTTAAATTTCTCTGTTCTTAAAAATAGTTCCCTAAAATAAAAACAAGTTTTTTCTCAAATGGTCCAGCCATCACTTTAAATTTGAAGTTCAATATTTTAATATTTTTTTTGCATAATAAAATAATAATAAAAATTAAAAAATCTTACGGATAAAAATCTTTGATCAAGATCGATATTTCAAACCAAAAATTTTTGTTTCAGACCGTTTTTTTATAGCCCTAAAATTAATTGATAAATCAGAGTCTGCCATGAAGAACCTGAGTAAGATTCCTAAAAATGCTTCTTTTTATGACTATTTTTTTTAAATGAAAATTGAGGTAATTTAGATTATTTATTTCTTTCATAAAACTAAGACAATTTGTACCACAAATGATTACAAATTCGTTATTTTAAAATTCAAATTAAATATTTTTGTCATTATTTAAGATTTTTTCCCCCCTTTTTTTTGGGTTTAAAATTAATTTTTAATTTTTTTTTTTATTAAAAATCAGTAATAAAAATTTAAGATATTCCCACAAAAGTTTTAGTTCAAGATTGACATTTCTACTCACAAATTTTTATTTGTCTATTTTTTTATAGATTTAATAAAAGCAAAAGATAAAATTCCTTTGAATATTTGTAAAAATGTACAATATAAATAAAAGTGATTACTGAAAGTCTACGATAAGATTCAGAAAAGAGCTCCTTTTTGTTTAATCCTAATGGGAATTACGTTGATCTGATCTCATTGATCTTTTCATAAAAATTCTGAGCACACTTTTAACAATTTTATTTGAATATGAACTCATATGGAGGCCCTATGCTTCAGTGGGAGATAATCCTTTTGATGATAAAGCATATGGACTGGATATGGATAGCCATTTTGTCTCAGAAGTTAATACTGAAAAGATGTTTTGCCACGTCCATTGTCTTCAATAATCGTACACAAGGCCATCCTAAATCAGTAAAAGGTTTATTAACTACCACTCTAAAAGTTCCCCAACAAAAATTGTATTCTTCAGCTTTTCATGAAAACTTTCCCAAAAATGCACTTTGATCGTTATCAATAAATAAATGTATTTCTTTCTCAGTTAATATATACCGCCATAAAACCTTTCGGCAAGTTTTCAGCTTTCTTTTTAGGCAATTTGAATGACATATCGAGTATTTCAAGAATATTTATAACCAACATCACGCCCTTAACAACAAAACAATGAATATATAATTGAAAGGCGGGCTTAAGTTCAAACATTTTCAATATGCAGATATTTGTCACTTTTACACTTTTAAGTGTATGCATAATATTGCTAACACGGATACGCACACACACACATACAGAGATGCTTGTGTAACGGCGAAACATGCCAAAACGACAAGCAAACAAACAATATACAACAACAACATCAACTACAACAACAACAACAACAAACAAGCAAGCAAAACAAAAAAAAAAAAAACTAACTACAAATGCGCAAACAAAAGTGCCAAAAACGGAAAATAAATCTAACAAAAAGGCTTTGCAAACGGGAAGGTTTTCTTTTTTTTTTTTGGGCTAGGTCTAAAAGTACGTGAGAGTGAGTGAGCGTGTGAGTGAGTTTGCGTGTATGTTTGTGTGTGCGTATCTGTGTGCTCGTGTGCTGCCAAAATTTATATGCGAAAGCTTTTTGTTTTTGGCTTATTTCCACTTTGAGTTGTTTGTTGGTTTGTTTGTTCATGTGGTTGTTGTTGTAAGAGCGTGAAGACATGAGTGTGAGTGAGCGTGTGTTAGTGTAGGTCAGTGACGTAGAAAGGGGTCAATAGAGTATCAGATTATCTAGGAGGTATTTTATAAGACAGATCGTTTTGGGATGATGCTTTATGTAAAGCGCTCCCCAGGTGAGTCTGAGTAGGCAATCTCGAATATCACAAAAAGGCAGGGGCGCCTCCCATCCGGTTCTGATAATGGTCTACTGCGCCAAGTTGTTACAAAAGCCATATTGTAAAAGCTATTCCAAGCTTTCATACTGATGCTTGTTCATCCATGTACATATAAAAGGGAGACCCTATGTCAATATCTTAAGAGATCTCAAAAGAATGATCTTTGTATTTGATATGACCTTCGCTTTTAAGTTGATGTTGGGTCACGTATAGATTCAAAGATTCCCAAATCATCGAAGATCTGCTAGACATCACATCATTGCATGAAGGTTCAAAGATCTCAAATTTATTGGAGATCTCATAGAAATTGTCGCTCCATCAAAGATCTTCCAAAGCACTTTCTTCTAAAAACTCTTTGAAGTTCATGTTCCATCTACTGCAGAATGTAAGAAAGAATAGAAATCCTTTTAATTTTTTAGAAAAGTCGTATAGATCATAGAAAATGTATTTTGATGATTCAAATATGCCCAAATACGCGGAGATCTCATAGCAATTGTTGCTACTTTATATCCGTTTGACATCGCAATTGCGTGAAGGTTCAAAGATGTCCATTATAATAAAAATAATTCAAAATCATTGGAGATCTCATTAAAATCATTTCACTTTCTTCCGAAATTTCTTGGAAATCGACGTTCTATCAAATGTGGAATGTAAGAAAGAATATAAATCCATTTAACTATTTGAAAAACGTCGTAGATCTCATAGAAAATGTCTTTTCGCCTTATGATTCAAATATGAACAAATCATCGGAAATCTCTAAGAAATCGTCGTTACTTCATATCCGGTTGACATCGCATTTGCGTGAAGGTTTAAAGATGTCCAATACAATTGAAAATCATTGGAGAAAGATTATAAATAACTATTTGAAAAACGTCATAGATCTCATAGAAATTGTATTTTTATCAGATGCAATTGTTTCATTAAAGAACTTAGGTTAGGTAAGGTTGTTAGGTTGAGACCCAGAGACCATTGTGTGTTGCCTAATTACAAGGGCAGTAATGGAATTTAAAAAAAGGAGGAATTGTTAAGGAGGATCAAAAGCTGAACATCCATCGCATAGCAGGTGTTGAATGCTTTTGTCATTTCCTCATCTACTTAGCAGAGGCAGAAATAGTGATCGGGAATGTGCAATCTCTCAGCCATATTACATATGGTGCAGTGCCCCATTGCAACGCCTACCGCCATCCTAGTCCTGTTTTTATTGAAGCGCAAGAGTTTAGATTCTTGCTTTGGATCATGTCTCTTATAACCTATCTTCGGATATCTCTTGATAATCTTCGTTCCTTTATAAGCAGTTCAATCCGCTTAATCGTAAAGTTTCAAATGTGCCTACAGATCCACTAAACTACTTCAGAATCATTGAAGAAATAAAATAGAAATCTTCATTCCATCAAATTTAATTGGCAGAGTTTGTCTAAAGCGCTTTCTTCAGAGACCTTTTTAAAATCGACGTTCCATCAAGTGCTGTTAAAGTCGCATTTCCAAAAAGGCTCAAATATATTCAAACTCATCTCCTAGACAATGTCAAAATCAGCGGAGATATCATACAAATAGTTGTTCCATTAAGCAATATATTTATTTCAGATGGTTTCATCATTACCATAAATCAGGAAAAGTAATCAGTTCTATCATCTGACCAGACTGGTCCTCACACTTCGTCTTGCAACTCAGTAGAAAGTAATTATGATTTGATTTCTTATTTTATAATTATGATAATCTCTTTTTCAGTAGTACAAAGGAGAAACTAAACCTTTTTTTTTAAAACGATCAACTTATTTTATCTAATTTGATCGAATCAAATGTCTTAATTAGCAGACTTAGACTTAAACTTTAAGTCCTAAGTCGGTCTATTATCGAAAAAAAAATAAGTTAAGACTGTAATAATAATTATACATTTGTTATAAGCAGGTGAGGATCCATTATTTGAATGGGTTCAATTCAATGTGTATATACAAAAAACTAACAACCTATTTTTGCAACCTTTCAGGGGGGCTCCGAACACGAAACCAACTGTACTATAAAACAAAATCTTTCTTATAATAGGTAATGCAATGGTAGTCCCATGCCAAAGAAAAAATGATGTCCTCCCCATAATCGAACTATCCCAAAAATGACTACAATATAAACTCCGATAACATTGTTTTTGAATCTTTGGAAACTTATCTTACTTAACAGACCTCAATTATTCGATCGGCACCTTATAAACCCAAAAGAAATTAAAATTCTAACATTAAAAAAGGGAATAAGTGTCTCAAAAATTTATTTCACAGCATATCCCTTCTTTTATTGAAGAGCACTACTTTGGGAAAAAAAATATTTGTGCGGAATTATTGACAATTATCACTCTTGAACAGTATCCTAATTCTAATCAAATATAGGATATACCAAGTTTTTATTATACAATCGAAGTTCGCAATGACGACCTCCCCTACCACATAATTTTTTCATCAAATCA